>JAGFMF010011668.1:3749409-3792170 GCA_019455555.1 Galemys pyrenaicus
AGCTCTCTGTGGTGAATCCTCTCACCCCCCCACACCTCTGGCCTGTACCCCAGTGCTTGTATGCATAAATAAATAAATCTTTAAAAAAAATAAAATAAAGCCCAGTAAATACTTTATATATTGTAATCCAGGAATACTCAGCCTTATAAATTCCTTTAAATATTATCTTGTTCATATTCATACTAAAGCTCACTATCAACCATTTCTCTAGGTCTATTTAATTTAATAAATTGAATTCATTATCAGCTAGACACTGAGAACCAAGGGATACAGATGTAACCACTACATGGTTTCAGCCTAATAGGAAAGAAAAAGATCTAAATAAATATCTGTATTAACATGTTGTAAAAATAAAAGAATGAATAAAGTGCTATATTAATACTATCAAATGGGCTTAATTAGTATTTTGGATAATGGTCTCAGGCAAAGTGATTGAGAGAGCTGACATTTGAGTTGGAGCATGATTCTTAGAAACCTGTGAAATAAAGGAAATGTAGGAGGATAAAACATGTATTGGTCCAAATGCTTGTTGTTGCTGATGGTGGCGGTTTGAGATCTGTGGGGATGGGGAGCAGGAGAGCACCGCGGGCAAGACCAGGATCTCTGAGAATATGGTCTCAGCTTAAACCCTAGTTCCACCATTTACCATTTACTGTGTGCCTTTGGACAATCTGTTTAATTGGTGCGTGCCTCAGTTCCCCCCTCTGCAATATTGGAACATAAGCTGTTTTACAGACCTTTATAAGGACTAACTAATCTAGCATGTAGTAATTTTAAGGAAAGCTTTCAATACTAACCAGAACTATGCCACGTTTATTGTGATTATAGCAGTGCAAAGCAGGATATTTATTTTTATTTAAAACACATTATGGTCATGAAAGATAGGGCAACTTTTATGAAGTGATTTAGACTTCAACAAATGATTATTTTTCATTTGTCTTGATCTGAAAAGTTAAGACTAAACTTATCAGGATGGAAATGTTAATAGTTATGCTTGTGGTTAGTTTTTTTTTTTTAATTATATTTATTTAATTGTATTTTACATCATTAGTAGTCCCCAGGGACTTCCCACCACCATTTCACCCGCGCACCATCACCTCTTCACTTGTGCTCTTTATGCCCTCATCTTTCCCGCCCCTCTCTCTGCTCCCCCCGCCCCATGATCCCTTTGGTTTATCTTTGGCCTTTTGATCTTGTTGAGTTTTTTGTTTGTTTTCGGTTGCAATTGTCCATTTCCTTGAGCTTTCTCTACAAGAAAAAACAAGTGGTTAGTTATTTTTAATGAAATTGAAGGTATCGATTTAATTCTCAAACAGGTTATGTGACTTCATGCTGCTTTTAGTCACTTAGAAAATCTTCAGCACTGGCTAACCATGATGTATATGAATCACCAAGAAGTTATAGTTATAACACATGGCGGAAACATACACTCTTCACTTCCAACTAACTACTAGAAAAATAATTCCAGGTCATGTCCTAATGACAGAGAGGCAGGGCAGGGACATCATTTTAATAAGAGAATTTAGTGACTTAACAATTATAAATTGAGCTACATAACATACTTCTGGAATAGAACGTGTTCAAATTGTATGAACTAAATCCTGTATGAGGTTCTGGCTTGCTTATTGCATGGTAATACTTCATATTTATATAAAGCATATAAAAAAAACCCTCCCCTGTTGCCCTTTTGATACACTAGTATCCAAAATGATAAACTACCAACTTGGGAAATCTTGAGTACTACTCAAAATTCTACTATTCAAGATGCTACTGTGAGCAGGCTAGAGATAAATTACTGGCTCTTTGCTGTGGTAAAATCAGTATTGATAATGGGGACAATGAAATGGAAAACAAAAGAAAGGGAAGTCACATTAACCCATCATTCTAATTCCTTCTTCATCTGCTCTTTTTTCCTTCTTTACTTGGCATCTATAAAACATTCTTCAGTTGCCAAAGCAGATATACAACATTTCATGTCCCAGAAACACATTTAAACACATAAAACAATGCAACACTTGTTAAGAAAAAACAGCTTGGTAAACTGGAGATCCCTTGACTGCAATTACCCTGCTGTGTTTGAACTGTCTGTGCATCATTTCTTCTGAATACATTTGAGGCAAGCTGGAAACAAACTGATGAGTCAGTCTGAAAATTGAGAGAGCTGAAGGAATGACATTTTAAAGGCAAACACTGAGACTTTTCAGCTGGAAACCTCAACAGTTAATACAGATGCTGATGTAAGAGATGCCTGTGGGAGAAATGAGCCAGGTGGAACATCAGTTTAATATGAGAGATTGCCACAGAGAAAACAAGGTAGGGCATAGCAGCCCAGCTCTTCTCTCAGCAAGATGGTTGGTTAGAAGTTATATGGAAGTGGGGGTCAGGCAAAAAGGAGAAGGAGGGGAGACACAGAGGGAGGGAAGGATTGATAGACTTAGAATTCATCTCCCTCTGTAGATGAAAAATTTTAAGTAGCATTTGATATCTGAAAAGTCGAGCCTATGTGCTTCTTTCTTCAGAGAGAGCTGTGCACACTTCCTTTAGAAGCTAAAAGATGTTGCCTTGTGTTCAGTGACCTTGAAGGAACTTGACTTTGGTACATTAGATTCAAGAATTCTTTGCCAAACCACTCCGGTTTAAATCATCACTAATGATCGGGACAGTTGCCAAAATATTTGACTAAATGTTCAAAGAATTTGAGGCTTTAAAAATAATAGTCTTGTTGGTTAAAAAATGCCATTTAGTTATCAGTTAACCTTGAAGACTTTCTGACCCATGTCCTCTAGAAGAGTTCATGGAAATAGAAACAAAGAGAATCAAAATGCACCTAACTCAGTATCTGCAATTCCCTTGAAACAGCGTATCAAAGGATTGGTTCCAAGTGAGCCTGACATTTGAAAAACAGCAGGGCTCACATCAGGTGAGATATCAAAGAAAACAAAAAAGGAAGTCAGGCAGTCGAAGCCTTACCTGGCCTTTTCTGGGAAAGAAAGCCTGGAAAATCTGAGGCATACATTTTTCAATATGTTCATAGCAAAGCAAAATGCTTTCATTTACAGAAAAATGTTTCAGAAGCTCAATTTCCATTTGGTCACTCAAAAACCATTTATTGAAGCACCCACTATGTACCAGACCTAGAGGATTAGGAAGCACCTGCAAAAGACATAGTACCTGATAATAGAATGTGTGCACATATATATATACATATATATATATTTATATATATATATATATCTCCATGACTTCAAAGAACAGCGGCAAATATACCACAAAGGGATGCATTGCTTTTAGAATTATATAGAGTAATTTTAGAAACTTACTAAAAGAGGAATCTAGTAAATAAGAATAGCAATAGTCTGGAAGACTGCCCAGGTTTTTGTAGATAATCAAAAATAGGTTGCGCCATTAATTGAGAGAACATATAAAAGGAAGAAATACTGTGACTTCACTTTGAATATGTGTATAGTCGTTCACAAAATTAAAAAAAAAATGACTGAACTGAGTTTCATTTCCTTTACTGCTACCATTATCATTACTGACATTTTAACACATGAATGGCAAATTGAACAGCGAAGAAACAAAAAGAAAAAAAAAGTCATTTGCCTGTGTCATGCAAAAGCATTTAGGATACCCCAGAGTCCTGTGCAGTTGTGCCAGGCCCTCAGATTTCTTCTGTCTTGTTTTTGTTTTTCCCCAATATTCTTGCTATAGTTTAACTGTTAAATGTGTTAGCCCATCATAATCTGCATAGTTTCAAATTTTAGTGCTTGCTGACTGACTGACTCTTGTAACTTACAGTCTTCCTAAGGCTCTGTTTCCTTTTCTGTGAAATGGGGATAACTGTCTAATCATGCAATCGATGAAATGATTAATGGGATCCTGTTGTTTTTGAGAAGTTTGAAACAGTGTCCTTGGACAAAGCCAGCTGCTTTCCCTACTCTGGTTTTCCTCCTGCTTTTTGGACTTTAAATTCTCATTTCCATCCTCAGTTCTTTCTCAGTTTTTTGTGCAAAGCTTCATAGTTTTTCAGTTATAAAAAAAGGAAAAGCTCTTTCCTTTTAGTTTTGATCTTGATGTTATCACAATAGCTGTGTATTCTTGAGAAAGTTCCTTGACTTTCTGAACTTAGGTTTCCCTAACCATAAATTGTAGATGTTAATAATGTAATCCTCAGCAGGATACAGTGAAGGGTGAGTGAGATGTTATGTATATTGGCTATTCTCTTTTTACCCTGTCCAAATCTACTCTCCTGCCTTCTGTACTCTGTGGTCTGGGTTGCTGACACTTATCAACTAAATCATTTGACTTCTTGCCCTTTGCCTTCTGGTTTGTCTTGGTGTCTGGAAGACACCAAAAGAAACTGGAGAAGAAAAGAGAGTGATTTATTTCCCCAGTTCTCTCCCTTCTTGGTTCCTGGGGGTGAGGTACATCCATTTATTGGTTGAAGTTCTTGTTAGGGTACCCCTTTGTGTTCTGCCTTCTGCTAGGTGCTTCTTGCTATCATGCTTTAAGCTTTGAGGTGGGAAAGGCTCCCTACTGTTGCAAGTCCTGTTGCCTGCGACACCCTTATTATTTCCCTAAAATAATCCATAGAATCTTGTAAATAATCCCTTTAATAAATTCTCCTCCGTTATCCCTGATTGAGTATGCCATCACAAGTGTTGCAACTTGTGAAGCCCCTGGTGTACTCTCTGGCTCCTAATATATGAGAGCTTTTTCCTAAAAACAATGTCTCGCAATGACTTCCTCAAGCATTGTCTAGCTATAAGGTGGTATTCACAGTGAAGAATCCTGACTTTGACAGCCTGAATCTGAACAACAGTATAGAATCTCTGAAAAGCAGGAAGGTACTATTCCCCAAAGCAGAATAATACATAACCATATCTTCCTTGGCAACTCAGAAGCAAAACCAATTCAATGATAAGTGAGGTTTACATTTGTCGTTCCTTTCTGTTGCCGCCTCTGTCTGCTGTCAGGCATAAAATAACCCATCATTCTATCTTTTGGACAGTTCCAAAGTCCTTTAGCACATAAGAGAGAAAAGCAAATCACAAGAAAGAACAAAATTTGTTCTCTGCCACAAATCCACAAATTATACCTCTCCACAGGAGTTTCTTCTAAACTCTGGTTAGATGATTGGGGAGAATCCGCACAGGGCTATTGGTAGTTGATTGAATCATTTAAAAACCATATTTAAATTTCAGAAGAGTTTTATATGCAAGATAAAGTATTCAAATTTATTTTCCTGTTTATAACCACTCTATTAGCATCTCATTTAGTTTAATCTCAAAATACATTTTGGTATATAAGATTTTAAAGAATGTTAGTGTTGCAGTTGACAAGTAACACAGGAGTTAGTATTTTTATGTGACACACTTCTTTCTCCTGGTTTATTTTATTTTTCCTGTATTCAGTCTTATTATTCAAATGTACTTTCCTTAAGCTTTATATTAGTCTTACCCCAATTAGTCTCATCCCAAATAGCAAATGTTTTTCATACAGATCCTTCAGTGTACTCAAGATCTTAAATCCATGTCACTGTTTCCATACCCCTTGACACTGCATGTTTAACAGGGGCTTAAAAAATTCCAGTAATTGTTTCTGGTTGTGAGAAAATATGTGCCTGTAGGAGAGTCACTTTAAAGTGTAAGTAGTATTTTTAGTCATTAGCACTAACTTGCTTCAGTGTGGTATTTCTTTTGAACGTTAACATTAGCAATCTCTTTGAATGTTTTGTAGTCATTATGTGCTTCACAAATGTTTTTGCCTACATATTTTAAGAATTGTAAATCTCACTGTTGTACACATAATAAATATTGACATCTTTATTTTGTTTTTAAGACTTATTTATTTATGCATACAAACACTGGGGTACAGGCCAGAGGTACGGGGAGGTGAGAGAATCCAACAGACAGATCAGGGGGCAGAACAGGCAGATGGACTGAAACACACTACTGAGGGGGGCAGTGGGCCAGGCAGGAGAGTCTGCCTGTGCCATGTGGGTCACCTTCCCAGCCGGCACAGGGATGGAACTCATGCTGCAGTGGCTGCGGTTTGCTTCATAGTGCTTTGCTTAACCCAATGCGCCACCAGGGAGGGCCCTTTATTTTGTTTAATGCCTTTAAACTCGGATTCTTTTCTTCTGTCAAGGTTCTTGTAGGTGAGGGCCTTAAGCTTCTGAATGCCTCATGTGAGACAAAACGGTTGGTGTTCAACAAAATTGCACACAGAAATAATTACAGGACAGCATTCTTTTTCTTTCAGGAATTAAAAGTATATAATTTGCCCTTTGAGTTCCATAGCTTGCATATGTAAATCTGTTCTCATGTCTTGTTTACTGAGAATAAATAAATGTGATGCTGAAGCAGTGCTATAAGAAAATACTTATTTTTCAATTTGGGGGTTCAGTATTTTTTTACCTCTGATTTTTGTTTTGATTTTCTTTAAAGCTGATTGAGCTGAATCAAGGTCAAGAACAACTGGTAGTATTAAGACCCCTGTCTGTGCTGTCTCCCTCTCGTGTGCTTACAGCATTGATTGGTGTCTCATGTATTTGGCCAGGGAGCAGCCGTAATGGGTTTTTACCTATGTGCGGTCAGGAAATTTCTCTAGGGGTCTGAACCAGTTCTTCACAGACAATCCTGAGTCATAAGCTTTGCAACCAGACTGATACACTTGCAAAAATCACTAAAAAGACATTCCAATAAAACAATACCTTAGAATCAAAAGGTCAAGATACTCTAGGTATAGTATATTCACTGCAAAACTACCCCAAAAAAGCCTTCAGTACAGCAAGTTAAACTCATTTGGTTAAAGTTTTTTGCGTGTATAATTTTAAAATATTCATTTTTGTCATTTGTAGGAAAAACATTCTTACTGATTGAGATGGCGGCCAGTGCCCAAAGAAGATACTTTGTCAGTGCCATGATATTTAATGAACTGTTTAGTGGTTCACATTCTGTAGAAAAGAAATTCTGGGGAAATCATTTTAATCTGCTATTGTCTACTACAAAAACTTATAAAATAAAGAATCTAATAAGTATGAACCCCATTCCTTACAAGCAAAGACAAAAAAAAAACCTGTTTATTTTGATGGTGAACACCTCTTATCACTAGAAAATTTAAGATTTTTTGTTTTGATCATTCTTTTATTTTTTTGTAACTATATCATGCATTTTATTTTATTTATTTTTATTCTATTTTCCCCTTTAATTTATATATATTTGACATCAATTATAATCCCCATGTATTCCCCATCACCATATCACCAGCGCACCATCACCTCAGTCCCCCGTGCTCCCATCTTTCCTGATCTTTCCCCTACTCCCTTCCCACCAAGTGTCCCCAATTTGTCCTTGTCTTTTCATTTTTGGTTTAACAAATACATGAACCTATACCATAAAGGGGGGAAATCTAAAGAATGACTTTGGAGTATATGACCTTCTCAACACATTTTATAAAAACAAGATAGCTTGTATCACATTAAGTCAGTGGATTTTACTACCCAAAGGACACAAAAACACTGATCCAAAAGAGCACCTGTACTACTATGTTTATCGCAGCACTATTTGTAATTGGTAAGACCTGAAAAAAACCCAAATGCCCAAAAGTAGATGACTGGATCAAGAAGATGTGATACATATACACAATGGAATATTATTCAGCAATCAGAAATGAGAAACTAGGGACATTTATAGAAACATGGATGGAACTAGAAGGAATTATACTCAGTGAAACAAGTCAGAAGGCAAGAGAAAAACATCGGATGGCTTCACTATTAGGAGTAATATGAAAGAACAACAACAACAACAAAGAATAAGCTCAAGGAATTGGGCAATTATAACCAAAAGCAAAGAAAAAAACTCAACAAGACCAAGAAGTCAAGATAAACCAAAGGGACCATGGGTGGGGAGTGGAAGAGGGGAGGGCAAAGAGAGGGATGAGGGCAGAGGGTGCACAAGGGACTGAGGTGATGGTGCACGAGTGAAATGGTGGTGGGAACTCCCTGGGGACTACAAATGATGTCAAATATAATTAATAAAAAAAATTTTTTTTTAAAAAGTCAGTGGATTTTAGAGCAAGAAAGAGTTGCAAATTCCTGCTTAGTTCTTTATTGATTGTCTGGTGCTAAGCAAGTCACTTAAATTGAGTCTCAGCTTCTTCATTAGTAAAAATGATAATACATAGGATTATAATATAATAACAATAAATATACTAATAAATAATAAATATAATTATAATAATACATAGGAGGATTAGCAATATACTTGGAGAGTCAACGCAGAGACTGGCAAATGGGGTTGTCTAAAAAATGGTTATTCTGACCAATTTTATGTGGTTTAATCTTTATTAAACCAATTCTTTATTAGTGTGCTTGGGAAGAAAGATTCCAAAAGAGTAAATATTCAATCTGACCATTCAAAATTTGCTTATCTAATATTAACTTCTGTTCTTCATACTCTTTCCAAATTTTTCTCAGCCCCAGTTTGCTAACCTGTATTTGTTTGTTTTTATGAGTGAAAAACTTACTTTTCTCTGTCAGTTTAACACCTTCAGAGTGACTAAGAGTTTCCTTGAACTGTTTCCCTAGACAGGAAACACTGTATTATTTCCTTCAGCAGATTTATATTTGTCCATGTACTCTCAACTCTTGAACATAATCTTTTACCTTGTAAATAGAAAGAATATGAGTCTGCGAGAACTTGGTGACCTTATTTTCTTCTGATTAGACAATTTTAATCAATATTTTTCACTTTATTTTTAAAGATTTATTTATTTATGCATACAAGCACTGGGGTACAGGCCAGAGGTGTGGGGGGTGAGAAGATTCATGACAGACAGCAGGGAGCAGAACAGGCAGATCAATGGAAGTACACTGCTGAGGGGAGTAGCGGGCACAGCAGGAGAGGTCTGCCGCGCCATGTGGGTCCCCTTCCCAGCCGGCAGCAGGGATCGAACTTGTGCTGCAGTGGCTGCGGTTTGCTTCATAGTGTGTTGCTTAACCCACTGCGCCACCAGGGAGGCCCTATTTTTCACTTTTGAAAAAAATTATGCATACAAGAACTGGGGTACAGGCTAGAGGTGTGAGAGATGAGAAGATTCACCAGTGACAGAGTGGGGAACATAACAGGCAGATTGACTGAAGTAGACTGCTGAGGGGAGCAGCAAGCAAGGCAAGAGAGAGGTCTGCTGCACTATGTGGGTCACCTCCCTGGCCAAGGATCAAACTTGTGCTGCAAGGTTGTGGATGCTTCATAGTAGGGTGCTTAACCCCTTGTAGCACCAGGGAGACCCCTATTTTTCACTTTTGATTAACAGTTGCTTTTATTTTATAATTTAAATTAATTTATGGTCAAAGAATAGATATACTCTTCCAAATAAATCATCTAATTCAAGTCTGTTCTTTGCAACCAGTCTGCTGAGATCCTGGGAGTTCCCTGTTTATTGGTTGTGATTTACTTTTTCCCTTCCTCAATTTCCTCACCTGAAAGAAGAATATAAAGTAGCATCTACCCTTTAGAGTTAGGGTAAAAATCAAATGAGTTACTATATTTAATAAAGGCTGAGGGCATATAAATGATGTATAATGTTAGCTATAATTGAGCTTATTTTTACAATTGACTTTTATAACAAGTATATATACATTTATATTTAATTATTAATATGCATATTCAAGTTGACTGGTCTGAGCCTACTGAATGCTTGGATAAAAGTGCTTCTTAAAACTGTTTTCTTCCTTCATCAGGCTAGTTACTTTTAGAATTTAACCGCAATCTATCTCCCCCAAATCCCAAAATGACAACATTGAAATAAAATTCAGTTATCCTTTCTCTCTTTATTGACATGTAATTCACATATAATATTGTATAAGTTTAAAGTAATTCAGTGTAGTTAGTATAAATTATGAAATAATTACCATAAGGCTACTTAACACAACCATCATCACACTTTAGTTATAAGAGTGTATGTTGTGATAAGATCTATCAAGAAATTTCAAATATACAATATTGTTAACTGTAGTCACCATGCTTTATTATATCTCCAGAATATATTCATGTTGTAAATGGAAGTTTTGTAACCTTTATCAGTTTTCACCCACACTACACTGCCCCTGGAACCCACCAATCTGCTTCCTTTTTCTATGGGTTGTGGTTGTTTTGTTGTTTTTCTCCCTCCCCCATCCCCATGGTACTTCCAAGTAAAACACACAGTATTTGTCTTAATGTGTTTGAGTTATTTCATTTAACATAATGCCTTAAGGCCCATGCCTATTGTCAGAAATGACATGATTTCCTTCTTTTTATGGTTGAATACTGTTCCATCTGTGCAAGGATACTTAGGTTAGTTCTAGGTCTTGACTATTATAAACCCATGCAAACAACATGGGTGTAAATGTCTTTTTGAAACAGTTATTTCATTTCCTTCAGATGTATACCCAGAAGTGGGACTGCTAGATGATGGCAGTTCTATTTTTTTTATTTTTTTAAGGATCCTTCATACTGTTTTCCTCAGTAGCTTTACCAATTTACATATATCTACCAGTAGAGCATAAGGGTTCTCTTTTCTCCACATTCTCATCAAGGTTTGTAATCTCTTGTCTTTTTGACAACAGCCATTCTAATAGCTGTAAAATAACGTCTCATTGTGATTTTGATTTGTATTTTCCAGTTCTGAATACCTTCAGTACCTTTTTACATTCCTGTTGCTCATTTGAATATCTTCTTTGGAAAAATTCTTATTCAGATCTGTTACCCATTTTTTTAGTTGAATTATCAGGGATGTTTTTGCTGTTGAGTTTCATGAGTTCCTTATAATTTTTGGAGATTGTATCTTCTGTTATGCAGAAGTTTGTTTTAAAAATTATATCTTATTATGTGGAAGCTTTTTCTTTTGATAGGCTCCTCCTATTTATTTTTTATTTTATTGATGATTATTTAGGTAACATCCAAAAACTGAGGTATTCCCACCTGAGGCTCTATTTTCCCACCACAGAAACCAGAGACCCAGTGGTACCATCTTAGTGGAGCACTGTGGATGGCCTGGTAGACGATGCGGTCCGTGTACAGTTCTTTTGACCCTTCCATTGCAGCTCTTTTAGATTTCTGTTGTCTGAAGGGCTTAGTCTTACTGCTGGGTTCTAGAATTTTCATAATGGTGCATTGTATATGGGTCATGGCTAGTTCTTATTTGAGGGGAGCTGAAGTGGGAATAATCTGTGTTGCTATCTTAATAATGTTATTTCAACCAAATCTGTAACAGAGCATACTGAAAGTACAGAATGTGCTTCACAGGCAGTCTGTCACTATCCAGGGATGGTCCAACCCCATTGGTCCACTCCCTACCCATTTCAGTTCCAGAAGAAGCAGTGATCCACCATGTCAGGTCCATAGTGCTGGGGAGCAGAGGTTTGAAAGAAAAGAGAACTAGCAAACAGTGATTTATTTCCAGTACCTTTTGGACTTTATCTCTTGATATCATTTCTTCTTTTCTTTCCCAAAGTTATGTATCTTCTTCTTGACAGGATCTTCCTCATTCTTGGCAGTCTTATCATGTGTCATTGATTAATGAGTTTATTTTGTTTGGAGGTTAGGGCTAAACTAGCAAACTGTGAGTTAGGCATTTTCTATAGTTTACACAGAACTTTCAATACTTGACTTAAATATCGACATTTAAAACTAGAAAGATTTCATATAAAAGTTTGATGTAGCATCTCTAGAAAAATCGGAGGATCTGGCAAAGTTGGGTTGAGCATCTTTCATGGCAGTAACACCTAAAACTGATGTGGCTACAGCATATCAGTAGAGCACCCCTATACTAAAGTCTCTAATACTCCTTATGATCTCAGCCAATAAATTACACTCATTTACATAGCCAACTGGAGCTCTTAGATGTATTCAGCATTTCAGTAATGACTTGAGACTAGAGAAGAGACTTAAACATGAGTGAAAGTAGAGAGGGAGGTGTGGAGGAATGTATAGGGGGAGGGAGGAAGAGAGGGAGAGTCCCTGTTCTTACAAAGATTCTCCAGTGGCCATTTACCCCATTAAATAATGCCAGTATGGGGTCTGTGTCCAATGAATGATTATTACTTAAATGACTTAAAGAAAAGTTATAGGGCTCAGATCATCTCCAATACAGTGAGAAGAGAGTCTTTGACAGTACTCTTTTAACCTGTATGATATTTAACCTGACTGTATTCTTTTTAATTCTTTTTTAAAATGTTGACTCAAAAACTGCTACATCAGTCACAGATCTGCTGCCTAGGTTGTGTAATTATCTTTACTGGCTCAAATCTACCCATTGTGAAATAATCCCTTGTGTTGTGTCCTTATTCACAGATATTTAGCTCGCACTTTCCATTCCAGATTTAGATCTAGATCTTAACTTTATAAAACATAGTTGCATTAGAGTTCCCCTCCCCCCTAAAAAAAAATAAGCATAAGCATCTTCCTAAGCAGTATTCAAGTATTCTGCTTTAGCAACACAAGTCTTGAGATTACCTCCCAATGTTTCATTTGTCAGGCAGGGTTCAAGGTCAAAGTTTCTGGACCTCGCTAGCCACCCAGTAACCTTTAAAGTGTGACACTCCTTAACCAAATGACAGCTTGGGACAGGAGGTGTGGAGGGTGGGGGTTGGTGGGGGTGTTGCTGTCATTCCCTTGTGTTTATTAAAGTATAAGCAGTTTTCCAGGCTTACTTAGCAGTGATGGTTGGTCAAGGATTCTGTTTATCACTAGTTCTTTTCACCTTGGAGACAGGACTAACGATCAGCAATGTGCACTATATGTTACCTGTGGGAAGTTTTAAATTGTTAGCTTAAATATGTGGTATTATGTTGACATTCATTTACTAAAAGTTACTTTTTACAATATACAGACTTGTATTTAGACTTTGATAATTGTTTGAGTAAACAGTGCCCAATCAGTATAAGCCTTTTAATTTAACTTAGTTTATTTTTAATCTATAATCTTAGTCAAGAAAACCTATTTATGAATTTCAAAATTTTATTAAAATTAAACGTTTCAATGTACAATTTGTGCTGTCTTTGTATTTAGCCCCTCTTTAAAAAAGCTTGTTTTTTTTCCCAAGTGATCTTTGCTTCCTAATTGTAACTGCTTAAATAATTACTAAAATAATATATCCTACATAAGACTCTTGAGCAAAAATCTAGTTGTACAAAGAAGAAATAAATGAATAATTACTGTGTTTAATAATAAGTTGACAGTACCAAAAGTTGAAGCTTAGGACTAGCTCTTAATAATTAATTACTTTTACATCATTTTAAAGGAAGATCACAAAGGCTAAAAATATAATAGTTCAGCGTAGTTTGCAGTCCCACATAATTGAAGAAATCATGCAATTAGCTTCATATTTATTTAAATAAAATACAAAATATTGACCTTCCTTATATAGTCTATAGACTACTTTTCACCTTGCCTGAAAGAAAGTGATAATTTTTAGAGTTATTATTGTTAATGGCCTTTGAATGCAGCCTGCACAGGCCTCTAACTGCCCAGTGTAAGTAAGGTTCAGCCCTTTCCAGATGGGAAAATGATAAGGACACTAAGAAGATAGCAGGTCATTCTTGGGCAGCTGCCAGAAATATGCAGGAAAATGAATCATGAAGGGCTGTGGTGCTTTAGCCAGCATTTTTCTTTTTTAATTTATCAATCCAAAGCTTGTTGACATGAAAGTGAATGGAATTGTTATACAGTGGGCTCTAAAAAGCCAGCTCAAGAGTTTAGTGCACAAGAGCTCTGACTATAAATAACAAAGAAAATGCAGGGAATGTTCTTTCTACTAGAACCTGCTCTGTTGTTTGAGGTGTGCTGGCAATTAACTCAAATCCTAATATTAGTATCAACTAGAAAAAGGCCATTTCTTTGAGATCCTACACATTCCATATTCTGTGTAAGCAATTATCAAAGGGCTAATCCTCAAAATAGTCATCTTAGTTTCTCCATAGACGGAACTGTATTTGTTTATCAAATGCAAAAAAGTGACAGAAATGACAAAGTAGCATTGATATTACTAGGAAGATGGCTTTACAGTTAAATAAGGTTAATACATTGCTTGAAATACTTCGTAGTGACTTTTCCACAATGGAAAACAATGATATAAATCATTCACAAGTCACAAATGAAATCTTTGCATTTAGCTGCATTTAAAATATAAGCAAGAAGAAAAAAAAATTAGTTGCTTAGAGTAAGAGTTAACATACATAGATTAAGGGGCAAAATCGTCCTTGTTAAACGAGCATTTATCATTTCAAATCTCCAGTCAGTGTTTAGTAAGTAGTGGTTCTTGATTAAATGTTTCTCCTACTATAAAATGTTACATGTGTTAGGTAGCAGTGAAGTCTGATACTGTCTATTATCATCTTAGGATAGTTAATGAATGTTTCTATTGCATGTGCTTGGACTCTGTGGAACATGGAAAGATGTACAATGTGTGATTCTTCTTATACCTTCATGGTATAGTTTATTTATTTATGTGTCTTTCCTCAGGAAAAATGCCTACTTTGACCAGTACATTTGCAAAGGTTTTGTAAATTGCCCAAATTGATAACACAGATGAGTGAAATGATCATGGTATCTGTCTTTTCTATCAGGAAATTGAATATGTAAATAAATACTGTACTAACATAAAATGATAAATATTTCCATTAAAGTTAAGAGTCAACCATAAAACAGATGTCCCACTATCGTCACTCTTTTCCTAATTTGTAAATTCACTGTATTTCACAAAAAGAAAAAAAAAACAACAACAACATAAAATTAAGTGCCATTTAGTTTCATGGTAATTTATTGTTTTAATTAAAAATAATAAAATAGAATTCTACTGTAGCCTTGGTAAATGTAGAATACATGTTTACTATACTATAATCTATGTAGTATAAGAGCTTTAAGTCATTCCATACGTTAACATTAAAAAATGGCTTAAAATGCTATTAATAGTACTTAATGATGATACTAAAAGACTTCACTTAATTCTGAGGAAAAATAAAGCATTAGTTAACATTTTTGAGAGCGTATTATGTTCCTGGCATTTTGCTAATTGCTTTGCCCACATTCGCAACCTGATCTGTATATAAAGACCAAATATTAGCATTTGCTGCATTTGACAGATGAAGAAACTGAGGATTAGAACATTTAGTTTACATTACAGTGTTTGAATCTGAGTTCAGATAATCAATACTTTTAGCATTTATGGTAATGTGATACAGACAACCAATGTTTTAAGAGAAAAGATAAAATAACATTACTTGAAAATATCATTGAATTTTGTGAAAAAAAGAAACAAAATTAAAGGCTATTACCAAGAAGACATTTTATATTTAAAAAGTTAATACATACAAATTATCACATATAAATACTTTTAAAAAAATGTAATTTAGGTTCTTCCTAATGGAGCATGGGATTAAGCACCACACTATGAAACATCCGCAGCCACTGCAGCATGAGTTCAATCCCCAGCCAGGGAGGGGACCCACATGGCACAGCAAACCTCTCGTGCCTTGCCCGCTGCTCCCCTCAGCAGTGGATTTCAGTCAATCTGCCTGTTTTGCTCCCCACTCTGTCTTTGGTGAATCCTCTCACCACCACCCCCCCCCCCCCCCCACCCCCCCCCCCCCCCCCCCGGCACCTCTGGCCTGTATCCCAGTTCTTGTATGCATAAGTAAATGAATCTTTAAAAAAAAAAGTTTGAGAAAAAAATATTTAACAAAATATCTTAATCATAATCAGAAAGAGAAAGATCTTTACAGAAATAACAAGGAATTTTATGGATCTTACAAGGTGAAAAATTTTTAGTATCTTTTGAAAGACATAAGAGTTTTTATTAAAATGCAGGCTATCTTCTTCATAAAAATACTCAATATTTTTGTGAAGTAATTTTTTAAAACTCCAAAGATCTACAAAATGAAATGCTTGTACATTAGGCTTAAACATAAACACATAAAACCAGCTAGAAATATTCTGATGAAGAGTGAAAAATCACATCATATAATAAAACATATGCTTAACTTCTAATCCATATGACTTTAATAATGGTCCAGGAACACAGAGAAATATTAGTGGAAGAAAATTAATACAGAAACAGACACAGACACACAAGGGAATAGTATAAAGCATTTCAAAACACTGGGAGTAGGGCCCTCCCTGGTGGTGCAGCAGGTTGAGCACCACACTGTGGAGCACAGCAGCACAAGTTCGAGCTCTGCCAGGGAGGGGACCCACGTGGCACAGCAAACCTCTCCTGCCTCGCCCACTCCTGCCTCGCCCTCAGCAGTGGATTTCAGTCAATCTGCCTGTTTTGCTCCCCACTCTGTCTTTGATGAATCCTCTTACTCCCCACCCCCGCACCTCTGGCCTGTACCCCAGCTCTTATATGCATAAATAAATAAATCTTTCAAAAAAAAAAAAAAACACTGGGAGTAGAGAGTTTTAAAAAAAATCTATAATACTTCTTTAGACATTTGTAAAAATAATACAGCCACATCTTCAAATCACTTATTATATAAAAATTAGCTCTAGATGTATCCAAAGATATGAATAATTAAGCCAATAATGGTATTGGATGAACAAATCAGTAAATTAATTCGTAATCTAGGGTTGAGTGTGATCTTTCTAATAAGACACAAAACTCAGAAATCATAAATCTAATAATTTAGACAACCAAACCCCTTTCAAGTCTAAAGAATTATGAACAGAGACATTAAATAAGTAAACACATGGCAAAAAAAAAAAAACTACATAATTTCAAGGAAAAAACGTGAAAAATTGCTTTTTAGATAGACAGCAATTTGATAAAAGAAAAATTTTTCAGTCACCAGCGAAGGAGGGTACCCACATGGCGCAGCAGACCTCTTCTGCCTCGCCCGCTGCTCCCCTCAGCAGTGTACTTCAGTTGATCTGCCTGTTCTGCTCCCCACTTTGTCTCTGGTAATTCTTCTCACCTCCCAGAACTCTGTCCTCTACCCCAGTGCTTGTATGCATAAATAAATAAATCTTAAAAAAAAAACAACGAACTAGACTTAAAAAAAAAAAAGAAAGAAAAATTAGCAAAAAAATAACAAGTGACCAAAAGGTAACATTTCATTAGGGGATGAAAAAAGTAAAAGTTTCAACTTTTCTGATCTTAAAATTAAAGCAATGAAGAAAAAATACATATGTGCATATGCATTGTTTATTATCTTAATTTAAAATAGAATAATGTATAATATGTAATAATTTTAGAACCTTGGCAATTTAAATACTCAGTAAATTGTTTGTCAAATAAGTTAAAGTATTTCTAGGTAGTATGATATATAACCTAATAAGTGAAAATTGGGATAGATTCAAATAATAAAAGGTATTTCCTCAATCATATAATTCAGTCATTTTTAACAGAGAAAAGAGCAATAAAATAAAGTATTAAAAGATGCTTTTTTGTAGAAAAGATGAATTCTAGCAATAAGCATTTAGAAAAAAATGAGCCATAAGTAAAAAGAAATCAATGATAATAAGAAAGAAAAGAAAAGAAGTGCATTTCAGGTTAAAAAATGCTCAAGGATGATGAAGCTGGGAAAGAATAAGAAGTTTTAGGCAGATGAAGCAGCAATTTAAGACATAAAGGAAAAGGCTTTCTGGTTTCATATCACTGAAATTTAAGTATCTTACTGAGAAGGATGAGGGTGATGAGGAAATTTTGGTAAATTAAACAGGTGGATACAGATAGGTTTTTCCCTGACATATCTAATTGAAAAATCTTAACATGCCTAACCTTTAGCTATCAGTATTCCCATTTTAAAAGTAAGGAAATGACTTAAAAACTTAAATGACTCATCCAAGTTCTCACAGTAAGCTATAGGATTGACATTTATAAATTGGGAAAACAATTTATTGTATATCTTGGGGCACTTTTGAGAGTGAAATGGGCAAGATTAAACCAGTTCTTGTCATGGTAGGCAAGGGAAAAAGATCATCCTACAGTTGAACCTAAGTCTGTCTCCAGAACTCCCATCCCGATATCATTTACCTTTATGAGTTGCCTCCACCATTTTCTTTTAAAATCTCATGACCTCAAAAAATGCTCTCTCCAAAGTTATCTACATCAAAATTAGGGATGAATAAATCCTGTTAGTTCACCTGGCTGACATCTCTATTCACTGAATTGATTTGTACAATTTATGTTACAGCCTTTTACCCAGCCACATTTTATATGACCTAAACATTAACATTTCTAATCTTGTACTGAAAAATTCTTTTGCAGAATGATGGAGCTTATAACGTATGAATTTAAATTCTGTAGTATCTCTTTCTTAAAGAGTATATATCTTATCACAGTTCAGCCTAAGCCTGATCCATTCTAGCTGTGGGATTCTCCTTGATTTATAACTAACATTATGTTATTTAGATGTTAATTTTCTTCTGGAAGCTAAGCAATCATTGTTAAAGTTTTGTTTAGAATGGTACATGTTTTCAGAATACTTCCCATCAGGAGTGTCTTTGTCTGTTGATTGTATTGAGTACCTGTTATTTTATTTCCCTAGGTTAAAACCTCTCATCTTTATCCTTGCCTCTTTCCACCAGTTTTTCCCCACATTCTATAATATTTTCATTTCATTAGCTACAAAACATTCTGAAAAATGCAATAATTTCTTAATCTCATTTCAAGCATGATTGTGTGTACATTAGTAGTATTTAACTATTTGTGACAAAAATTATTTTCTTTTACACTTGTAAGGTTTAGTGACTGTCTCCTATAGGAAGTATAAAATATAGAATATATTACATGTTAGATACACATACAGACATATAGCCACTCGAAACAGCAAAAGCATAGTAAATTGTTATTTTCTATTTTAACACATATTATAAATTTTTGGAGGTTTTGGAAAAAGTGAATAAATATGTGAAAAAAAATCCTGACCAGCATCTCATATACTACACAAAAATTAAATCATGATGTATCATAGACCTAACTAGAAAAGCCAAAACCTTAAACCTTCTAGAGAAAACCATAAAAGAAATTTCTTAGTGTCTTGGAGAAGGCAATAATTTCCTAGGACATAATAAATACAACCATAGAAGAGAAAATATAAAATTTGTTTTTATCAAAATAAAAACTAATAGCATGGTTTTAAGAAAGTAAAAATGCAATCCTCTTGTTGGTGGTGGAAGTATAAAATGGTATAACCAATTCAGAATACAGTTTAGCATTTTCTTATAGTTAACATACATTTACCATACATTCAACCTATTCACCTGTAGGAATTTACCCACAAGATATGGAAACATACATTAACAATAAAAGACTTATATTTGAAACTTTATAACAGCTTTTAGTAATAACAACAAAAAATTGGAAACAGTCCCAGATGTCTATTAAAAGAAGGATGGTTAAACATATTGTAGTATATCCAAATAATAGAATACTAATCAGGAATTAATAAAATAATGGACTAATGATGCACATAGCAACATGGATGAACTCAAAACCATCCTGATGAACAAAAAATGATGTGTAAGAATACATGCCACCTAATTTTATTCCTATGAAGTTTGAGAAGCAAATGCATGGTGTAAAGTGGAAGGATGGTTGCCTTTGAGAGAGAGACAGAGTTTAAATAATTTTGATTAATTGGAGGGGATTGTCTGAAGTGACAGAAAGTTTCCATATTGATTGGATTCTTGTTTATATAACCAGATAAGTTTGTCTGAACTCTCTTAAAAATCTCTGCATTTCATTGTATATAAACTTCACCTCAGTTTTTAAATGAGGGGGAAAGTAGTAAAAGAGTAAAACCAGTGAAGAATTTAAAATCCAAGTGAGAGAGCGTGGTACCAATGAAGGTGGCCAGAATATTTGAATGGAAGACCTGTTTTGGAAAATTTAGATAGATCTTTCTTGTAAATTTGTTGTGAGGAGTGAGGAATGGGCAACAAGAAATAAAGTTCATAGATGTGATCTTCCTTGAGTAGCTTTTTTAAAGCATAGCTCTTCATTTCAATCACCATGCCTTCCACAAGTCTTATCTACATTTTCTTTTGTTAACTTGGTGAAAAGGATTTATCATCTCCTGCTTTGGAAATTTAGGGCTACTGTTTGACCCATTTGTACTAAAGTCCCTTTCTCTCCCTTCTCCTGCTCCATTCCTTGCCACAGGATAAGGAGGTGACAGTACAGTGTTTCCCTTCCCTCCAAGTTGTGTCCTCGCCTGCCTTGTCAGATGGCATCTAGTTAGACCTAGAAGAATTGTAGGAAGATTGAAACATGAGGAATTGAGAAGTAAGACTTTTTCTCTTCCTTTATCCATGGGAGAATATCTTCAACAATGGCTCCAACTTCTATGAGATGATTCCCAACTTTGGACTCCTGTAACACTACATCACCTCTTTTGTCCTCCAGCTTAATTGTGATTCCTGTTGTCCCTAATACTTGGGTTACCTGGCAATCTGCAGTTGGCTTTTTTTTTTTAGCAATTCCATCACTTGCATGCCCAATGTACTCACTTAACTTCCCTCCATCTAAAAATCGTCTGACTCATATATTCTTAGTTTGGTTTGACAAATGGCATGAAAAGAAATAGAGTAACATTGGACCCTGAATATTTTAAAGAGTGGGTCCAGTTTGCTTTCGGTTTTGCTTGTGAATTGGTGCATACATACGTGAAAAATCAGTTATATACTTTTGGGAAAGGGCAACTTAATGATAATAATAACATCAACTTTGCCTTAAGGAATTTTTAAGCAACCTTTGCTATCTAATTTTTCTTCTTAACATGTATAGTAATTAGTTTAGTGCTTAATTCAGAATAAATTTTCCATAAATATTAGCTATTATTACCTGTAAAGCTTCATGTACTACTATACTACTATCCTCTTGGAATTCTTAGTCTAGAAAACACATTTATAATTAACCTTAGGCTTAGTGTTCATGCATCAATGATTATGTTAAGAATATGTCTTCATGAACCTCATGTAAGGAAGAGAGAGAAAAGTTCCCTAAAGGACTGAAAATGTAGTAGCTTAAAATATATCTAAAGGTTTGGGATTATAAAAGTTCAGAAAATGGATAGTTACACTACATTGTGAATATACTTAACGTTACTGAACTGAACTCTTAAAAGTGATTAAATGATAGATTTTGGATATGTTTCATCATGATAAAAAAGTAGAAGAAATAGTTCTAAAGAAGACCAAGAGCACAGAATTTAGGGATATCTGATAAATGTGTTTAAAAGATTTTGATTTTGATGTTCTTAAATTCAGAGCATAACAAAGAAAATATAAAGGAAAATGAGGCATAGTTTATTTCTTTTCCATTTCTACCATCTGTTCACATTAGCCACAAAGAACACCATTATAAAATTCATTAAATCGCTGAGTTATAATTCAATGTGGTAATAAGTCTTCAGCTTCAGCACAGTATACAAAATCTCCAAATGACTATAGCAATGACATCATTGTAATGGTCATAATTACATGACAATTGAGATATTTGATCATTCAAAACATCAGTAAAATAACTATTCTTTTTTTGTCAGCCTCTAAATACCTCTATTCTTTTTTTATTCAAGAATCTCTGGCTTTCATGGAGGAGATAGAAAGCCAATCCAGCAATGATGGAGACAAAGCTGGGGGAAGGGGAGGAGAATAGGGTTTTGAGGGACAGGCAGAAAAAAAAATCACTGCATCAGGCACTTGGAGACTGGAGAGAGGGAGATGAATGTGCATGAAGGCAGCCTAATTATTGGAGAGGGAAAGGTCATCAAAATCAATTTGCAGCATGATGTACAAAGGTCATTATCAGACTCAGATTTTCTCTGCCCATTTAAAACACAATAAAAATAAAGTGAGTGCTTTAATAACTATGATTAGTAAAGAAAAAAGCATATCATTGAGCCATCTGTTTAAATATTTGTGCTACCTTAGTTTTACTCAAAACAGCATGAAAGATGAATAGTGAGGTGATTTTTTTTTTTTCTATTTGTTTGCTTTTAAAATCCTGACATTTTCTCCACTGGTTGCCGAGATTTATGACTCAGATGAAAGAGCTCCTCTAAAATTACTGCCCTTTGAAATCAATAGCACAGTATTTGTAACGACTTTCTTTTTATTAGAGAGCACTTCATTATTATTTTTATTATAATTTTATGGGACAGTCTGGAAGAGAATTCATCATTCACTTATTTGAAGTATCTCACTTACTCAGTGGCACAGATGGCCTGAGCTGAGATTTAATCACCCTGTGTTAGGGCTGCCTTGATGCTGAGTGTAAATGCAAACCATGAGAGAGACAGGAAGGAATGTGCAACAATAACGTTATCTTAGGCAACATTTAAAACTACAGAAGCTAATTCACTTGGGAACAGTGGAAGTTATGGTTATAAAGCAGAATCTTTTTACTTTTCTTCTAAAAATCAATATAATAATGCCTTGTGGGGCAAGGCTTTTTTAAAGTTTCTGTCTACCAGTGAAAAATATATTTTACCTTTGACTCAGTTCACACAGATACTCACATGTATATTTTAAGAAACATTTTAAGGAGCAGGATTTGTCTTTATTATATAAGATTATGCTTTTTTCTAACCTAGTTTATTCTGGCCATTTTTTTTTTCATGCCAGTCATAATCCACTGAACTGTTTTAATAAATGGGTCTGAATCCTCATGAAAAACTTGACTCAGGAGGGTCTTTTGTGTTTTAATTGAACTAATATGTGTGAGTACTTAGTGTAGTATCTGCTACATGGTAAACATTTGATATTTATAGCATTTATTATGATAAATGTCTTGAATGGATTTTGCAATTCACCAGTATGAAACAGCCAGGAAATACTCTACCTCTGGAAGTGCTTTCTCTGAATATTTTTTTTTCTATTAATATTGTTCAATCCTTAATCCAACTACCTGTATTTTAAAAATTAATGAATTGACTTAATATTACAGAGCCCCTAGATTACTGGACAGGAAGAACATAAATATGAAGGATACATCAGTGTAAAACTTACCTTTGTTTCCTAAGTCTCGGTTTCTTGGTTTACTTTTAATTAGTTATTTTTATGTGATATGATGTAGACTAAAAGCTTGAAGTGCAAATTCTGTAAAATTGCTTCTTTTTAAAATAGTTGTGGAGGGGCCTCCATGGTGGCTCAACAGGTTGAATACCGCACTGTGAAGCATCCATGGCACAGCAGCGCAAGCTCGATCCCCAGCCAGGGAGGGGACCCACATGGCGCAGCAGACCTCTCCTGCTGTGCCCGCTGCTCCCCTCAGCAGTGTCTTTCAGTTGATCTGCCTGTTCTGCTCCCCACTCTGTCTCTGGTGAATCCTCTCACATCTTGTGACTCTGACCTGTACCCTAGCTCTTGTGTCTAAATAACTAAATCTTTAAAAAAAAAAACTAAACTAAATACCTCATGTTAGTCAACTATCAAGAAAATTTGAGAAACACTGATCTAGGTGATTCATTAAAGTGTTTTGGAAAGTTCGTTGACATTAGTCCTTTCCAAAACTCACGTTTAATATACTATTAATGATTTGCTTGGATACCAGAGAAAATTGTAGATTTTTTATATTTTGATTATGTAGTCAAACCCTTATCTTAATTAAAGACTACCCATCATTTTTAAAATGTAACATTATTAATAAAATGTGTTTCACTTTGTTAACTTGAGTACTTGAAATTCTCAAGTTAACATCCATGTAGTGAACATTTTTTTGCTGTTCTTCTGTATTATTCATTCTCTGCTTATACACAGTTTCTACTCCTTCAGTCTAGACATTGATTTACTTTACTGTGTCCGTGTCTGTTAGCTGAGTATCAAACCTGAAGTTTCTTTATTTAAAAAAGTGTTGCTTTCTTGAAATCTACTTCTAATATGAAAAATCCTGACCTGGCCTTTAAAAAGAAAAGCAAGACACTGGTAAAAAGCCCAAGTATTGGATAGATATGAGACCTTTGAGGAGCAGCTAGTTCTTGTCATGTCTGCCAGCTAACCTTAAATGCATAAGTAAGCCAAGCATAATTACAACTGAGAGAACTAACCTTAAGTAGGATTGCCCAATAGTCAGTGAATTATGAATATATATATGGCTTTTATTTTTACCTATTAAGTATTAGGGTATTTTGCTATACAACAGTATTTTACATATACATAAACTGAAACTAGGAGTGAGTTGCTGCTCAAACAAATATCCTGAAGTGTGTGATACCAACAATGGGGCTGAGTGGGCAGAATCCAGACAAGAGATATGGCAACTGTGAGACTCTGTTGAGAGGTGGATCTTCTTTTTCCGCCTTTTGGACTTGTGCTGACTATGACTGATTCACTTGGATTCACAGGATGTGGCCTAAGTGACATTGTACAACTTCTGAGCTCAGTATTCAGGAGGCCTTGTAGTTTCTTCCCCAGTTTTCTTGGGATCTAGTGGTTATGTGAGGAGCCTAAAGCTAGCCTGCTAGAGAATCCATGTAAAAGAGAGCATAAGCATCCTGGAAAATAGCTCCAACCAAGTGTCAGACATGAGTAAGGCTATCTAGGTGCAAGAGACTACAAATGTCTACGTGAGTTTAGTAGAATCCTCTTTGATAAGAGAAAAACCATTCTAGTTGGACCATGTGCAAATTATTATTTTCTTTAGCATTACACCAATGATATAAAGACCAAGAATCAGATTTGGTTCAGTCTTCTCTTGCATAGATAACTATCAAACAGCAATGTGACATGTGAAAAGTTTATACTAAGTGTGACTACAAGTGAATGGAAACAGCTAGCCGTTACTTCTCTTTCTCATAGAAACATGCTCAGAAGTTCTCAGTGCAGTCCAGAAGGAATAATTAAAGCACCAAGTCTTAGGTGCCCTGAGTTGTGGACTCAATGAGCTAGGAAAGCTTCCTGATATTATATCAGGAAGTTCTTGATGTGCCCAGCTATCTATTTCTGTTTTGTTTTCCAGTCATTGATCACAGTCTACCAAACTGCCATTAACAATACTTATTGTTCAAATTTCCATAGGGGAAATGTTTCTTTTTATTTAGGAAAATCTGGAAACTAGAGTATAATTTATCACATAAAAAAAGGTAATTCTGGTTAATAAAATAATAATACAATTTTAATTGACAAATTTGTTGAAAAACTTCCCTTGCCAATGAAAAGCTTGGCAATGAATCTTTTCTACATTTTGGACCCAAAATTTACCACATCCTTGACTGACAGTGTTGTAGAATCAAGAATTAAAAGTAGATTGGAAACTATCCAACTCAAGAAAGTACAGTCCAGAGGGATTGAAATCCCTGTCTGAGATTACATGGTAGTCTGTAAAATGAAAAGCCAAAACACAACTCTTTGGATTATCAGGGTAATCCCAGCCATTCCACAGCACTCATGGCCTCCTATGATTAAGAAGGCTCTGCAGATAATTGTTTGGGGCATCCTTTTTCCTTCCTGCTTATCCACATCTAGCCTATATCACTGCTCTTAGCACATTTTTTTATTGTCAGCAGTTTCAAATTTTCTAGCACAATGTAAATTTTTACTCTGCTTAAAATATCAAGTGTGAAGTCAGCAGTTCTCTGATCATAATTAGGTATTTAGTTAATATTACTGTGAAAATGTGCTTTCAAGTTGGAATAGAGATTAAGCCTGTCAGTATCCTCACTGCAGAAGAGTTTATATACAGAAGTGCCTTTCTCTACATCAGACCTTTCAGGTGAGGCTACCATATTACTTGCTAAATATGTTTTCTAGACCATCTCAATTTCTAAAACTGCTTTGTTTGTGCGAAACTCTAATCCTACTTTATGGGAGAAAATGGAAAGTTAATATAGGAACTCCATTGTATTGCTTGATTTTTCTTTGTTGACACATGGATTTTAATTATCACAAGTTGCTTCAAAAAGTTTAAGAGAATTAGGAGTGCCTGTGCATGTCTTGTGTTCCTTTTGCCCTTTATGCTTTGGTAAACAGCTGAAAAAAAGATAAGGAATGTATTTCACTTGAAAATAGTTTCTTTGTACAATAAATTTGTGCTTTATGTCTTATTATAGTGGTGAGTGTAAATTTATCTTTGAACCATGTTTTATTAACTTTTACCCCCATAGAGTTACATCAAAAGAGTCTATAAATAAATGATGTGCTAAGCCTGCTAGTCTTACATGCATACCAATTACTTCTATTGGTTTCAAAACACGTAGTCAGTACTTTAAACAACCATGATAATGATAATATCACAAACTAAAATATTCAACATCTCCATCTCAGTATGCTGTCACCATGCAGACAACGATTAGAATTGGTAATCGGTTTCACTGCTGGTACGTTGAGTGGCATGATGCATTTTTATCCATGCTTATGTCAAACTCAATTAACATTCTAACACAGTATATTTCAAAGACACTGACCTAATCTCAGAGAACAATGCATTTATTTATTTCATGTTAAAAGCTCTTACATTTTATAAAGGGTTCTTGAAGCAAAGATATTGTCACAATAATATTTAAGTCAGAGCTTCTGAAGATATTAAAAAAATAAACTTAGTTTAAAATTCCTGCTGTAGCTGATGCTTGTCATTACCTTGGAAGGGGAAAGAAGAACCTCACAGCTATAAATCTTCAGAATATTAAAATTATATGGCAATCCAATCTACTTATACATAACACAGTTCAAATAAGCCTGAGGTGTGTGGTTTTTTTATACCCCCCCAAAAGAACATTTGAAATGCAGTTGTTTAGGAGTGAAATTTTCATTTGTGTATACATGTATTTACCTATGTATTTGTTTATGATAGCACAATGTACCCCCAATTACGAGTGTATAAGTTAACAAAATGAAAACAATATATTGAAGTTAAACTACATAATAATATGTGTTGGTATTATACCTTCTTTTCTTCGTTAACAGCATATTAACAGTACACAAGAAACTATTCAAGAGTTTCAGAGTATTTAGTCAGAATTATAATGGGTAAATGATCAAAAAGGTAAAAAAGTCAGTATTTTAGGGGAAACCACAAAATGTAACTATACTGAACTAAAGTTTTTATCAAGTACCAACTGTTCAAGCTATGTAAAGAATTTATCAACATGATGGCAGAACATCTGGATTTAAAAAAAAAATGAATGGTGCTGTCAGATTATTCATTTGTTTTGTCTACACAGTATGAATAACCATATATTCAGAACCCAGGCTGGTTAGCACAGTATAGACAAAACATTCCAATATTTAAAGTTAACATCTGGATGCTAGAACATTTTTTTCTTTACATCTGTATGTTTTCAAGTTACACAGACTCGGCTCTGATAGATAAGATTACCACTGCATTTCTTTTTAAAATTTTTTCTATATATAGTTCATTTAATATTATCTTCCTTTAACCATGTCTACTGAGATCTTGCAGCATGGAAACACATCAATGAAAAGACCAGGGAGATGAAAATTGAAATATTTTGCATTTCAGAATAAATTTTATTGAATATATTTTAAAAGGAAATGAAAAAAAAAATACTGAATGTAAGACTAACGTTTTGCTTCAAATTTGTTTCCCTGGTTGAGTCAATATTTTGACCCTGGCAGTGACTGCCAGAATTCTGTTGGAGAGAAGTAAGTGTTTTGATGTTTTTTGGGTATGTATAGAAAATACTGTTTTTAGAATAATTTGAAGAGAAAGATCTTTGAATTTCCTTATTTGTCTCAAGGTCTTGATAACCTATAAGCATTTACTTTGTTACTCTTATAAACCAGCCTGGACTTCACAAAGTAAGAGAATATGATGTAATGACTATAGGTTGATAATAAGACAACCCAGAGGGGGGAAAAATTCTGGAGTGATTTCCCCTGGCATTTCTTTAGTTTTTTTCCCTGCAGAGTCTGACTTCATTAAAATAAATTATTTTTCTAAAGTTTCATTGGAAAGGGAAGTTTTGATCTGATTTTCCTTTGTAACTTAAACACATGCTAATTCTAGAAAATTTATATTTAAAATTTAATGCCAGGAAAAAAATCCACTGCTCTAGCCGAGAAGAACAGAGAATTTATTTCATGTTCAATAGCGACATTTCTGATGAAAGCATTTGTTTCAGCTAATTTTATAGTAAACTTGATTTTATGTAACATCACATGCCTCAATTCAATTGCCATCATTTTTGGTGTGAGCAGGCACAACATCTCCAGAACAAAACTAAGGTACAAGGTGGGAACTAAATGCAGGTGTCTTTAACTGTACATTTTAAATGAAGAAAATATAGGATACACTGCTCAAAATATTAGCATGGGTCTTATATAAATTCAGAGCTGTTCGCCTGGCAGAAAAGTAGCACAGCCCTATGCTAAACCTACTCTAGCAGAAGATTTTATTGATGCAGTTGCCTGGGGTACATTGGGCCACTATATCCATAAAAATAATAATTAAGCTGTGGGATGTATTACATTCCACAGCTCAGTACCTGAACTAAGCTCAAAGCACTGATTAATATCTCTGTTTCTGTGTCTTGTTTTCTGTCATTGAGTAGAGTACTGTGGGCCATCCATCATCTTTTCTTTCCATTTTATTTTTATCACTACCTCTATTAAAAGGGAATCAAGAAAGCAATGGCGTTTCCTTTCTAATAAAACAATAGGAAGGCTATCTTCTGAATGTGTTTTTCAGATTGTAATCATCTAGGTTTAGTTGCATTTTTATTTGAAACTGATGAGATGTAATCATGCTGACTGATTCCCTAAATGGAATGATGGAACTAGGTTGTGAATAACAAACTGTTTTTTAAGCAGTGATCACAACTCAACCTCCCATGGACCCAAGGGCCTCCTCACCCTAACAGAACTGACAGCAACTTCCCATGGGCTCTAAGCATCCTAGCTCTTTCCCACACTCCTGTTGTTTACAGGAGTGATAAACCTAGACTGCCTGGCTCTGTCACACTCAACTTGTACCCATACTAATTGTTACCACTCTCATATTTGCTCTGTAAAAATGGGGAACACTGGGACAAAAATCCATTGTGTCCAGTACATTAGCCAGATTGTCCAGAGCTCTCAATAAAGGGCTAAGAGTGAGGGGACTGCAAGCTTTCTCATGATTCTTGCTGTAAAATTGTCCCCATATAGAGATACTATACAAGCTGGTGAGTTTTTTCTAATTTCTGGTACATGACATGGCAGTTATTTTTTTTTTTAATGTCATTGTCCCTTAATAGCAGCAATCTACGTTCCTTTTGAAAGCTAGAGTAGTCTCTCCAAGTCAAAGACTAGCCTCAGTGCAGTTACAAGGCTAAAATGAGCAGCAGGAAAGCTTTCATATCACTTTTGAGGGTTAAGAGTTTCAGCCAGATTCCAGACTGGCTCATCTGCATTCTTGATGTCTGCTGCTTGTTCATAAGAGGTTAGGAGTCGCCTGCAAGAGCTCCAAAGGGAGTTGGGGAGAATGTAGAAGCTAAATAATTAACACAGACAACAGCCTGGGAAAGGAAGTCTGTAGCAAGTAAGCAGGTAGCAAGACTGTTTAACATCGAGAAATTCTGGGTAATTCAGAAATACAATTCTAATAATAAGAGATCTTTAAAAACAATAAACATCAACAAACAAAACATTAATACCCAAATAAAGAACTTGCTGAGGAGCTCTTGGCAAAGAAGCAAGCATCACCAGGGATCATTGTCTGCTTGTTACAAAAACTATAATGAAATTTGCTGGATTCCTGACATTTATTATCTAAAGCTTGTTTGCCTATTTTTTAACCATTAAGAAAGCCTCAGGAGAAAGAAATGGAAGAGATTTTTCAAGGGAGAGGGATCATATGTCCCAGTGTGTGAGGGACTCACATAATGCCTTTGCTATTAATGTATGATCATTAATAACATCTCCTTTCACTCAAAAAAAAAAGGCTGATTTCAGTGACAAACTTATGGTCCCCTTTTTTAAAGGATTTCCATCAGGTGGAAAAAAAGGGAAAGAAATGAGAATGTCATGATTCATCTAGCCAACAAATACATAGTGACCATCTTATCTGTACTAGCTCTGGTGCTTCTGTTGTGAATTTTATAGTCTTATCTGCTTTCTTCACAGAGCCAGGCATGATACAGGGGAAAGAAGCAATCAAAAGGAAAGTAAATACCAGACATGGTCTGATAACATTAATTTAAGTAAAGGATAACCACGTGGCAATTAGAGGCTGATTTGGGAAATACCGTAAATATTCCAAAGGCATGAAACCCGAAATATCAAAAGTCACAGAAAATAAGATGCATTATTCACCTTCAAGTACTGGGGTTGAATTGAATCTCAGGCTGAACTTCCCCCTTTCCACATCACCCCCAGCTTGAAAAGTGTGAGTTAGTAAAAGTTTCCTTTAATAAATAGAGAATTCATTTAACTTGTCAGTCTGTCCATCTACAAATAACTCATTAGCTCCTACAATGCTTAGGGTGTTGTGCTGGTTGGGCATGCAATGATGAACCAGTGCACAAACCTTAGAGTTATGTTAGTTAAGTTCTGAGAAGTTAGTATTATCCCCAAATACAGACTAGCATTATAGGATACCTAGGAGTCGAGCTGAAGCATGTTCTTTTTCATTAAAGTAGTTTATACTTTTTTTAAAAAAGGAATGGATGTTTTCCTCATGAAAATGTATATAACTCTTTAGTTGTCTTTTTACTTGCTTCACATATTATTCTTCTCTGTATATTTAAGAACATATGAAATGCCAGAGTATAAAGGGGCAAGGATTTATTTTGTGCTTATGAGCACAGACTTGTCTTGACCCAGCCTCAGAAACTGACACCTTGAACCAATCTTCCCTCATTGGGATTTCCTCAATTTCTGCTTATCTCTGCCTTTGGCCTTCTGTAGCCTAATACTATGCCAGTTGAACCTTTACCTCAAACTCAATTGCTGACCTCTAAGAGATCAAGAAAGGGTCACTATTATCCCTACACTATTGCTGTTCCTTAGTCACCCGTGAGGATCTCATTAATAACATTTCAGCCTATGTCCTCACCAATCCTTATGTGCTGTCTACACACCTTCCCAGAAAGCCAGGATCTAGAGGATCACCTGACATTGAGATAGAATTTATCATTACCCCACTAAGTACTATTCCTTTTTTTAAAATTATGGGTAACTATTTTCCTTCTAAAAGGGAGCAGTTCTTTGCTTTCAGGTGAGTCAACATTGATTTATAACTATGTTTTAGGAATACAACTTCACACCTTTCCCACCACACCTTGCCCACCACTCAGTGTTCCATGAGCATCCATTGACCCTCTTCTTCCAGTTCTTCCCACTCCTACTATAGGGGTAGAGAAATCAGGTCTTCCCACCCTCCCACCACTGTGATGATGGACATCTGCAGTGCTGCAAGCATTCCAGGGTGGGCATGCGCCAGTGGGCGCACCTGAGTTGGATACGGGCTTAAATGAGCAGAGTCATGAGGACACCAGGACCGACAGGACCGACCAGCAAAGAGAAACAGCAGCCGAGAGGGTGAGATGCGCCGGGGACTGGGAAGCCTGACAGCCTCCCAGCCCCCGCGGCACCCATGCCTGCCATGTACCTGGCCACCTCTGACAATAAAAAGCATGAAAAGTCACCGAGGGCTCCAAGACTCCCCCTCCCTGACCCGTCTGCCCAGAACCGTCCCGAACCTTGCTCCTGTGCCGCCCTTTCCTGTCACTACACCCACTTCTGTTGATTTTGTTAACCACCAATTTATTGTCAGAATCTCAGAGTTATTTTGTTTTGTTTGATCATTTGCTCTGTTCCTTTATATTCACTGTAGTGCCAGGAAGGCGGCACAGAGCAAGTTCTCGATGATTCTAGCAGACGGGGTAAAAGAAGGAGTTTTGAAGCCCTCGGTGGCCTTTATGCTTTTATTGTCAGAGGTGACACCATTCTCTTAGATGCGACCAGGTATGTGGCAGGCAGGGGTGCGGGGAGGGGGGGAAGGGGGTGCGCCAGGAGGCAGACAGGCCTTCCTAGCCCCCTGCGCATCTCACCCTTTCGGCTGCTTTGCTGCTGCTTCTCTTTGCTTCCACTGCAGGTGTCCTGTTCTCCCGCTGCTGCTGTTGCTTTCATTCTGCTGTTGCTGGCGTCCTCGTGACGCCGCCCTTATAGGCCCGTGTTCAAACCCAGGTGCACCCACCTGTGCATGCCCACTTAGGCATGCGTGCAGGTATCCATCATTACACCAATGGCGGAAGGGTGGAAAAGCCTGAGACTTTTCTCTGACCCTACATTCACCGTGAGTGAAATCATCTTGTATTTACATTTGATTTTTTGACCTATCTTATTTAGCATAAGTACCTCAAGTTCCTTCCATCTGTCTGTCTCTCTTTTTGAAGTAGTGTTTTCATATTCTTTGTATAGATACCTAAAAGTAAAATTGCTGAATTAGATGGTGGATCTGTCTTTAATTTTTTGAAGAACCATCATATTTTTTTCTATAGAGGCTGCACCAATTTACATTCCCACCAACAGCGTACAGGGTACAGTATTTCTTCATCTCCTCTCCAAAAATTATTGTTTGTTGTCTTTCTTGTAGGTGTGGGGTGATATCTCAATATTGTTTTCTACTCACGGGTATAAGGTGATAGCTTATTGTTTTACTATATTTTGAATTTCTCTGGTGATAAGTGATAATGAGCATTTTTTTTAAATGTGCCTCATGGTCGTCTGTATGTCTTTGGAAAACTTTCGGTTTATAACTCTGGCCCATTGTTTTGATTGGGTTGTTTTGTTGTTGAGTTATGTGAGTTATTTTTATATCTGGTATATTAATCTCTTGTTGGATATGTGAGGTGCAAAAATCTCTCAACCAGTAGTTTCTTTTTTACTTTTGTGCTGGTTTCTTAGCAGCTTTTTAGTTTATATATGTAAACCTGCGTATATGGTAAACTCTAGTTGTAAAAAAAAAAAAAAAGCCTTAAAGCACATATAAAGAGAGAGAAAGCATGAATTTCAAATGAAACAACTGATTGACATCTAAAAGATCTCTTGGAACCAAACTCTGAAACCATTCAGTTCCTTTTGTTTTGATTCAGTAATCACCAAGGAAACACCTGTTCTTAATTTACTTTCCCCAATGGGAGGAGTACCCTGATGGTTTGACTCAAGTATCCAAACTAGTTAATAGTTTAGAATTCCCAGTATAAATTAATAACTTATTGCTCAGAGTGTTCTAGGATGATAGCTGCTGTGAAGTCCTTTTTACGGGATGGATGACAAATCCCCTGAGCAAGCCAATCAGAGGAGGTACAGAAGTTTCCTTGCCTTCCTTCCAGGGCACCCACAACATTTAGGGATTCAGAGAGATGCAATATAAGAATAGCAGATGTTGTGACTCATTTCAGAACCATAGGCAATATCCATGTGAGACTGAAGATTGCTTGAAATCAAGGGAGAAAAAGAAAAAAAATTAAAATTCCTTATAGGGAGGCTCAGCTTGTATTTATCTCTGCATCTGATTATTTCCAAAATAGAATGTTTTCTTAACTATAAGATTCTTACCATGTTTACCACATCTACTATATTCTTAAATAGTTTTCTCTAAATAAAGAGTAAATTAAACAACATTTTTACTTAGGCAGATTACATGAGTTCCCACAGAATTTTATGTGCCAGGTTATATTTCTCTGTATGTACATAAGCAGTTAATCTTTGAACAATGCAATGGAGTTAGAGTCACCAGTCCATGCAGTTAAAAATCCATGTATACCTTATTTTTTTAATACTGCAATTTATAATTTTTGCATCTTAAAGATATATCACATATAGGATTGAGAAATCATCCACTATCTTGCTGTTTCTGTAGCTGGACAACTTAAATCCTATTCATCAGCCTGCTCAGCTGTTCTTTTTTAGAATTATATATACCATCCAAAAATTTCCTTGTGTCCTTATTTTTAAGTATTGTGGCTTGCTGAATCAAAGCAGCTTAGTTTGATAGAAGTTCAGTGTCATTTCCTCCAAGAATTAACTCATCTTTCTGGGCTTGATAATGCACAAGTGAGACCTGGCATCAGCTGAATCTTGCAGATGTAATTTTCACTTTAGAAATTTCAGATTTCAACAAGAGACCCATTTTGAATAGCAACATGGCTGGGGAAGTGAATATACACAGACCTCATCTTGTAATGGAGCTCATGGAACACCCTTGATGGTGTTCTGTGAGTGACTACAGATTGTGTGAACAGTAGGTAGTTTCTTTCTATTTCGCCACTATTTTTCAACCTGGAACCTCTTCTTTTTCTTTCCAAGGAAATTGAGTTCCACACTGATGTGACTGAAGCCTTTCCACAGGGTATTTCCAGGGCCCTACACAGTGGTACTGTGACCCTTCAGAAAAATATCATTTTCTGGAATGATGACATTCTGAATGCTGAGAATGTTCTTTCTGGCAGTAGATGCAATCACGCATACCTTTTGACTCCCCCCAAAATTTAACTATTTTTTTTGAAGCTCCCAGCTTGACTTTATTTTTATATATATATAAATTTTTTAAAATTTACATATATTTGACATCAATTGTAATCCCCATGTGTTCCCCATCACTGTAACACCAGTGCACCATCACCTCGGTCCCCCGTGCTCCTGTCTGCCCTCAACTCTTCCCCTCTTCCCTCCCCACCAAGTGTCCCCAGTTTGTCCTTTTCATTTTTGGTTTTTGTGCCTTTTTGTTGTTATTATAATTGTTCTTATTCCTTTCCTTGATCCTTATTTGGTCCCCTTATATTCCTCCTAGGGGAGGAACCATCTGGTATTTTTTTTTGCCTTCTGACTTACTTTGCTGAGCATAATCCCTTCCAGTTCCATCCATGTTCCTATGAATGCATCTAGTTTTTCATTTTTGATTGCTGAATAGTATTCCATCGTGTATATGTACCACACCTTCCCGATCCACTCATCTGTTCCAAAGTTTAACTATTAATGACTGTTGTTGACCAGAAGTACTGCTGATAATGTTTGCTCATATTTCTCTGATATGTAAGTGGTGCCATGTATGGTCTATGCTTGTGTGTAGAAATTTTGATGAATTTTAACTTTTGATAATAGACTTGTATATATTTTATGGTAGTAAATGATAACATGGATTATTACCTATATATTTATGCACTCATGACATGCTTAATTTTTTTCAATGTTTCAATCTTTATTTCAGTATTCCAATATATACTGTCTGTGTATATTTCACACATTCATGACATGCTTAATTTTTTTCAATATTGGGAGACCACACAGTTTATCTGCAACTTTTTTTAAACCATGGTAAATGTCTAAATATTTTCCAATAAATACCGAAAAACATCTAAGTGTAAGTGGAACCTTACAGTGCAAACCAGTGTTTTTCAAGGGTCAAGTGTATATGTACATAGACATTATATTATGTACTTGTTATAATGATATCAGCATGTGTATGTTATCTGAAATACACAATTACCCATTAGGAAACATTGGTTTATCTCAGTGTCTGGAAAGCAAAGGTAGAGGCTGATAAATGAAGGGTTAATGCAGTAGCTGGCCCTCCAATACCGCCTAGCTGACCATGCCTGCTTTTCCACTGAACATTGCTACAGAAAACTGCTTTGAATAGCCAGAACAGCCAAAAGATAAAACCTATTTGCTATCCTGAGTTTTAGCAATTGTCTAATAGAAAATAGACAGGTTTCTTTGGTTGTAGCCAAATGCTTTATGTGTCAATGGTTCTTCTGACCCATCATGAATAGCCCCCAGTTTTTCAGAAGATTTTCAGAAGCTGTGGCATAATTCACTGGTCAGAATAGCTTGTGCCTGAATAATGTGTTTGCTTAAGAGTTGGTTCCTGTTAGATGTATTAGCAAGTGACCATGTTTTTCTCCATCACATCTAGAAGCCTAAACAAGAACACAGAGAACTTTAGTCTAAAACTCAGTGATTTATGCTTTGTGTGTTTGAGTGCTTATTTGCATTAAAAAACTAATGGAAGTTTTGTTTCTTGCAAAAAAAGCTGCTCTTAATTTTATCAGCATACTCTACAAATATATCCATGACATTGGTATTGGGTAAAATGGATAAGACAGAGTAAAGACTACAGTCTTCAACACATCAAGTGACCAGTAATGATGCCATGCCTATTATGTCCACCAATGTCACTTGATTATGCAAAGGACAGGTTATTTGAAGCATTATTCCAGTTTCACCAAGAAGCCATAGGTTTATCAGCCTCATGATGATGCTGGTTGACTGATAATGACACAAAAACATTAAAATCTCATTTGTACTTTGATACTTTATCAAAGTTGTTTTATAACCAAACATTTTCACAAGGGCCAATTCTGTCTCTTCAAGAATCCAAACATTTGCTTTAAATGGGAATTTTCAAGCTGCAAAGTGAGCAGTAAAAGGTAGAACTGAGCTAGAAATGAACATGACAAGGTGCAATGTTCAGAGTGTATTTCAGATTTAATTTTGCATAAGAAATGAATTTCTTCTGCTTACTTTTTAATTAGCTTAAGCAAGTGCATTCAGGAGCCAATAACACAGACTTACGGGAACTGAATTACTGAAAGGGATTTGAGCCCAGGCTCTAAATCACAGGCCTTGAGTTGATCCCATAATTAACACCGAGCTGAAGCACTGCATCAAATGCTGCTGAAACACCTTTGCCAAAGAGTGGATGGGGAACACGGCAATCATTATACTAGGCAGTAGCATCTCAGGGACTACGAGGCTTTGCTGGATGTTGGGAAGTCAGTTACATCAACGTGCTAAGCAGTTAATGTCCTGTCAGGCACATCTGTGTTTACTACCATCAGATACTCCCAGCTGTTCACATTGCCTCTGTTTGATGGTCATTCTGGGACCTTCCGGATGTCAGAAAGCATGTTATTAAAGAAGTAAATTCCTTACTGAAGATTGATCAAGGAGGGATGTAAATTCCAGGATGCTGGAATTGGTTCATAAAGTTGAGGACATAGATGTGTACTGGCAATTACAGAAGGTGAATTTATTTAGGAGTCTTGATCAAATCTTTTAGGGATCTATTATTGCTTTGGTTTAAATTATGCTTTAAAATCATTCCTCTAGTCATGTTCTTTAAGGACACCTCAAATAGATATAAACCATTCCTTTCCTGTGGGGAACTGGAAGCAGACAGGTGCATCGCTACTGTACAGATAAGGAAAAAGAGCCATTGAAATGCCAAGAGCAACCTCTTAATCAAACAGCTGGTTGCTGAGGCCAGGTGCTATGGATTTAAAAGAATGAGGGTAATGTGTCTATGCTAGGGATCTCTGGTTTTGCCTCTCCCAGATCGGTCCTGTGGGGGCTCTTGAGCCATCTGGTTTCTTCCTTGGACTATAAGCCTATGTGGCCCCTGGGCAAAACCAAAAAGGGCTGAGAATTCTCCCTCTTTGTGTCTTCACACTTGCATGGGGTCTCTATGAAAAGTCACAGAGAAGAATCTCTAGCACTTTTGTTCTAGTTTTCCTTGAGAAGAGGGTGATAACATTTGTTCTTGTGTTATCCCAGAGTGCTGTGCCATCCTCTCTAGTCTCCTTGTACCCTTCCTTCCCATACCTTCCTTCCTCTATTGCCTCTCTTTCTTTCTCTATTAAACCTTCTTTAAAATAGTCTGGTTTGAGTGTGCCATCCCCTTAGCACCCTGACTAACTTGATATCCCTGCCCGAAATTAGCTTACAGGATCCTTAATAGAGAAAACTGATACTATGTAAGTGATAAGGAAATAATGCACTGAAACCACACATCTTAAATTTCACTAGGGAATGAGTTCATAAACCCATGTCATTTTCTCCTAATTCCCTCCTTCTTCCTGCACACCAAGAAGATGAGGAAAAGGGCAAAAGCTAGAAGTCAGCATTACCCTCAAAAGTTGGACATGATGTTACACAACTTTTACTATAAATAGGGCTGTACGTCCCATCTCCATCCTTGCTTTCTGCTCTTTCATCCTTTTCCCAGCCAACCTAATGAGAACACTGTCTGGCAAATCCTGAAACAAGCGATGCAATCTGGTGTTTTTGTGCTAGCAGAACTATGATACCCATTTCCAGTTAAGTTTTAGAATGATCAATCTTCAACTCTCTTACTACTACTTTACTGTACATGGTTGGCCTTGTGGCAACAACCAGCCACTCCTAGTTAGCTATTTCCTACTTGCATAATTCTGCCTTGGTAGCCAATTATCAAGGGATAGGACCTAGTTTCAATTGTTAACTAAGGTAAAATTTAAAGAAGGGTTGAAGAGGAAAGTACTTTAGTGGTGGTGGTGGTGGTTGCCTTCATAGGAAAACTTTCTTTGCTTTAGAAGGTAAGACATATTTTTCTGGAGTGACCCAGCAGAGCCAAATGGCTCAGAATTCTCAGGAAGCTCCCACTGGGTTAAAAGAAGAACTTCTAGCTGCTTTGTGCTGCCTTTATTATTAGTTATGGACCACCTTCGTGGAACTACTCAAGGTCTCCACAGGTACAACCATTTCTTTTTTGGCAACTTTATTGTCAGACAACCTGCCTTCTGGGTATGTTGTTATCACTGTCGTCAATTGATGTTTCTGACATTGTTCTTGGCAGGTTCAGTTTTCCAGGGCACTACTTGGGAAGAAAACATGAAAAACCTGGCACTGTTTCATGCACTTTTCCTTCTTGTGTGTTACATTTCACAAGAACAGAGGTGGTAAAATTATGCTTTAAAAAGCATGACATCACTGAATAAAGAAGAGGTGTAACATCAATCTACAAAAATCTGTCTTTACCAGACTTTCCCATGGAAAAAGAGTCCTGAGGTTTATAGGTTTGAGTAGACAGTTTGAAATTGTTTAGTTTACTTTTTTTTTCAATCATAGCTAGTAAATTCACCACTATGAAAACTCAAATATGAAAAGAAAACGTGAATACTTTATTTTGTCTTTTCTTTGTACTTCCAAACCTGTCACTATCTACTCCTACCACCTCTGCCTCCACCCTCATTAATTACCCAACTCCCACCAAATGTTTAGCAACAAAAGTCTTGGTAATTGGCCATTACTATTTGAAAAGTAACCTATTCTGATCATTCTACATAGTGCAGAATGTTTGGTCTTCCAAGTAATCATGGTTTCCTCTGAAGTAGCTTCCATCCTGTCTGGCTCAAAAATGTGGCTTGTGAGACTTTCCAGGAGTGGACAAGAGTTGAAATTCTTCTATCAGAAGTTTCTGTGGCTTTTCCATACACATGCTACTTGTCCTGATGGTGTTCACAGTTACATTCTGCATTTGAATACAACTTGTGGTTTAGTCAGGGCTCATTAACACTGTTTGGTGATTTCACCCTCATTTGTGTTTGTGCTCTTTCTGCAGACTTCTGTGAATTGTGCCTGTTACTTGCACTTGATCCTATCATAGTTATCCCCTTAGCTGCCCAAGCCAGAGAACCATCTTACTGATTTCAGCAATTCCTCTAGCCTCTTCTCCAGTAAAGCTCTATTACTACTGTTCTGTCTATACCACTTAAGAACCAAGGGATACTCAGGCAAGCTAAATATCAAGGGTTCCTTCTACCTGGGCTTGTTGCAAGTTGTGATCTGTATCCTTTATTACAGTGGAAAAGTATCCTTTCTAAGTAACACATACAAACAAAGACAAAAAATGATAGCCTCAAAGCTTTTAACATGCTTGCTCTTCTCCAAGATGACACTCATAGAAGAAACTCAGGAGACATAAATATGGCCCCATAACCCTCCTTTCTACCATCTCTTATGCATCTCCTGACAAAACTTTCTTTTTATTTAAAATGCTTTCTTAATTACTTCTTCTGATAAACCCCATAACTCAGAAATGCCGTCTTTATACTGTATATATTGGTCAGATAAAGTAAACTGCTCTAACAACCACCCCATTCATAATAATGAATTTATTCAATCTCACCACATCAATAAGGAGCATTATGCATATTGGAAACCAAGATGCTTTGATGCATGGCTCATGATTGGGATTCAGGGTGCTAGAAGCCTTCCATCTTCTCCTGTTCACTATTGTCTTTTAGCCTGTGTGTTTTCTCAACTGGGTCCACTGCATTTGACTACAGCTGAAGAAAGAGAGAGTGCTTAGAGGAGTGTATACTTAGGGACAAGACCCAGAAGTGAGAACCTCACTTAGTCCTCATTCTGTTAGTCACATAAATCGAGGTGGGGGGAAACACCATTTTCCTGGGTGTCCAGGAGCAACATGAGACAGGTATGATGAATATTTTACAGTGTCTCTTTCACAGTCAAGTGATAGAACCTGCTAACTGAGCCCACCAAGAATGCTAGCTGATCTTGGGCCCTCCCTGGTGGTGCAAGGGGTTAAGCACCACACTATGAAGCATCCACAGCCACTGCAGCATAACTTCAATCCCCAGCCAGGGAGATGACCCCACATGGCACAGCAGACCTCTCCTGTCTCGCCCGCTGCTCCCCTCAGCAGTGTGTTTCAGTCAGTCTGCCTTCTGTTCCCCCCCTTGACTCTGATGAGTTCTCTCACCTCCCACATGTCTGACATCTATCCTAGTTCTTATATGCATAAATAAATAAATCTTAAAAAAAAAAAGAATGCTGATCTTATAATGTGTGGGTAAGGATTGGGAAGAGGCTCCTAAAAGAATTTTAAATATTCACTCTCAAGCTGTGAGCTTCCATTATCAGAAGCTTCATAAACTTCTGCTTCAGGTTCCCATTTTAAAAAAGAAATTACTGATCTCCTCTAGGAATATGTGTGTCTCCTATTAACTAGAATAAAGTTCTGGTATGCAGGGAGGTGAGAAAATAAGTTTATTCACTTATATTTATTAAGTTCAATCTATTTAAAATTCACTTTTTTTGACCCATAAATTATCTATTACTTTGCTATAACTATTTTCAAGCATTGGAATTTCCCAGAGATCTTTATGTTCACTAATTTTGTATTTAACTTCACTATCACCAGAGGGTATAGATTATATGGCTTGAAACCTTTGAATATTTTGAGACTTGCTTTCTTGTTCAGAATATGATTTGTCTTGGTCAATGTTGTAATGCATTTGAGTAGATGTGTCTTTGACTATTGTTGGATGGAGTACGAGTATTCTGTAAATACCAGTGGTTTCTACTTGTTTGGCTTGTGTAGCTTCCGTGTATTATTAAGTTTAATCATGATTGTTTATTTTTTTTAAGATTTTATTTATGCATACAAGAGCTGGGATACAGGCCAGAGTCCAGGGAGGTGAGAGGATTCACCAGAGACAGAGCTGGGAACAGAACAGGCAGACTGACTGAAACACACTGCTGAGGGGAGCAGTGGGCGAGGCAGGAGAGTTCTGCCTGTGCCATGTGGGTCCCCTCCCTGGCCAGCAGCGGGGATCGAACTCGTGCTGCAGTGGCTGTGGTCTGCTTCATAGTGCGTTGCTTAACCCACTGTGCCACCAGGGAGGCCCAAGAAAATAATTTTTAATAATTAAAAATTTACCCCATTATAATATAATTTGAATAGTTTTAGTGTCCCCTTCCCAACACATCTATGAATGAGACTGAACTGTTGCATAGACTAAGGTCATTGTGGAATGAATAGCACTGTGGTCTACCTGTGTTAGGTTTTTTGTGTTTTGTTTTTTATTTTTTAAGATTTATTTATGCATACAAACAATGGGGTACAGGCCAGAGGTGTGTGGGGGTGGTGAAAGTATTCACCACAGAGAACAGGGAGCAGAACAGGCAGATCAACAGAAGCACACTGCTGAGGGGAGCAGCAGGCACAGCAGGAGAGGTCTGCCGCGCCATGTGGGTCTGTCCCCTCCCTGGCCGGCAGCAGGGGTCGAACTGGTGCTGCAGTGGCTGCGGTTTGCTTCATAGTGTGTTGCTTAACCCACTGCGCCACCAGGGAGGCCCTGGTTTTGTTTTGTTTTTTAAATCCCAACCCTCACATAGTGTGCAGTCACTGACAAGGGCTTTGTGCTTAGTTTTGCTCTTGCCACCTTGAACTTCTAAAAAATTTTAGGGTAGTACTGGTGGTACAAGAGGTTAAAGCACAGCACTATGAAGCTATCTGTATCACTGCAGCATGAGTTCTATCTCCAGCCAGGAAGATGACCCACTGTGGTGCAGCAGACCTCTCCTGTCTTGCCCACTGTTCCCCTCAGCAGTATATTTCAGTAGATCCACCTGTTTTGCTCCCTTCTCTGTCTCTGGTGAATCCTCTCACCTCTCACACCTCTGACCAGTACCCCCGTTCTTGTAGGCATAAATAAATTTTTAAAAATAAAAATAAAGAAATTTTTAGCATGGGTTAGGGCACTATGTTTCCATTATGTAGCTATTCCTGTTCACATGTGGTCATGCCTAAAGGTGATGAGGTAAGCATTTCAAACTACACTCCAAGAAGTGCTTAGGATTTAGTGGAAGTTCCTCAGACTTTTATGCAAGATGGAGATGGGGGAGGGAAAGTGAGACAGATGCTCTACTAAGCTCTTATTCATTGTATGCATCAGGGTTTATGCATGATACTTATTTGCTTATTTGAGGAAGGAAGTCATTGTTAAATAAGCAGAATCCCATAGAGATATACAATTCCATGCTTTGATGGTGTAACAAAAGGTTAACTGCTATGGCGGTTCCTCAGTCTACTAAGACTGAAACTTCCATATGATCCAGCAATCCCACTCCTAGGAATATACCCAAAAACACTGATTCAAAAGAATCCCTCACCCCTATGTTTATAGCAGCACTCTTTACAATAGGTAAGACCTAGAAACAACCTAAATGCCCAAAAACAGATGAGTGGATCGGGAAGCTGTGGTACAT
>JAGFMF010011668.1:3792279-3880407 GCA_019455555.1 Galemys pyrenaicus
AAACTGGGGACACTTGGTGGGGAGGGAAGAGGGGAAGGGTGGAGGGCAGACAGGAGCACGGGGGACTGAGGTGATGGTGCACTGGTGTTACAGTGATGGGGAATACATGGGGATACAATTAATGTCAACTATATGTAAATTTTAAATTAAAAAAATAAATTCATCAGGCACTTTAGGTATATTATAGAAATAAATGAAAGAAGACATAAAAAAAAAGTTAACTGCAGTGAGGTGAAAAGAGAACTCATACTTGGTTTCAGAGTATCTGAGTTTATTTCCTAATCTGTCACTTACTAAGCTTTAGAACCTTACACAAGGTATCATTTCTTTGAGTGTCACTTTATGTGGCCATTAAATGAGAGACTAATATGATGGTATGATTAGTTCTAACTATATAAAATACATGTGAATATTTAAAATAATAAAACCCTACATAAATAAAAGACAGTAAACAGAAATATAAATATATCTAATGTATAATACATATTTTAAATTTTATTTATTTTTTAAAGATTTATTTTTATTTATGCATATGGGAGCTGAGATACAGGCCAGAGACATGGAGGTGTGAGAAGATTCACTAGAGACAGAGTGGGGAGCAGAACAGACAGATTGACTGAAATATACTGCTGAGAAGAACAGTGGGTGAGGCAGGAGAGGTCTGCTCCTGCCATGTTGGGTAACTCTGGCCAGGGATCGAACTTGTACTGCAGTGGCTACTGAAGCCCCACAGTACAGCATTCAACCCCTTGCGCCATCAGGAGACCCTATATTTTAAATTTTAAAGACGTTTCTTATTTTAAAACATAATCCTTCAAAAATGTAAAGGAATACAAAATTGATATTAACTTGAAGGCTGTGATAAAAGAAACAGAAGGGCACATCTGATTCTATACTTCCTGGCTATTTGCTGGTTATAGGTCTTATATGACAGGTGTTATTAACAAAATTGTGCTGTCAACTCAGTAGAAATATTAAAATTAAATGAGAAAGATATAAGCCAAAAGTGATTTTCCAAAGAGTGCTTAATTAAATGGCATTTAGTACTTAAAATGTTGAGAAACATCACTTCTGTTCCCCAATACTCCAGAGTATAGTAACAGAATTGGAAGCCTGGAACCATGTATCAGCTAAATACCACTCCCAGATATTTCTGAAAAATAGCTTCTACAGAAAAGAACCACTCAGCCAATTCATTCTTAATTAATCCCAGAACCTTTGACTCTCTGCAGGCTTCTAATTTGAGAAGAGTTCCCATTGGTCGCTTCCTTGGTTGGTCCTTGAGCTAAAAACAACGTAATAAAGTAAAGCCCTACATAAGGAAAAAAGATTTTTCTCCTTTGAGCAGAGCTTCTCTTTTTCCTATGCAACAGATCCAGTCCCAGTTTTTTAACACCTTCCCATTTCAGAATGCCCTTCTCAAATGGGAGACAATTTTAAATCTTTCACCAGTAACTTGGAAAGAGGAGGGACAAAGGCATATGAAGGAAGAAAGGAAATATGGCGAAGAGAAAATAAACCTTAAAGTAAACCTATCCAAAGAATATTCCACTGGCAGTAAGAGCTCATAATATCTTTTCTTTCTCACTGTTCTGTAATGTAGTAGCTGTTGCCTTACCCTGGATATATCCTGGTTGGGATTAGAAAGAGTTGAGGGCCTCTCTGGTGGTACAGTGGGTTAAGCAGTGCACTATGACACAAACCACAGCCACTGCAGCTTGAGTTCAATCCCTGCCGCTGGGCAGGGAGTGACCCACATGGCGAAGTAGACCTCTCCTGCCACATCCACTGTTCCCCTCAGCAGTGTGTTTCAGTCCATATGCCTGTTCTGTTCCCCGCTCAGTCTCTGGTGAATCCTCTCACCCACCTACACCCACACCTGTGGCCTGTTCCCCAGTTCTTATATGCATAAATAAATAAATATTAAAAAAAAGTTGAGATAGTAGAGAAAAAACCTTGAGATTTCCATAAAAATTAGAGGGCACAGTCAACATAGATAAATTTCTGCTTTAATTTTTAGATACCACTCTTCTCCTGTTTTCCTTTTGTGTGATGGCTCATGGGCATACAATTAGTAGATCTGTGATCGATATCACTTATAAAATTATTATATTAACATTAAAAGATTGCCAGATGGGTTATTGGTTGAGAAACTAAAATAATGACAAAATAATATAGATCCTACATTTTTTAGTATTAATTATATTTATTATACTAATACCTCCTGTAGTAATTATCTTGTTTCATGTCAGTCCATTGAATTTGGTGTGATTTTAATATTATCATTTTTCCAAATTTTCTAGTGAGTAAATGGCTATTCAGAAAGGTTAAATGGCATATTCCCACCTGCACAGTTTGTGTATGAAGTAAGGATTTTAGTTCAGGATTCCTGGGAATCAGAGTTCATGCCCTGCTCTTTACTGCCACTTTCAGAGCATTAAAATAATTTGGATGCTGGAATTGTAAAAAGATAAAAAGACCAATATACTTTGCAAAGATCAACTTTAAACTTGTATCTAATAATGAAAACGGGCAAATTCACTTTGGTAACTTTCTGGTGCATTTGATTTGTGACTTGAATCACTCCTACCTGCTGGTTTGGAGTTTACCAAGAGCTTAGCTCCTTTGAACAGTGTCTTAGAACTACATTACTTCCAGTCAGGAGGGGGTGATTTTCGTAATTTTTTTTTTCCTTTAAGATTTATTTATTTATGCATACAAAAGCTGGGGTATAGGCCAGAGTCATGGGAGGTGAGAGTAGTCACCAGAGACAGAGTGGGGAGCAGATCCACTGAATTACACTGCTTAGGGGAGTAGCAGGTGAGACAGGAGAGGTCTGCTGCACCATGTGGGTCCCCTTCCTGGCCAGGGAATGAACTCACGCTTACTGTGCTACAGATGCTTCTCAGTGCAGTGCTTCACCTGCTGCGACACCAGGGAGACCTGATTTTCCTAATTCTTATTTGTCCTTTCAACTGAAAAACAGTCCAGCTATAATTTGAATTTATATGCCGACCTGAAAATCTACCACAGACCTCTTGAGCTCACAGCTACTGTTTTCACAATAAAACGTACTCATGCCATGACAAGATGGTGTGTGTACCTTCAGCATTTAGTAGAAATTAATACTTCATCATACTGTGTTCACATTCTTATGAACATTCAAGCAGTTGTCTTTCTTTTTTATTATTTATATATTTTTATATAGCTGTTCATTTTTGTTCAGTGTTTGATTTCTTCTCTCAGGTGTTGTCCCCATGAAATTACCACCACCAAGATATCCATAAACTACCACCATAGATTTTTGTGTTCTGTCCTACCATTTTGATCTCTTTAATTCCCCATCCTTGATGAATGTCTCCAATTTGTAGTTTGACTGCTAGTTTTGTCTTTTTTTTTTTCCTGATTCCTTTTATGGTTTCCCCATGTTCCTCCTATAAGTGAAGTCATCTGACATTTTTCTTTTTCCTGCTGACTTATTTTGCTGAGCATAATCCCTTCCAGCTCCATCCACGTTGCTGCAAATAGCATAAGTTTATCTTTTTTGATTGCTGAGTAGTGCTCCATTGTGTTTATATATACCACATCTTCTTGATCCAGTCATTTAGTTTTGGGCATTTAGGTTGTTTCCATATTTTATAAGCAGTTGCCTTTCAAAGATTAAATAAGAAAATCTGTTACTTTGACTGTTAGGTATCCTTAATTCAAATAGGAAAAGATAGCTCTAAACAGTTATGACCTCAGAGTTTAATAAACATCTTAAGATAAAAATACCAGCTATCTACAAGATTATCTGGAATATGAAACCTATCAGATTTGAAATAACATTCCCCTGCCAGACTGTAAGGTCCATGAAGGTAGGGACCCTGGCGGCCAGGTTCAAGTGAGTAGGCTGTGTACTCAGGGCCTAGAACGTCATACAATGTAAGGCAGATAATTACCAGAGTTTCAGAACAAAAAATATAATCCACAACTCCTATTATTTGCATAGCCTCCTTCTCATAATCTTGAACAGTATGTTCACATGGAAAAGTTTACCAATAATTACTGGTTTTAATTTATAGAATCTTCTCACAAGGCCGTTTTTATAAATTAAACATTTTGGTTCCATCAAATCACTCTTCATCACTGATCTGCGATTACAGTCAAGGCATTGTACCAAGCTACACAAGGTTCTACTGGAAGGTAGGTCATTACAAACTAAGAGGTTTTGTTGTTATTTTTAGCTTCCCTTGTATTTTGATCTGTTCTGACTAATAGGCACCTGCTTTAATAGGCTCTCTGTCTAGATATGCTTGTTCAGTAGGAGGTTTTATCAAGTTTGGGGATTGGTAGGATGTTGCCAAGGAAAATAATTAGATTTTAATTTATCCAGTTACTTTGTATTCTTAATTTTTCTTACATCTTTTATTTTGTTTTTTATAAGCTCCTTTAATTTCTTTACTTCATCACTGTGTTGCAAATACTTAAACATACTCAGTACCCTCCTGCCAAGCAGTTAGTGGAAAGTAGGTAGTATACATAACAGGGGAAGAAAGAGGTCACAGACTACACTTTCTTCCCTCTTATAGGCCTGGCCTGATTTCTTTTAGGCTATGGGCCTCTTTTCAAGGCTGCTTTCGGCTTTATGTAATCCTAATGTTTCCTTCTTTACTAAAACTCCACTTTACACATTGTTAATGCCAAATAAATGTTTCCTCCATTCTTGTCACCATGGCTTTCTTACTGGGATTGCAAGCATTAGTAAGTCCAATAGCAGAATCTCATTTCTTTGAATAGCTTCACAATTTTGTGCACCTACCATAAAAACAAGCAAATTGACACCCTGCCAGGAGTAGCCAGAGGAGATCTTAGAAGAGTGTTCATAATGACACTGTTGCCATATTGCATGCCTGTAAATAATTCATTAAGTCAACCACCCTTTTGTTTTAAGCAAACAGAAGCAGATGCCTTTTTAAATTGGATGCAGACAAGAGTTTCAAAAAACATTATTTTAATATGACACTTAAAAAGAATAACATTTGCTTTATTGATTGTTACAGTGGTAATACACGGTGATTACTTCTGTCACCCATTTTGTCTTAGTCATGGTCTTTATCCTTCGCTCTTACTATTTTATACCCGTGTATTTGAATATGTATGAAGTTTCACTGTTTTTCACAAAGGTGTGGAAAGTGATGAAATCAATTCATAATCTATCAAGTAACAGGTGATTTTGCTGGTCAGTGTTATCTGCAGGCCTATGATATTAGCACTACAAGCAGAAATCTGCTGACTTCTTGATTCAGATTCTTGAATGTATATCTAAATTAGTAAGGAAAAGGAAACATTTCCAAAAGAGAAGCATCCCCAACATATTTAAAGGGCTGATGAGTGAGCCAGTATATACAGCTAAGTCAAATAAAGTTTGAGATCAAACTCATTTTGTTTTTATTTTCTAAAAAGTTAAGCGTTGTCTGTGCTGGGCCTCCCTGTTGGCACAAGAGGCTGAGTGTCACACTGTGGGGCTTCTGCAGGCACAGCAATGTGAGTTCGATCCCCTAGCCGGGGAGGGGACCCACATGGCAGCAGGAGCAGATGTCTCCTGCCTTGCCCACTGCTCCCCTCAGCAGTGTACTTCAGTAGATCTGCCTGTTCTGCTCCCCATTCTGTATCTGGTAATTCTTCTCACACACACCCCCACGCCTATGGCATATACCCAGCTCTTGTACGCATAAATAAATAAAATTAATTTAAAAAAAAAGCTGTGTGTGCTAACTGGACTATTTATTTTTTGTTTGTTTGGGTTTTTTTTTTTAAGAATTATTTATTTATGCATACAAGATCTGGGTACAGGCTGGAGTCGCGGAAGGTGAGAGTATTCACCAGAGACAGTGGGGAGCAGAACAGGCAGATGAACTGAAATAATACTGCCAAGGGGAGCAGCGGGCAAGGCAAGAGAGATCTGCTGCACCATGTGGGTCCCGACCCTGGCTGGGGATCGAACTCATGCTGTTGTGCAGCGGGTGCTTCATAGTGCGGCACTCAATTCGCTGCTCCACCAGGGAGGCCCTGGACTATCTACTATTTGAATTAATGTATTTATATCTCATATTGTTTCAGAAAACATTTTCTGTTTTATACCTTGAAATGGTCATTTAAAAAAATCTGTGTCCAATTAAATGACTCATATTGATTCTTGTAATAGTTCAGTCTTTGTTACATATTAGAATCACCTTGGGATCTCTTGTAAAATACAATTTAATTGCTTGAATAGATTTAATGAATCCATAGACCTAAGAATTCTGGCCTAGTTGTTATTCTACTATGCACACAATTTGAGTTGGTCAAAGTGGAGATAATAGATTCATTGTAGAGCGGTCAAGACATAGAAAAGAGTCTGCAAATTAGGGGCTCTCAGGAAACAAGAGCTCAAGTCTAGAAGGACAGGGAGCCTCAAAAAGAAACATTAAGAAAGCTGAAGAGTTAAGAGTCAGCTACCAAAGTGAATGCTGAACGATGTGACAGCAGAACCCAAGACAGAGTCTAGACTAAAAGAAGTTGGAGTTTAAGGGGTAAGACTGAGAACAGGGAGAAAATTACAGTAATGGAAGTTGATATTGCTTCTTAGGATCAAAGACCGGCATGCTTCCTATGTAAGCTCAGATGAGACTGAGAAAGTGGGCTGACTTAGGCTATAAACAAAGGCAAGGTGATGTGTCGGATTAGGGTTAGGCAAATACAGCCTGGGGAAGCTTTGTTAATAGTCAGTACTGCTCAGTAGAAGCTTCCTCACCTAGTACTTTAAAAGGAAAACCCCAACCAGATGTTCTGATAATCACCATCACTAAATAGACTGGAAGATTAATGTAGGGTTTATTGGTTCCTCCATTGCTCTCATGGTGATTAAAGTGAGTGCCAGATGGTTCTTCTGACCTAGACAGCTAAGAAAACATAGCCCAGTGCCCCTTTTCTATTATCATTTGTCAAGAACATATTCAGAATAAAATTTGGAAAGTGTCTACTGAAATAGTGAAAGTATTTACTGTTGCTTTAGATGCAGGTATGATATTCCCTTTAGTAAGATTATTGCTCATTTTGTTGACTGTAGATTCTTTATATTGTGCATGCACTTAACTTTCTTAATGTTAACCTCATAAAACAACTCTGTGTCCATTTCTTTGTAACACCTTTTGGTAGACATTTCATTTCTAAAAAGCACAGATGTCTTAGAAATTAAATACTGTAAGTGAATTGATGAAGTTAAAATAGAAGCATAGCAAAATTTCTTTTTAAAATACATTGAATAAATATTTCCTTCAATATATAATTCTTAAAAAAAATCATTCTGAATTTAAAAAATCCCTCTGTAATACTTAACACAGGATTTTAAGTTGTTTGTAAATGTAGTAATGGGTTTTCAGAAAAGAAAAGTTTAGATTGCATCTAATAACTTAGTGTAAAGCTGCATGAGTTAGTTTTATACTTGTACTCAACTTTTCACACAACTTAGAATCAGACATTATTTTTTTTAGCTCTTTTTAAGAATTGATGCCATAACAATCATCAGTCTTGTGTAGTCTTGTAGAAGTCAAAACTTCAGGTATTCAGATAGCCATTTGATATAGTCTCTTGGTACTACAAATATTTGTTTCAGTTTATTTGGTTATCTAGAGAAACATTTAAGAATTACCCAATTAATTTTTGGACCTGGGTATTAGTAATAGTCTAATCTGGAAAAAGTTTGAAGTCGTGTGACTTATGTGGGATCTGTGATAGTGATTTGATTTTTTTTTTTTTTTTGAGAGCAAGAAGAACAAGCACTGAAATTTCTTGCAGAGAGATTTACAGAATTAATAACCTCAGGCTATTTTAAGTTGCAGTCAGTCTTTATGGAAGAAGCGCAAAGATTATAAAGCAGTTCTTTTATTTTTTTCTTCCTAGAATTGCAAACTGATATTTCACATATAAGTTATTTGAAGAAAACAGTGCATTCACACTTTAAGAATATGCCTAAGGTCATTATTTCCCTTTTTTAATTCTTTCCATCTGTGCCCAAATACTCAGTGAAGGGAAAAAAGAACACTCCGCTGAATTTATCAATTCCTAGCAAGGCCTGAAATTTAAGCTTATACGATGATGGGAAGTACACAGTCCTCCATTCCAACCCAATGCACTGTCCCAAGACAAAGAATGCCTATGGATAACAGGCAGGATCTAATTACCGATATTAAAATGTTCACAGCTACATTACTTCTGATAGAGGAAAAGTGGAAACAGCCCTTGTGTCCATAAATGGAGAATGAATAATGAAATCGTGATATATTTGTAGCAGAATATCCCTCTGCAAGAAAAAAGAACAAACTGGGTCTCTCTGGTGGTGCAGCGGGTTGAGTGCGTTGCTATGAAGCTTCCACGGCACAGCAGTGCCAGTTCAATCCTCTGCCAGGGAGGGAACCCGCATGGCTCAACAGACCTCTCCTGTCTCGGTCACTGTTCCCCTCAGCAACATATTTTAGTCAGTCTGTCTGTTCTGCAACCCAGTTTGTCTCTGGTGATTCCTCTCATCTCCCGGGACTCTGGTCTATACCCCAGGTCTTGTATGCATAAATAAATAAATCTTTAAAAAAAAAAAGAAAAAGAAAAAACAGCAGACTACTGATAGTCCCAACAATATACTGATTGAAACAAGCCTCACACTAGAGCATGTACTATGTGATTCTATTTACATGATATTGTAAAGAAAATTAATTTGTAGTGGCAGCAAAAATAAGAATAGTGATTGTTGAGGGTTGAAGACAAGTACTGATTGGGAAAGGGGTATTAGCGAACTTTCTAGAGTGATAGTAATATTTGATATCTTACTAAAAGTTTAGTAATACAGGTGAATGCATTTTTCATAACTTATAATGCCCATTAAGATGTGTTCTTTTCCTTCTATATCAGTTTTACATCAAAAGTAAAACTATAAACATTGAATTCCAGCTAATGATATGCATGATGAAGTATTTAGGGGAAATTGTACTCTTGTCTGCCGTGAATTAGAAGTCTTTCAAATAATAAGATAGATTGATCCATGTCTGGAGGGATTTGATAGACAGATGGGTAGATGATAAAGCAACTACAGTAAATGTTAATGTAGAATCTGGATGGGTATACAGATGTTCATTGTACTATTCTTTCTACTTTGCTGCATGTTTGAAATTTTACTAATAAAACATTAAAAAGTGGAAGAAAAGAATTAGTCTTGAGATTAAAATATCTATAAATGAGTAGTTGATTGTTTTCAAGAATACTTAAACTACTGACTCATTTCATATATTTGAAATACAAAAAGATGATACAGAGTAGCATTCAAGTGTCAACATTAATTGTGATTGATTGATTTTAATTTTTTAACATGATATGTAAACTGTGAACCTTACTAAATTTGTATTTGCTGTACAGTATGGGCATATTAGGCTTTTCATTTAGAGTGCATCCCACTAACTGATGGTATTATTTTTTCAAGTTAGAAACCAAGGAGAAATTAAAACATCATTAAGTTCAGAGATCTAATAATTCCTAGTGGGTTTGTTGTTTGATTTTTAGCTAAGATTGGTGTTTGGCTTTCTGGGGGAAAATAAGTAGAAGAAAGGAAAGAAAGAAAGAAAGGAAGGGAGGGAAGAAGGAAAAGACTGCTATTCACTCTCTCTTTAGAAAATAACCATCCAGAAATCTACTATCAAAAAATCTGCTCTTTGATTAGTAAAAATACACTGATTTATCTGGAGCCTGGTTTGTCTCAACATGATGCCTTCAGACACCTCATTACTAAGTTGCTATTTAGTTTCTTGAAGTCTGTTGCCATCTGCAATTTTCATAGCTTTTAGAAAATGAAGGACTGTCCATATGTGGGCTATGGAATGATTGATAGTAGAGTCGCATTTTTGCAGTTTGTGACAAGAATGACAAGTCTCTCAAGACACTGTTCATTGTGAGCCAAATTCAACAAAGCCTTCTAAATGTTTCTATTGACCTAGATTTATCTGTTGCTGAATAAACCATCTTTATATAGTCTTATGTAATATCAGATCTTCATGAACTGTTCTGTCTGATCTTGAAACCTTGCTGTTCCCATCGCTGTGATTCTGCCCTGCAGGTCAAGGACAGAGCTGTTTTAGCAGCAACCAGAGTCTGTGACCTCAATTTGTGCTAATTTGTTACTACAGAAGTGTAAAGAGCGCACAAGTGCTTTGCTATAATTTCTCAAGACTGATCTTAGCAACATTTAACTACACCTCTAAAAACTCAGAAATTTAATACAAATTTATTTATAACAGCAATACAAATTACGTTACATTTTACTGTCCATTTTGGTCCAAGTATTTTTTTTTTCATCTTTTTAAAAATAATTTTTAAATTGAGGTAACATTAAGGATTCCTTTATCAGGTATCATCACAACCTGGTGCGCACCCCACCCCCCAACCCCCACTGAATCAGCCATGGTACACCATCATAGTTCATTGTGCTTCCTTTCCTCTTTGTAGTTGCCAGTCGCTTCCCCATCTGGAAGATTCAGTTCTGTAGTCAGCTTTCAAGAGTTAGTTTTTAAGGTTCTCTATCTGACCCTTAGTTTGGTATTTCTTTACTCCACATATTAATGACACCATCTGGTATTTATCTTTGTCCTTCTGACTTATTTCAGTTAGCATTATCTCTTCGAACTGCTGCAGGCATTTTAATACCTAAACAATGTGTTATCTTCTTTCCTTCAGTGTATGTGTATCTTAAAGAAAACAAGAATTGATTTCATGGTTGCGATTCATCCATCCTTTGTCCCCCAAGTTTTCTTTGCTAGAGAGAAACAGGCTCTTGGACTGAAAACAAGTATCATGAGTTAGGAGAAATATCTACTAATGTGTTATTTTTATGATAGGATTTTTTATTGTTTAAAGATGGTATGTCGATGGTGGAAGGGCTCAACATAAGCTCCACTTAATCTGTTTGATTGTTAAAAGTCAGAATGTATAATAAAACGCCTTTGTTTGACAGCAAGAGTCGGAGTCTAACAAATTAACTGATAGTATTCAGTCTCTACAAATTCCTTGTAATATAGCTATGAAAAGAAATTCCTTTTATTTGTTATTTTCACTGAAGCCATGAGCCTTGAGTATATATATGGGTTCCATGTGTTCCTTTATCTTTATTCTGTTCTTTACTCTTTCCTTTTTCCTTGCTTATAGATAGAAATTTTGGTATTTATTAAAAGTGTGTGATTGTTGTAATTTATTTTGTACCAAATCTGTATCAATGCAGGCCATTTCCATGTGTGTTCACACAAATCTTCCATTCAGTTAACCATTTGGAGTAAAGAAACTTTTTCTGCAGTACTCAGTGCATTAGAGACTTCAGTTTTTATTGTGTTATTATAATCTGATTTTTTCCTTGTCCATAGCATATGTTACATTTTTTGTTTATTCCACACCCCCTACAAAAACCTGTTTTCATAATATTTTAAAGTTAGAAGGGGCCTTTCAAGTACCTAATACAAAACTGTTCATTCTACGTACAAGGAATGACACTTGGCAGAAAGACACACCTGGAACCCACATATTCTGACTGGGGCAGCTCTCTTTGCAGAGTGCTGTATGTGATTAAACTTTTCTTATCCTTCAGTTGATGACATTAATCCATAGGTAAGGCAATCATCAATTTTCTGTAGGTAAAAGTTTGTACACTAGGATTTTTGAAAACATTTTAAACTTTAATGAAACTTCTCATAAAGTTCAGGAATGTAACTTGGAAGTTAAACTTTTAAAAATAATTTGAAAGGCACTGTATCATTTTCTCTCTTTCTCTCCTTCCTTGTCCCCCCATTCTTCTTCCCTCTCTCCTCACCCTCAGTACCATACTAGACATACTAGACACTAAACATATAGCGATGGATGAGACATAGACCCCGCTTTGAGAAGTTAATGATCCTTAAGGAAGACAGAAAAGTGTGATATTTGAGCTCAGGACAGGAGAAAGGAAACTTAGAAGTATGATCTAGGAATGTTTTCTGAAGGACATCACACAAATTGAGTGTCTAAGAATGAAGGGGGATTTGCATATAAAAGACAGAAGAGATGCAAGTAAATTAATACCATTTGCAACAGCCAGATGCCAGCCAATAAATTTCCTTTATGTAGTCAATTGGATAGTTACAAAAGGTGCTAATTGCCACATTTGCTTTCACAAATATGTTCACCATATATACCTTTCTCTCCATCAAATATATATATGTAGGCAGCAATTGTTCTTGGAAGGGATGATGAAGAGATTGCTGAACCTAAAGTCAGTAGTTTTAGAACCCAGTGTCAGCTCCACTCCTTTCTAGATCTCTTAACTTAAAAATAGCATTTGTTTCTTCTGAATTTTAGTTTTCTCAGCCTTTAATAGCGACTATATTATCTGCACTTCTTTACAACACCGTGGTGAATATTAACTGAAAAGTAGAGAAAACAGAATTTATAATATTATACAGAGTGTATATAGTTCAAACTGTAAGTGGGAGAATATGTTGCATAATGCACATATAGCTATTATTATCTATATATGGTTATCTGTATAGCTGTTACATATTACCTATATACCTGTAAGAAACCCTCTGTGGATAGTTTCTGTTTAGGTATCTGGGGAATGAAGGAAGCTTGTGCTGTTTCTAAGATAATTATGTGCTATTCAGTACAGAGGATCTGAACTTTTCCTTTAAAGTTCTTTTCCTAGTTGCAATATTTAGTGTTTACTTTTCTATTAGATCCGAGATAGTCTTATCCATCACCATATTCCCCACACCTAGTAAATTTCTTATGAAAGAGAAGAAAACATGTAGTCCTTATTAAGTATTTTATGCCTGATTAAAAGAATGGAATTTTGAAAGCTGAATAACATAGCAAAATTATTTTCACAAGCTTTATAGGCATAACTTTTTTTTTAAAGATTTATTTATTTATGCATACAAGAGCTGGGCACAGGCCAGAGTCGTGAGAAGTGAGAGTATTCACCAGAGACAGAGCGGGGAGCAGAACGGGCAGACTGACCGAAACACACTGCTGAGGGGAGCAGTGGGTGAGGCAGGAGAAGTCTGCCATGCCATGTGGGTCCCCTCCCTGGCCGGTGGCAGGGATCGAACTCGTGCTACAGTGGCTGTGGTCTGCTTCATAGTGTGTTGCTTAACCCACTGCGCCACCAGGGAGGCCCCGGCATAACTTTTAATTTATTACATGCAAAGCAATATTTTATTGCAGAGGTACATTCCATTGTTGTTTGTTTTTTTTTGGTTTTTTTCCCAGATAGTACCTTGGGTAAACTGCAGTCCTTTGTGTGAACTTACAAAGGAGTATCTTTTAACCACATTCCATATCTTCAGTATGTATTTGTTATATAACTATAATACACACTGATGGCATTGAATTATATACTGTGCAGAGAAACAAAAAGTATCATTAATTATGTAAACTTATATGACAGTACAAAATAATGATTTCATAGACTATTATAATAAGTCAACATTTACTGAATATTTTCCAAGTGCTAAGCTTTTTACATATATTAATTCATTTAATATTTGCAACAACCCAGTTGAAATGTAGGATTCCTCCTGATAAATAGTGAACATCTCATCTGGAAAGTTCAGATGAGCCCAAACTAGGAAGTCTTGAGTAATATGCTTCATAATTTGATGATGTTGTTTAGGCAGTTATCAAGTTTTATCAAGTATTATCAATTGATAATTATCAATTATCCAGGCTCATTATCAAGTTTTCAGTTGAGCTTAAAAACATCACTGTGTAGTAATATGCATAGGTTTGCAATAAAATTTTTACCCTCTGGCCTTTGAGATAAACTTTATTTTTTCAGAAAGCTGAGTATACATTAAAAAATCTGCTGTTGGCTGCTCCACCAGAATCCATTACATAGCCCTTGATTTACATTTGCGTATCCGTGAATTTCCATGACTGGAGCAGGTGACCTAAGCTAAGCCAGTCAATGATTTTAACCCCCCTGATAAAAGAATGACAGTGAAATTTACATTAATCTCAGGATCTGATATTGATGTCTTTAGACAAAGGATGGTGCAACTGTTGACAGGAGCTATGGTGTAAATGAATACAACATGCAGGGTGCAGTATGAAGAGAATAATAAATGGAGCACAAACCATAAGGATATCATTGTCCTGTTTCCCTTATACCTGAAACCCACCCAACTTGTGAACTTTTCACATATATGAACCACGAGATTCTCTGTGTTATTTAACCATTTTGAGTAGATTGTCTATTACTTGTAATAAAAAATAAATTAATTAAAATTATCACCCTAAGTTACACACTGCCTGCTCTAAGGATTTCCTCATTTTAAGACATACTAAAGCTCTACCTGAGATAGTTGAGACAGCTTTATAATATTGTCTCCTTTTTTTCATGACCCTCTCTTCAGGACCTCTTCATCAGGGCAAATCGAAGTTATTTTTCATAGTTCAGCTCTGAAGCCTCAAATCTTGTGTCAGTGTCTTCTTACCAGGACTGCTGAAGTCTGAAACTTTGAAAGCTCTGGGTGACCAGGGATGACTGTGTATCATAGCAAGGGCTTTCACATCAGAGTACCCAGTGGGAGCCTCATCCTGTTCGAAATGACAAATTAAAACGAATCCCAGAGCTTTATTCTCTAAGAACATAAGACATGTTTTCTTTTTGAACACTTCATCGCGCTGTCTTCAAAATCAAGCTCTCTAAAGAATGTTATTATACCTTGAGCTTCTTGACACATTTCCTAATAATTTGAAGCTTCTGACATTTATACAATAAAAGATTGCACTTTTGCAAAAAAAAAAAAAATCAATGAATCTTTTTGGCAATTGTCCTAAATCTGTAGAGATTAAATTCACCTTCCAGGCATTGCTATTCCGTATCAAACACAGTCATGCAGTATAATTAAGATAGTTGTAGAACCATATATTTTGTGCCCTAGCTGTCTGCTCTAAACTATCTTGGGAAGTTCAAAATAATAGGGGAGCTACATCTTAACCAGAGTAAATTACATTTGCTAAGCAGAATGGGGTGAACAGAGGCTATGTAAAGAAATAAAATAAATCCATCAGAAAACCAAGAATTTGTGCATTCATTTGGATAAACTTTGCTGATTAAAAAGAAGAAAAGAAAAAAGAGAAAAGAAAAAAGGCTCACTTCCAGTTATGACTCCCAAGGGAATGGCAGCTATTATCCCCTATTGAGTTGGTACTTACCATATAGAGCCTGAACAATTCATACAGAAAAATAAACCATAACATTCCTGTTTATTATTACTTTAGCTGAGAGGTGGTGACATTAAACAGTTCTGCACTGCTGCTATCAATCAGCAGGCTGGAGATGTTCTCAGCATGGGACTAGAACTCCTTGGAAACCGAGCTCATCAAAGCAACCAGCTGTCAGAATTCTTCAAATTAAACTGTTATTACAGTAGTATTCATTAGTCAGTTACTGGCTATTAAGATATTTTTATATCAGCACCATTGACATTGGTTGTTGCTTCTTAATATGCAAGTTATATATAAACATGATTCAGTGGCTTGTGTGAGGATGACATACTCCGTTAGTGGTTGGTGTCCTGTCTAAAGGCTGCAGCAAAGGATTGTTATCTTATCCATGCACACATGAATTTCTCTAGGAATTTGGATGTTTGTTCTGGTGGTTGGAGTGGGGAGAGGAGTAGTAATAATGTATTTCAGCACTAGTATTTTCCCAGCAAAGTGATAACTCAACATCAGAAATTATAACTCTCCAAACTGTTACTGAGTCTCTGATGACAGTGGATTATGCTTCTCCAGCTTGATGGTTTGGATTTCCTCTTTGTCTGAGCACGTGCTTAACTTTTGCTTCAAATCCAGATTCAAACAAAGGATGTGAAATGGGGTGTGTGGAGAAGAAAAGAGGAATAATCACCATATAACCTCTGACAGGAAAAAAAAATTGACATGAGTTAGGTTCTCAGTAAGTTGAACATTTTCCTTGGCACTTGGAAAAGTTCTTAAGCCTTAGTTTTAGTTCTAGGCCAAATGTAGTCGAAATTATTTTATTTCAACTAGGAAAGTAGTGTACTTACTAGCTTAGAAAGATTGATGCATTGCTTGTATGCATTGTACATCCTCATTCACATCTCCATGTGATGCAGAGAATGCTAGTTTGTTTAGTAGCATAGGAAACTATTCAGTACACATTATTTTTATAGTGAACAAAGGGAAAGTCAGTGAATTTGGTAACTAGTATCAGCCTTGATTTGGTTTTTCTTCTGTTTTTTAAAATATCTTGGATTTTACCCAATTACACAGAAGACAGACCTTTTTCTGGTCTTCACACACATGAGTACGTCAACAGACAATCCACAGGCCACGTCTGCCACTGCTGCAAGGACATGTGGGATCAGTTGTTTTCTCTGGTCCAGAATCTGAGGGCTCTAGGCTTCAAATGCAGTAGCGTTTTGATTGGGTAAGTGGGACCAGTGTGAACCATTGATGTCATGTTAAAAGTCAGTTCAGTTTATTAAATTTTCAGGAAATTTGTGAGCCACTGACAACCTGTTTATTGTTTGCAATGGGCTGTGGTGAGACTATTAATACAGTAGAGATTGACAAACACTACAAATCAGGTGGTGATTTCTGTTGTTTCTTTTAGAGATTTGTTTGGTATCAGGATACCACTGGTTTGCTACTGAATCTTCTTTATTACATCCTGACCCAGGAGAATGTGCTGGGTGATGGAAACTGCCACAACTAACCCCCTTAGCTTCATTTGCTAAGCACAGAGCTACAGAGTGACAACTGTATTTCACTTGTCCAATCATTGTATAGAACAAGGATTAAAAATTCCACCTGCCATCTTCCTGAATACCTCAGTGAAGGCCTGTATATGCTTGGAAGAAGGAAATGTTTTTCTCAGTCTTTAACAAGACTCAGGGAATTATGTCTTTAGGTGTGTGGGGTGGGTTGGAGTTATGTGTCTGTCAAGAGTAGGAATTTTTTTCTTCTTAAATTTCTAGAGAGACATGTGGCCATCCGTTTGGCTCTACATGTTCAACGTATGCTGAAGACATAGCAACTTAAGATCATAGTTGCAGAGCTCACCTTTTAGGAAGAAAACAAAATGAACATGCTAATTTAAGAAAGTGAAGCAAAACCAGGGAGTTTTGAGTAAAAGTCTGAGAGAGAGGATGGTTGATGAAGGGGAACGTCTTTGGGTCAGTTCAGGACATGCCTCTGTGTACTCTAGGGAAAGAACACTTCAGAAAGCACAAGAGCAAATGCCCAGAGTCAAGAGTGACTTGCATTACTACAGACCAGAAGGCAACCAGAGTAAGTGGAGCACAGAGAAGGCTACGTGGTACATACTGGGAACAGAAAGGTAAACAGGGGCCTTAGTTATCCGTTGAATGGAATTTGCGTTTGTTCTGTGTGTAATGAGATACTTCCATAATGTTTTAAGCAGCCAAGTGATTTGCATATTCAAAAGATCATTCAGCCTTTTGTACGGAAATTGGAAACAAAAGTACATGCAAGAGACCAGTTAGAAAATTGGATGATGGAGGGGAGGGGGAGGGTTGAGGGAAGATGGGAGCACAAGGGACTGAGGTGATGGTGCACTGGTGAGATGGTGATGGGGAATACATGGGGATTACAATTAATGGCAAGTATATGTAAATTTTAAAATATTTTAATAAAAAAGAAGATTGGATGATGCTCTCCCACACCTTCATGCACACTGCTAGAGATAGGTTGGTTTTAATTTTTATTTCAACTCTTGTTCCTGAAGCCCAATTCAGATTTTCTGACTCAGTCACCATTCACCAGCCAATACCCAACTTCTATTTCTGTAAGCATGTGGTTTTTCTTGAATTATTCTTAATTATTATTTATTAACAAAATATCATGGTGTGTTTAGTGGAATAATTCAAAAGATAATTTAATGGACATAGGACAGAGAAATCAGAGCACCAAGATATTGAAAGATGTGCATTACATGCCAGAATCAATTTTAGTTTGATATCTCAGACAGAAACTGTTGTGAAGCCCTTGCTGAACTGAGGGTCTTTTTTATCTAAATCATTGATTCTTAATTCTGGAGGATTGGTGTCACCAAAGAGTTTCTTAAAATACCTGTGATCAGGTCTAGTCTCAGCATTTTCTGCTTTGATTTGTCTAGGGAAGAACCAAGTCGATGGAATATTTTTAAATGATACAGGTAATTCTAGTGGTTGGGTATGTCTGACTACTTTCAGCCCGAACACTTAGCCAAGATAAAAGGAAAAATAGTGAAGGGCTTCATATGGAGCAATAGCAGCAACATGTACTTCCCTTGAACATGAAATTTAAAATGGTGGCAATATTTCGTCATATAAAACATAGTTCGCTAGGCAATATAAGGGCCAAGTAGCAAAAGAATATTTCTAGAACTGAGGGTAAGAGCTAAATGTAGATGAAAGTCACCTCCATCAAAAAGGATGGAAATGATCCCAAATATAGCATTTCTAAAAGTAACTGCAAGTTGCCTCCATTTCACTCTTTTTTTTCTTAAGATTTATTTATGCGTAGAACAGCTGGGGTACAGGCCAGAGGTAAGAGGATTCACCAGAGACAGAGTGGGGAGCAGAACAGGCAGATCGATTGAAATACACTGCTGAGGAGAACAGCAGGCAAGGCAAGGCAGGCAAGGTAGGAGAGGTCTGCTGCACTGTGTGGGTCCCCTCCCTGGCTGGGGATCGAACTCATGCTGCTGTGCCGAAGATGCCTCACAATGCGGTGCTCAACTGTGCCACGAGGGAGGCCCTCCACTTCATTCTTGTCCAGTTTAAAATACATATTATTTTATGATGTGAGAGCCCTTTACTATAGTGATGACTGTCACTTGGGATACTCTGATCTTGAAAGGAAAACACTCAAATAAATGTCAAAAAAACAAACTATTTCTTCTCTTCCAATCACCTGACCCCAGGATCTTTACCTTCCAGTAAACAAATATTGATCAAGGAATGATGCCAAAAAAAACCCCAAATTTGAAAATTTAAGGAAAGGGAGTGACGGTGACATGCATTGCTTTCTCACTACCTATCAAGTATTGTGAGGGACTATTTCAAATGATCTCACTTGCCATCAAAATAATCCACTATTATTATCATCCATCATCTCTATTTCAACTGTTGAAACTGAAGCTTAGAGTATTAAGTGATTGTTTTCAGAATCCCACATTAGAATAGCAGAAAAAGGATCAAACTCCAAAACTGATTGTCCTCTGCTTTTTTCTTCAGACAAGAGAAAGTAAGGCAAGGGAGGATTAGAAAGTGGGGAAAATGGAAGAGATACTGGAAAAAAAAATTTTTTAAATTTATTTATGCATACAAGAATTGGGGTACAGGCCATAGGTGTGGGTGGTGAGAGGATTCACCAGAGACAGAGTGGGGAGCAGAACAGGCAGACTGACTGAAATACACTGCTGAGGGGAGCAGTGGGTGAGGCAGGAGAAGTCTGCCATGCCATGTGGGTCCCCTCCCTGGCCGGTGGCAGGGATTGAACTCGTGCTGCAGTGGCTGTGGACAGCTTCATAGTGCAGCACTCAACCCACTGCACCACCAGGGAGGTCCCAAGATAAGAAAAATTAAGAGGTTGAAGAGAAATGTATTCTCTCCCCTTTTTTCTGGGGTAGGTAGGTACATTATATCAGGACTTACTGATAGGAATTCCAAATGGAATGTGGAGGGTCCACCTGCTAAGATAAACTTTATGAAACAAATCAGCAATGGCCTAGTCCAGAAAGTCAGCAAAATGAAGGATGAAGAAGAAAGAGCCATCTTAGATAACAAGCACAGAACACCAAGTGTTTGAAATTGCCTAGTGAGATAAAAATTGACCTCTTCCTTCCTCCCCACCTCTCCTATAAGAGAGATCAAAGAGACCTAATTTCTTGGGATTTTTACTTCTCTGTTCCACTACCACATTCCAGAAATCCTCTGCTTATATGTTTATTTCATGTAAAAGCCTCTTTGCTATGATAATATTAGAAAAAGAGGATTTGGGGTTTCCGTTTTTTTTTTTTTTTTGTTTAATTTGCAAAGGAATTTTGAGAGTGCTAAACAGTAGATCTATTCTTTTATACAAAGTAAACATTTTCTGAAATAGATGTGTTGGGGAGAAAGGACATCCTGAACAAACTCCACAAATAAATTTTATGAACCCCATCCCTACTCTAGACCAGAGATATCCAAGACATCATAATGTCATCATCACCAAAGGGAGGATTGCTGGTAACTGAGGATCAAGTTAAATGCCTAGGTTTGGTGTATTTCCAGATATGTGGGCCTTAGGGGTTTTTGGTTTTTTACCAGTCAGTGTGCTATTGGGGTTTCAGCTCAGTGGTACTGGTAGGGCACATTCACCAATTTCTCTCTCACCCTGAATTACTCAATTCTTCATTTCCCCTTTTTCTGTAAATAAACCCTTTATTAACCTTTTTGTGTGTGCCTGAAGTTGAGTCTAATTTTAAGTCCCTTTTAAGTGCTGGTGAGAACCCACAGTCAGGCCAACCCATTTCACATTGGGTAACAGACTGAAACAGAGGTCAGTGTTTTCTATGTGCTATAACACTTTATTTTGAGCAACTTAAACACTTCTTTCAGTAACATCATTTCATACAGAACTCCACTTTCCATTATGAAATCATAGTGAATGATAGACGCACCAGTGCTTTCTGTTCAGCAAATGAAAACTTTGATGATAACCATTTCTTCAATTAGTAACTAACCTCTTCTCAAACTAATAGAAATACAGTAGCGCACAGAATAGTCATAAAGATTATGAATGCTTTCCAACCTGTTATTTTTTCACTTTTAAAACTCAGTGATTCTCTTTAAGAGTCTATCAGATTACTGTCTGAATGTCTCTAAAATCTAGGTCGTTATGAAGATGAAGACTATTTATGAAAGGCTAGCGGGCATCTATTTTCTTCCCATCCATTCAGTGTATGTCAGTATTTTCATTATTTTATTTTGAGTCCTAAATAAAAACAAACAATTAAAACTAAACACAAAAGCAGTCACTATGTTGAAAGTTGGGATGGTATCAGAGGCAGCCAAACCAGTTGTCTGTTAGGGAGACTGTTTGAATCCTGCCGCCTCATTGGTTTTCCTTGTAAAGGTTGCTTTGGCCTTTTCGCACACTTGGAGAAAATCTTATTCATTGTGTTGTCACTTCTGTGAAATAGAGCTCTTTGATGACAACACTGCTGTGAGATAGAAGGTAACCTTTGCTTCACTATCAGGCAGATGGGGAAGTGCAGTCATATCTCAGGGCTGTGAATGATGTCATTGAAAGGCGAGGCTGTTAAAAGGGAAACCAAACACAAAACAGTGGACTCTTACTGCATTCTCGCCAATACGAAGACATCCCATCCGGGAACAAATGTCATGGCTGGGTTGGATTACTCCTGGAGTTACAATGCCAGGCAGGAACAAAAGGTGTTGATAGCTGCCAGGAAACCAAAATGTGAAAGAAAGTAAATATGTCATGAAGTAGTTGTCTTTTCTCTCTTTTTGTTCTATTGCCCTAAACAAGAAAACTTTATTCCTGTAATTAAAACAGGAAAGCAGAGCGCAAAACACAGAAAATGTGATGTTGGAAACTTTAGCTTAATTTTCCAAATTAGTAACCCTTCTAAACCAAAACTCCTAGTTCAGGCTTTAAGTTGATAGTTGGTTTACTCTTGACCTAAAATGCAAACAGTACTTCTTTTTAGGACTACCTATGTCTTCATAAAAACAAAAAAGAAAAATTCTGGAGATCCTCTTTTTAATGTTTTCTATTCTGAATTAATAACATTTCTTAAGTGTATGCAATACCTTAACTCCAGTATAAAATTTATTTGCCCTAACAACAGTGTAGGCAGATACATTTCACTACCTTTTTATCAGCTCTTTCAGTTTTTGAGGGTCAATTTTTCATGTCTTCCTTCTAGGCAGCTCTGATGTGTTCAAAGATTAATTATACTTTGTGAAACTCACTTTGTGATTTTCCTAGACATTTTGTTCCTTTTCCTTCTTTCTCCTACTGTGTTATCTTGACTTCACTATTTAGTCATCCATGAGTAATGGAGGTGAAGGATATTAGAGTCAAACCAACCAGTGTGGCTCCCTAGGAACAGATTTGGCAAAGGATTTGATGGGTGAGGAAGTACTGGGAATTCTTGGCTGAAAACAGATTTTAGAATTTTCCATGGACCTTTTTTTGTGCTCTATTTCCTATCCAAACTTATAATTGAAATGTAGCTGTTTTGTGTATACACATCTGCACAAAATGTGGTCTGTTTATGCACTGTGACTGTAAAGATGTTTGGAGTGGTAGAACATCTGGGAGGAAAGAGAGATTTGGATACTTGTCTAAACTGTGGATGTTGTAACTTTTATTTTTCTATCCAATGTTTGTAAAAGAGTAGGCTTTTCCACATTATTGATGTAAATTGTATATTGCAATCATATGGAGATTTTTTTTAAAAGCATACGTATATACTATCTCCAAGGCTAGAAATTCTGAGTCAATAATCTGTGGTGGGAATCAGGCATGTGTGCTTTTTTAAGACTCTCTAGGTGATTCTGAGCTAGACCTCTAGTTCAGAACCAAAGAAGTAAAATCTAATTTCTTTTCAAATGGTGTTTTTGAGTATTACTTTGAATGTTTTTTCTCCAGTCACTTCTCTATCTACTATTCATTAAGAAAAATAATCCTCTGGGGACCTTTTAAATACTTTTCATTTACATTCATTTTCATGGATTATTTTATAAAAGATCTCCATTAAAAAGATATTAATTATGGTATTTATTTTAGTTGACAAAATTAGATTTCTTAGTGTCATCAGGCATGTATACATTCCTTTTGTCAGATGGTTCCGTTTAGAATGAATTGCTAGGTAGTAAATCAAATATGGGGGAGTATGAGTCAGAAATGTGGGTTGTGATCACAACTGTACTACCAACTTTAAGACTCAGGATCTACATTAGTTACATGAGGGATTGTCTTAGGTAAGCCCCAGGGTCCCTTTCTGCTTCCACATGTGATCTCATTTACACGCTGATCCTATGTGAAATGAACTGGCAATTTGCAAACAGAAGTAACAAGTGTGTGTCTGTCTTCCAGCTTTACAGAGGACTACTATAGCTATCAAGACAGGAATACCCAAGAGCTAAGCTTCCTTGGTGCCATCTGCCCCAGCAAGTAATGTCTTGGTTCACACAACCTGTTACCTAGGTAGCAATCCTTAGAGTGTCAGCTCGCCTGTCAGCTTCAGTCCTGTTAGATTCATGACCCCTGAAGGTAGTAGTTGCCTGATTGACTAACCGTTGATGACTGACATGTATATACAATTAACTCTTTAGTCTCAGTCGCTCTAAAATGAGACCCATATGTTCCTAATCTACAAAATAGTCTTTTCTCCCATGGTGAAATTACAATCAGGCAGTTCCTGTGAGATGTAAACCAGTGATATTTAAGCACTTTTGCAGTCACGCAGAATTTTCACTGCACTGTCTGATCCACCCCACACTTAGTAATGCCTTTCTTTTACATGTGATTTTATAGCCATCCGTAAGAGAGTGGTCATAGAGAAGCACACTTTTTCACTCTTTCTTGTCACAACATTCTTAAACTACCATTGACAAAGACTTTTTTCTATTTTTTGCCTCTGGGCATTTTGGGTTTCAAATAATTTTCTATTGAAACTTTCTTTTAAAATATGCTACAAAAAATATATGCTACACAAGTAATAACGGTGCAAAGCTGAATTAACACATTATATGCGCTTATGTATTACTATATGATTAATAGGAATGACTGTGTATCTCTAGCATGAGGTAGTGTACCTAATGAATTCCCATGTTTAATCTTGGAATTCCCACAATTTCTTGAATATAGTGATGAATGTATATTTGAATGTGTGCTTTTGAATATTTGCTTTTGCTTTTCAGATCCTTCAAAGTTGTTTACCTTCAAAGATATAATATGCAATCCATTTTCTATTTTGTGAACTCTTTCTGGAGTTACAAATCATTGAAGGAAGTAACAATATGTATTCTTTGTTTTTACCCCCAAATAATAGTTCTCAGCACTACTTGTATTAGTACTCCAGACCATCATACGTGTCCAAACATTTACCAACCATTCATTCATTCATTCATTCAACAAATATCTAGTGAGGAGTGTCTCATGGATAATCACTCCACAGGGCAGTGGAAAATAATACATAATTGAGCAGGGAAGAACAATAAATGAATGAATGAATGAATGAAGTAATGAATACTTTCTGAGAGTATACTGTGCTGTGAAGGGGGGAAAAGTGAATGGTGCAATAGAGAAGGGCTATGGGAATATTTTAGGGGAGTACCAATTTAAACTGAATTTTATTTTATTTTTTTTTAAGTTTTATTTATGCATACAAGAACTGGGGGAGGTGAGAGGACTCACCAGAGACAGAGTGGGGAACAGAACAGGCAGATTGACTGAAATACATACACTGCTGAGGGGAGCAGCGGGCGAAGCAGGAGAGGTCTACTGAGCCATATGGGTCACCTCACTAGCCCAGGATCGAACTTGTGCTACAGTGGTTGCTGATGCTTCAGGTGTGGTGCTTAACCCCTTGCACCACCAGGGAGGCCCCTTAAATTGAATTTTAATGAGAAACAGAAACCAGAGGTGCCTGAACCAAAAGAAAACAAACAGAGGAAAGAACGAGGGCTGAGATCCCAACTCAGCCACAAATATGGTGCATTTGGAAGAAGAAAGGCCAATGGTGTGAGCAAAATGGAAAATGGAGAAAAAGGTCAGAGAGAACTGTGAGTCACGAAAAAAGCTTAGTTCTTAGTTTTAAGTGCTTTGCTGAGCTATGAAAGAACTACTGTAGCTGCAGTGGAGAATCCTGAGAAGTACTTGACTTACATTTTCAAACCGGCCACTTTGTGGAAGTTAGAGAATAAGGAGCAACAGTAGAAGAAGGGTATCAGTTAGTAGTCTATTGCCATGCTTATGAAATAGTTGTGAAGCATGTAGAGTAGTCTTATGTATGTTCTGTAAATGTTAAACATCATTGTAGTTTGTCTTTTTCCTTCTTTTGATCTCTTATTTTGTTTTGACTATGATGAATGTCATTTTTATTATCAGAAGTTTTCATTTATAGTTGATGGCACCTCAGCGTAGGGGGTTAGTAATGGAGATGAAGGAAGTGATCAAGTTGGAAAATTTAGGGGCAATCCTATTCATCTATTGAGGCCCAGAATTAGTCTCAAGTCCTCAGGACATTTTGCCTACAACAGTCACTTCCTCTTCAAGACACCTGTGGAACCAGTGCATGGGTTATTGCTGATACTGATATCCTGATCGGCTTCTAGCCATTTCTGTGTCTAAAACTCATTTAGAAAAAAAAAAAAAATGTTGTTTGTGAAGTTCATTAAAAGTGCTATTTCTCGGGGCCTCCCTGGTGGCGCAGTGGGTTAAGCAACACACTATGAAGCAAACCTCAGCCACTACAGCACGAGTTCGATCCCTGCTGCCTGCCAGGCAGGGGACCCACATGGCGCAGCAGACCTCTCCTGCCTTGCCCACTGTTCCCCTTAGCAGTGTACTTCCGTTGATCTGCCTGTTTTGCTCCCCTCTCTGTCTGTGGTGAATCCTCTCACCCCCCCACACTTCTGGCCTGTATCCCATTGCTTGTGTGCATAAATAAATAAATCTTTTTTTTAAAAAGTGCTATTTCTCAGACTGAACCCTAAATACGTTGTTTTAGTAAGGAGAAGGAAGAAATCTTTTTGTCTTCTGTATCACTTGCATGCTATAAATGATTCAGATTATGGTAGTTTGTTAACCCCACCTAGAGAAATACCAGTCCAAAGTTCTGGAAAGAGAACAGACAGGCGGTAAAGAGATTTGGGAGCATATATATATCTGTAAATAAAGCTGTGGCATATAGTGCTTAGGCTGAGTGTGTCAAGATAGACTTAGGACTGAATCTTGGGTAGCCCTGACCTAAGGGACAAGTAAAGGAAAAAGAACCTGATGAGGAATGAGGAGGAAGAAAACTGACAGCTCTACTAGTAATGTCTCAGAGCAGAATTTCAAAAAATGTGATCATAAATTCATTTCTGCAACATTTCCATTAGATTGTCTTTTCTGTGCTGGGCATTGGAATAATGCTGAGAATAAGACAAACATCTGTGCTTCTGTAGAATTTACAATACAGTATCACAGGGAACAGAAAACCCTCAAATAGCAAAGAGAATAGCATTAAAGGAGTGTTAAAATATGAGCAACTTGCAGTCAGTGGAGGAATGAGTAGAAGATGAGAAAGTGGAGACAGTAAATGTGATGTGTACTTTCTAGGTCACCTGGAGGTAGGAACACAATGGAGCTCTGCAGGGTCTCTCCCTGCCTCTTACTTTGAGTTGTGTTACCTCAAAGATATTTCACTGCTATCAGTAAGTGAAAACTTAATTTTGAAATCTAGCAAACAAAATTATGATGTTGAAATGACTAAAATACTTTCAATTCCCTGGAATTTGGAAAATTAAAAATAGATCCCTTTACCTGATGGACCCTAAAACTATCAGATCATAGTGATATTTCTTTAGCTTTTGGTAGAAAAAAATGCTTTTTTTGCAAGATATTTCAAGGTTAACAATATAAAGAACAAAAATGAATTAGACAGTAAACAATAGCCAAGCATGGAAATTATGATTTATATTCTGCAAAGTTATTGTGAAACTTATTTTTGCTTTACCGTACAAAAATAGAAGCAAAAAGGAATTCAAAGACTGACTCAAATATAAAAATGTGACGCACACCCATTTCCTCCTTTTCTGATTCACTTCTTCCTGCTCCTTCTCCCACAAAATAAAAAGAATGCCTTAGGTTAAAGAAGTCAGTTGGAAGTCCACACTGTATCTTACTTTTAAACCTTTTAAAGCTAGGCAGAAGTGTAGAAATGTTTTTTATTATGGACTCAGAAAACCCAAATTCTGTTTCCCAGTTATACAATTAGTTTTTCATCTGTTGAAGTAATTTTTAAAAAATCAAGACAAATGTTTCTCTCCAAATATCCACTAAAAGTTATTCATCTCTTTGATTCTTTCCTTGATTTAACATGAGACCAATCAAAATATCAAATATTTTTGGAATATGTTATAGTATATCGAACATAATGAGACTAAGTTGGAAACCAGGCCAGAAATTATATGAAAATAATCTAGAAATTTCAGAAATAAAAATGTATTTCCTTCTTACAGTAAATAAGTTTCAAATGCAACAAAGACAATGAAATGAAATAGGAAATTTTATTTATCATCATGGAATAGAAAGTACTTTGTTTCTTGCAGGATACAAAACTCAGAAGTCATAGGAGATATTTAAACAGAGAAAAAAAAATATTCCATACTGTTTCATAAAACAATTGCTATTACAAGTTACATGACAAAAACTGAAGATAGTCACAGTCATTATGACAAAGAGCTAATAACTTTCTTAATTCCCAAAGAGTTTGTTCACTATGTTCAGAGAGACGATTCAATGGGAAATGGCAAGAAAATATGAACGGACACTTCATAGCATAAGAAATATTAATTTATTAATAACATACACATAAGGAAGTTTCCCTTCTCTCATGATCAAATTATTTGCAAATAAAGACATTTTTTGTTACTACTGTGTGAATTGGGGTGCTATTACTACTCCCACTTTTGAATGGATAGCCAATTTTTCTAGGACCATTTCAATAAAAGGCCCTCTGTTCCCCACTGATTTGCAAAATGCTTACCCATATTACACAGTAAATTTCCCCTTTCGAAGTAGTTCATTTTTGGGCTCTCAGTTCACCAGTATATTTATCTAGTCCTCAACAGTATCTTATTTACTATTGCTTCATTATGTTTTTATAGCTGATAAGCAAAAGTTCCTCCATGATAGTCTTCTACAGAAGTTTCTTAACTCTTTTTTTTTTTAAAGATTTATTTATGCATTCAAAGATGGGGTACAGGCCAGAGTCACGGGAGGTGAGAGGGTTCACTAGAGACAGAGTGGGGAGCAGAACAGTCCGATCCACTGAAATACACTGCTGAGGGGAGTAGCAGGCAAGGCAGGAGAGGTCTGCTGCTCCATGGTCCCCTCCCTGGCCAGGGATCAAACTCGCGCTGCTGTGCTGTGGATGCTCACAGTGCAGTGCTCAACCCACTGTGCCTCCAGTGAAGCCCCAGTTTCTTAACTTTTTAAGAGCTTTTGCAATTACATAAAACTTCAAAAGAACTGTTGTTGTTTTCAGAAAAACAGAAAAAAACTGTTTTATAGAACAATACATGTAACAGGAATAGGAAAGTATACATATGTGGAAAATTGACATCTTTTCAAAACTGAATCTTTATGAGCATGAGATAGCAATTTCTTTAGGTGTTCTATAGTTTTCTTTAATAATGTTACCTTTTCTCTAACTTACTAAACATAATTTACTACATTTTTTTTCCAGTTACCTCAGTTTGATTTCTAACTATCCCTAAGTGTGTAATTGGGTGAATTGTTCTTTGGGTTGCATTGTAGGAATAAAGAACATGCACCTAAAAATTTTAAGAACTGGATTATAAGGAGGTAAGGACAACAGAGCTCCCCAGCCAGTCTTAACACATCAAAATAATGGTCTTATATATTTTAGTAAGACCTGCAACTCATCTGCCAGTTTCACTTGCTTGTGTGATCCATTGGAAGGGCATTTACTTGCCTAGCCACAAGTAAATAAATGTTGAAAGATTAAACTGCAGTATTCATTTGAAAAAAAGGTTATATGCACTATTGAAAGTAAAGAGAATCAATCTAGTCAAAGGGGATATGTTCAAAGGAGTAATACTTCAAGAATATTTTTTGCTAGTTTAGTTATTAACTTTAAGGTTCATATGACATACTCTGTTGATATACTCTTTAGTAGCAATCAAATATCATGAGAAATTGTTCCAATTCAGTCCTTTGTAAAAATATTCATATTCCAGATTTGCAAGTGATAAGACAGTAAACTTTGAAGGAGAAGGTTTCTGAAGAAAAAGAGCAATACTAACTCTTTTTGACCCCTTGAATTTTTCTGGCTATACCTGCTTTTTTATGAACTATCTCTCTCCTTTCTAACCATTCTCACTCAGATTCAGTAGACATTACTGCTTCTTTTTACCCATCCCTCAGTGAAAAGTACTGCTGAAATATTTTATCTGGCATTTAGTTTGCATTTGCAGGAAAGAAAATGATCATTCTCCATTGCTTGTGTGGTTTCTATGTTATGCCCAGGCTTCTGAGTTGCATGTTATGCATTGTTAGCATATGCCCTGGTTAAGCAAAAACATTCCTCTGAGTTAAATCAAGTCTCCAAAGGATATCATAATTACAAGTAACTTTAAGTTCAGTAGAGATCTTTGTTTTGTTCATTCAATAATGCTTTGCTTATAGTTGGCACTCAATAAATATTTTTTAAAATAAACTAGTTTATTTGGACTGATCCCAGGAAATAATATTTAGTACATCATATTAGGGAGTCCGTATAGGAGGAAAGACAGTGGTGGAGAACTGTGGTCACACACTCATGCTCCTTTGGGGCAAGGTTAGTGGATGATGCTTTTGTTTATTTTGTAATACGTATTTTTGACAAACCTTTGGTTTGTCAGCTATTTAAATCAGTGTAAAACATTTTTAAAAGCTATATAAAATTCACAAATATAGTAATTTCTCCATGTAAATTATTCAATGCCAAGGGAAAATATTTTAAAATAGAACACACTTGGGCATTTGCAAGTAGTAGATTGCCCATTTTATTTTATTTATTTTTTTCCTTTATATATTATTTAACATCAACTGTGGTCCCCATTTCCCACCACCATTTCACCAGTGCTCCATCATCTCAGTCCTTTGTGCTCTTTCTGCCCTCATCTCATTCCTTTCCCCTGCCACACACAAAGTGTTTCTGAGTTGTCCTTTTTGTTTTTGTTTTTTCATTGTTATTATTCTTCTCCTTGGTCCCTTATTTTGTTCCCTTATATTCCTTCTAGGAGTGAAACCATCCAGTATTTTTCTTTGGCCTTCTGACTTATTTCACTGAGCATAATCCCTTCTAGCTCCATCCATGTTTCTACAAGTAATTTTTTGATTGCTGAATAGTATTCCATCGTGTATATTTTGATTGCTGAATAGTATTCCATCATGTATATGTACACATCGTCTTGATCCAGTCATCTATTTTTGGGCATTTAGGTTGTTTCCAGGTCTTACCTATTGTAAAGAGTGCTGCAATAAACATAGGGGTACAGGTGTTCTTTTGAATCAGTGTTTTTATGTTCTTTGGGTATATTCCTAGGAGTGGAATTGCTGGATCATATGGGAGTTCCATTTTTAGTAATTTGAGGAACCTCCATACTGCTTTGCATAGTGATTGGATCAATTTGCGTTCCCAAGATAGCCCATTTTATAAGGTGAAAATGAGTGGGGAATTTGGATTGTTGTATCATTTCACTTCTTTTTTAAATAAGAAAGATTAAAGAAAGTACAAAATTTTATGCTGTCAACATGTGATATGGAAATTGGTTGCGAGACAGAGAGAAAAGTACAATTTCAACTTTATGTATAATCTTTATTCTTGTACTAGCATACTGACCTTTAGAACTCTCTGATGTAGAAGTTAATTTCAGCTTCAGCCTTTTCTTAATAGTGACCATAATATAAATACCAAAAGTGATTTCATCATCACAGTTGTTAGAATTTAGGGATGTCCACAAATCTAAAGAAAGGAGTTGAATTGGAATTTACCCTAAACACATCGTTGGTCCCGCTCTGATTTTTAATCACTCTGCCCAACAAGAAGTGGATGACCCACCATAAACTGGGTGTGAGCGACCTCTCAGCTCTTCTTCCTCTTGAGAGCCTTATTCTCAACAGCTCTAGGGATTATCTGCCAGAGATGTTGGGAAGCTTTTTAGTTTATAAAGATCATGTAATAAATTATTTCAAATTCAATAGCTAAAAACAACAGAAATGTATTTTTTCATTGTTTTGGAGGCCAGAAGTCCAAATTCAGTTTCACTAGACTGAGGTCAAGGTGTTGGCAGGGATTAGGAGAAAATTTGTGTGTCTTCAGCTTCTCTGACTGCCGACTTTCCCTGACTTGTGCCTCACTCCAGTCTCTTTCTTTGTGGTCACTGGTTTTTCCTCTTAAGTCTAGCTTTTTTTTTTCTTTCCCCCTTCCTCTTACAAGGGCACTTCTAATGGCATTTATTGTCCATTTTGATACAGCAGAAAAATCACCTCATCTTAAAATCATTAATTTAATTGCCTTTGCAAGAACTTTACCAGTTAATATTCACAGGTGCCAGAGATTAGTACCTCATATCACTATCAGGGTGGGGTGAAAGTGAAGGTGGGGGAAGCCTGTCCATTATGAGCATGACAGACTACGAATTTCCCAATTCTAGTCCATTTGGGCCACAGAATAAGTTAATGCCATACAATTATAATCTGTCCATAATGAAACTGTTATTTTGCTCTCCCAGTCTGTGTCAAGTCTTTAGTTCCCAACATAGAATATGAACAGAACAGGCGGGTGGTCTTTTTGAAGCTTAGAAAAGTGACATTAAAATAATGGCATGGGTAATCACAAACTAACTAGTTGATAAACTGCATTTTACCACGTACCACTGCATAGAGATGGGAAAGCAATAATATGAGAAGGAAAAGGAAGTAGAGCCCATAGATCTAGACTGAATTCAACCACTGCCTGCACATTCATTATGCACAATGGAGTATCTCATATGGCACCTGAAAAATACCACTGAATTAATAATTTAGACCATGATTATGCCTCTAATTTCCTACCATATTCTACTAAATAGACATTGTAATGAAAAGCATATTTTATTTACAATTATAGTTTATGAACCCAAATGTAAACTGACAGTAATGAGAAGATGGTGTCACTAAATCCATTTTAATGTAAATTGCCACATTTAAAATATTCTGAAAGCAGGAAGGGCAGTTAATGAACCTAGTACTGATATCCTTGTCAGAAATGCCTGGTATAAACCCTGATCTTCTGTTTCAGAGTGGGTGATGATCACCTCCTCATTGTTTAAGTGTTTATTGTTTCTCCTCATGATACTCTAATTATAACAGTTCTGCTCACCCCACCCCACCCCTGAAGCTGTCAGCAAACCTGGCTTGAATTAAAAAGGAACAACTCTCTGGCAATAAACACAAATCTCTTTCCCAAGCAAGAACTCACTTGCTGTGCTTATAGCAGGGAAGCGATGATGTAACAGGGGTAATTATAACCTGAGATGGCTGGTGTCACTGCAGAGAAGGGCCTGTCAGCATTTCACTATGAATAATAATACTGCTGCCTCTGCTGATATGAAACACCAAGTTTTGAGTTCCTAGACTTAAGACCAGGAATGCAGCTCTTAATTGAAGAATCTGTTACAAAATGCTGTACTTGTCACAACCCTGGTATTATAATGCAGTCTTTTTCCTCTTTGTTCGGGGCCACTCTAGAATTGGGAGCCATGGACATAAGACCAAACCATTAGGAAAGAGCCATGGGAACATTAATTCAGACTGAGGTGAGAAGGTGAAGACAGCAAGTTTACTCAACAATTTTTCATCTTTTTTATTTTGTCCCTCAAAAACATGTTCCCTTGGTGGTATATTTTACCCAGAGACCTATAATAATCTGTGAATACTTCAAGAAACTGGAGAAAATAACAAAGAGGTCAATGCTCATCTTTAAATTCATGTGGAAAATGAGTGAAGGGACATGTGGGGTGGTAATTGCATTTCCTGTCACACGTAAAACCCTTATCTACTGAATATATAAAGAATACTTAGAATTTTATTGGAACCGCCTGATAGAAAGATGGGAAACAAACATGAACAAACTTCAAGTAACATAAATAAACATAAATGTAGTCACCCCACCTCATTCATAATAAGAGAAATGCAAATTAAAATTGCACTGAGACACTTGCTTACCTTTCAGCTTGGCAGAAATCTCAAATTCTGGCATCACGTTCTTCTGTTCGTAAAGATGTGAGGAAACAATCTCATCAATTATTGATGAGAATGCAAATGGTCCAAACCATATAGAGAATATATTAGTTTTTTATTGCTGCTGTAACAAATGTCCACAACTTTGGAGGCTTATCAGACAAATTTAACACCTTACAGTTCTGTGGATTAGATTTCTTATGTAGGTCTCACAAGGATAAAATCAATGTAGCAGGCTTGTGTTCCTTACTAGACATGCTAGGAGAAAAATCCATTTCTGTGAAGTTACAGCAATGAGGTCCCCATTTTCTTGCTCATTCATGTTGTTGGCAAAATTTAGCTCCTTGTTACTGTCAGCTGAGGGCCATTTCCTGTTTGTAGAAGCTGTGTATGTTCTTTGACTCATGACCTACTTCTTCCATCCTTAAACACAGCAGTGGTGGATCAAGTACTTTTCTTATCACATCTTTCTCACCAACTCATCTGCCTTCTTCCCTTTCCACTTTTAAGGACTCATGGAATCATATCAGGTTGAGATAATCCAAAATAAATTTCCCTTCCCAAGATCCTGAACCTTAATCATATCCTGAATGTGCCTTTTGCTATATATAAAGCAACATTAACAACTTTCAAGATACATGCATTTTTCCCTCAGTCTTATGGCATTATAATTGACAAAATTGTAAAGGTATTTTTTAAGATTATTTTTGTTTTATGTACTGTCTTTATTTATTTGCAGTCTTTATGTACCACATATGAGTGAAATCATAAGAATTTTTTTTTTCTCTTGGGCCTCCCTGGTGGCACAGTGAGTTAGTTGAAAGCCACACTGTGAAGCTTCTGCCGCACAGCAGGAGGAGTTCAATCCCCGGGCCAGGGAGGGAACCCACAAGGCACAGCAGGCCTGTCCTGCCTTGCCCATCTTATTCCAAATTGCAGGATTTCACCTTTTCTTTTTTTTTAGCTGAATTGTATTCCATTACATATAAACAACACATCTTTATCCAGTCATCTGTTGGCAGTTAGGTTGTTTTCAGCTCTTGACTATTGTGAACAGTGTCACAATGAACATGAGGGTACCACATAGCTCTTAGAATTAGTGTTTTTGTATTCTTCTGATAAATACATAAAAGTAAAAGAACTGGGTTGTATGCAATATCTACCTTTAAATAGCTACTGGATTACAATTCTGTGCTTCTACTTAGACTTGTGGATCTTATCGGGATTCTAGGTTAAATATCAAAGTGAAGATACTAGTCACAAAGTATTCTATAATCCTAATGATTAAAAAAAATAGTCTAGATGAGCTTAGTATATAAATCTTGTTGGATCATTATAGCAGAGGGAATTAGAAATTAGAATTGGGCTGGGTAGGAAGAAAGAGACAAGCCATGTTGGATGTGAAGAATCCTTTTCCATTTGATTTTATCCTTTGGGGAAACAAACAGAAAAATCTCATTAAGTCAATATGTGTCTAGTCAAAATGGCCCACAAGTCTAAGTAGCTTTGATTCCCTAGCCAAATAGATACCCTCCTGTTGTTTAATTAAAACATCAAGTAGCTTGGAGTGGTCCAGAAAGTGGTGATCCATGCTTTTCAAATTAGTGAGGTTTTCCCTGTTGTCTTGAATGGGATTTAGATAGTGAAAACAGAATACCAAACAGTATTATTCCTGTCTGTTCAGAATGTCCATCAGTCTACACACATGTACACACATACAGCTAGAGAGAGAGAGAGATCTCGAGAGAGAGATAGAGAGAACTTAAGAATGCTTCCCAAGTCAGATAATCAATAGCTAAAGCTCAAAATGATAGTTATGTGGAGAAAGCCAAACAGATGGAAGGCTTTTGCCATTGTGGCTATCAGAAAGCACAAGAAATAACAGATTTTTATACAGTTTCTGAAAATGCGAAAGAGAAGCTTATTTTTTACTAGAAACCCTAAAATTACCAAAAAAAAAAAAAAATCCTAACCTAATTCTGAATCAATCATATGACAATTCCACTTTTATGGCCCTCTTTGAGGTAAATGTCATACTGTAAATCACACTAAAGTCTGCTCTACCACACTATACCACACTCTCTGATTTATTCAACTTGAAATTAGATTAAAGCTTTTCTTGTTACATCACTGAATCTACTTCGAACAAAACCCTCATGAACTCAAGAAGGTCAGAAGGAAACAGGAATATGGCAAACAAAGGAAAGCTTGAATGAACTTCCTGAACTCTAGAAGTACTTCAGTTTGGTTTATAATTACCCTTGGGAAAAAGGACCAAATGCCTTTTTGTTTTGCCGCTTCATCAGGACCACAAATGTGGATCTTCACAGGACAAAACAGACTACAAGCATGCATAATTCGGACACAATTTGCTTGCACTGGTGACCAGCTCTCTGCCTGGATCGGAGTATGTATACTATACACAAACAATTTGAATGGAATGAAACTTTTACCCAAATTACCCACAGTTTTGTGTTCGTTTTCTGCCTTAAATAAGCTGTGTAGAACTGGCTTTAATATCACATAAGCCTAAAAATCCAGAACATTGTTTTCTGTTATTGCTTTGATTTGTTCTCTTTTGTTTTATGAAATGCAGATATTTGAGGACTAGTGCCAGGCAAAAGGCTATGTGTTGGGGATACAGGATGAGTAAGATGAGGGGAGATTATTAGGCTATTTTTTCAAGTGCTAAGTTAGAAATTCCTAAGAAAACCTTGGTGAGATACCTCATACAGATATTACTTCTCCCTAGGGACACCCTCTGATACACCTCTGAAGAATCTGATTGACTATGGTTTGCATGTGCCTTTTTTATGCAAAACAAACAAACAACCTTCCTCCTAATTTTATGGTACAATAGAAGGAAAGTTCCAACACAGTATTTGGAAAGCAATAAGAAAGGCATATACTACAGATTATCACAAGAAAGAAACTGTGAAGAACTATACATTCTATTTTTTAAAAATTTTCGGAAACCTAACTTTCAAGTCAATGGAAGAGTCAGTTGTCTATCAGCAGGAAAAATGACTGGTTGCTTGTAGAACTAAATGTTTCTGATTCAATGGTTATTACACTTTTCCCTGAGGCAAATTTGAGATAACTCACAGTTCTCATTGGAAAGTTACAATGTGTTCAAAGTGCAGAGAAACATCTATATTTGGTAACAGAAGTGGCAAATTTTCATAGTATTAATGAATTAAATTTATGTATAACTATTTGCAATATTGAAATAAAATGAATACTATTTTGCTTGTTTATTTTATGTGATTCCCCAATTAAGACTGAATTTCTTCAAATATGGGATATTGCTACATTATGAGATTTATCATTTTTCACTACTAAGGCCATTATTACATTGTTTTTTGTAGTTTAACTATTAAATTACTTTATACTATGAGCAGTTCGCTGAAGCTGATAATAGGGTATGTACATTATTACAAGAAACACATTCTCTCTGTGTGTGTATGTGCAAGCTAAGTTTACAAAATTACAAATTTTTATTCATTAATGATTTCATATAGTAAATACTAAGATCTAACCTAGAATTTTAATGCCCCCTGGTTTATTGTGGCCAGTTGTTTCAGTTGTTACATATAGAGATACAGGCATGTGGCAAGAGAGTGAAGAGGGCAGCTCACCTCCTCCACTCATAACTAAATTGGGGAAAAATAAAGTCAATAAACCCTGGAATATAAAAGACCAACTACAGTGCACATCAGGAGCAAAGGTCCAGTGGGGAGTTGGACAGGTGTAATTTTCATTGACCTGTATTTACAGTAACACTAGGGAAATATAGTTCATGAGAAGGAGGATCAGCTGCTATATGGAAACCCCTACAATTACTGATTCAGCACACACTCAAATCAAGGACTTTGGGACCCAGCACTGCTCTGGAAAAGGGGTTGCACAATGTTGGTGTGCGGAACAAAAGGTGCACTGCTGGAGAACATTAGGAGCAGGGGTGCAGAGTGCTGATTACTGGCATGTAGATCCCACTGCAGAACACCTGGAATTGAAATAGCAGGAATAACCCAGTTGGATCACTTAAGTCTCCTTATGGAAGATGGTATCATTTGCAGCCCAGGCTAGGATAATCAAAACACCTGCCACCCCCCAATTCAGAGATAAAACTCAGGCAACAACTGAACGCTTACTAAACAGAGTTTAAGCACCTGTTAACAACAGGAGTAAACACTTCAGGGTGAGACCCTGTACTGGAAAAGAGATTCTCAGCTTGTGAGCCTTCTCAACTGCTATCCAGTCTGTGCCCAGAACTGCATCTAGTATCCAAACATAGGCTAGAGGTTGAAGCTGGCATAAGATTGTATGAGACACTTAGCCTGAGAAAGGGATCACTATGGGTTCTAGCACATGACTCTGGTACCCACAACACAATGGGAAATTTGAATCCCTGACCCCACTGAAGGTGACCCTTGGGTGCCCTGCTGCCTCATATCCTTTATATGTTACCCTTTTGCCAGTATCAGGTCTCAAATCACTTGCACAGGTGCAAAGGCAACCATCTAAACTCTATCCTTATTATACCCCAAAAAAAATATAAAAATGAAGAGACATAAGAACATTTACAGATGCTGTAGAAAAACAGAAGCAGCCCTGAGATGTCTCAGTCGCAGTCAGTAATAACGATTACTCAACTCAAAAAAAAAAAAAATAAAAATCATGATGTAAAACAGAAATAGAAAGAAGATAACACAAGATGAAAAAGTTACAGTTGGAAATACTGCATCTAAAACATACTATAGAGGGTTTCAGCAGTAGATAAACATAAGGAATGGAGAGAACTAGTGAGCTCAAAAGGACAGTGTTGGGGAACACACAAATAGAATAGCCAAAAGAAAAAACGAATATTGTGGAACAGCAGTCATATGTACTGAACCATTAAAAATAAGTATAAATAGGTTTGTTACTAGATTTATTAAGCTCCTTGCCTCCCTGTTTAGAACACTCATTAACATCAAGGGAACTGTTGCAGACACCCTGCAATAGGGTGAACACTTTCTAGAATTCAAATGTAAGTATATGCTCGAGGTCTTAATCTTTAGAAACCATGTGATTTTTTTCTTTGATATTTAAGATTGTTTAAACCAGTTTTAACTACTCTATCCATGCTTACTGACATAATTATAATAATTAAAATCTATTGAATGTTTACCAGCTGCCAAACCTGTGACCAAGTATATTATAGACATTTGTTTTCATTATAAGCATTTGTTTCATTTAATCTTCACAATTCAGCAAGGTAAGAACTATTATGGACTTTATTTTACAGAAGAATAAAGTTAAGTTTAAGTACGTTACGCATCTTGCTAGGAAATCATACAGCCAAAAAAATGACACAACTTTTATTGGAACCCTTAGTTAGTTCATTTGGAGCCTTTGTTTTTAATCTCCATAATATCCTGCTTAAGAGAATAATTTTTTTTTTAAAGATTTATTTATTTATACATACAAGCACTGGGGTACAGGCCAGAGATGTGGGGGTGGTGAGAGAATCCACCAGACAGAGCAGGACACAGAACAGGCAGATTGACAGAAACACACTGCTGAGGGGAGCAGTGGACGAGGCAAGAGAGGTCTGCTACGCCATGTGGGTCACCTTCCTGGCCGGCGGCAGGGATCGAACTCGTGCTGCAGTGGCTGCAGTTTGCTTCATAGTGCGTTGCTTAACCCACTGCGCCACCAGGGCGGGCCCGAGAGAATAATTTCTTACATAGAAAAAGAAGGTAAAAGACTAGCCTTAACAAAAGGGAAGTTGTTCAAGTTAAATTTGAGTTTAATTAACTCTAGGAAGAAAAATTAGTTACTAAATTATTTTGAGTAGTATAACCAACATTCTTCACTTTACAACATATTTTGATATGTGTCAGAAAATGGGAAGGAAAGCACTTGAGGTAGTGAGAATAATTCTGAATTTGAAAATCTATTTCTAAATTAAATCTTAAAATTTCAAATTAAATCTTGAATTTTAATGTATTTTTGTGGTAGAAATGAATTTTGCCAGTGATTTCCAAATGCAAAGAATATATTTGCATTAATGTCAGTAAATAAAGCCTTATCCATTAGATTCATATAAGTAAAACTTTTTGCACATAAGCATTCCTAACCAGACATCTTTAATATTTTTTATTGTTTGATGCATACAAAAGAATATATGTAGCAAATATACACACTATAAAGCATTTAAAAAAGATAGCAATGTCACCAGCAAACAGCCTTTCTAATATAACTGATGGTCAGTGTCCTTTCACCATGCCTTTTCAAACTCCTTGTCCCAAAGCAGGTAACCACCATCCTGAATTTAGTTTTATAATTCCCTTACTTTTTAAAAAGCATTTTAGCATGTGCATATGTGCTCACATTCCTATGCACATGCACATACTTCTGTGTGTGTGTGTGTGTGTGTGTGTCCCTAAACAATATATTATTTCATTTGGTAACCTTTCAGCTTTCTAGAATGCTATCTCAATATGTACAAAGATATTGTATGTTGACTTGTTAATTCTTTCACTGTTGTTTCATAGATTTATTCTTATTGCTGAAAATAACCCTTTCATTTAATTTTATAGCAATATAACATTCCTCTTTATGAACTTACTACTACTTATCATTTCTGTTAGCCATAGTCATTCAAGTAATTCTCTTTTTTTTGCTTTTATAAATGGAGAACCTATGAACATCATTATACATTATGGTGTTAGTAGCAGGTGTACATCATGCATTAGTCCTTTTTGGTTACTGTAACAGAAACTCAAAGACTGGGTGACTTTAAAACAACAGAAATTTGTTTCTCATTGTTCTGGTAACTGAATATTCAATATTAGGGTGCGTGTACAGTCAGGTTCTATTGAGATTCTTGTTCTAGGTTGTAGACTGCCAATTTCTTGCAGTGGCCTCATGTGATAGAAGCAGCAAGGTAACTTTCTAGAGTCTTTTTTATAAGGGCATGAATCCTATTCCTGGGTGCCCCTCTTTCATGACCTCATTTTTCAAAGACCCCCACCTTCAAATACCCTAACAATGGGGATTATGTTTCTACAGATGAATTTTGAGAGGACATAAGTGTCCATTCTGTTGTATCTTACATACCACGATCTCTGTATCTAGGATAGCCATCTTTCTAGAGCAATATTTAGAAGCTACTTTTGAAAATTCACTTCCCAAGTTAAAGCTTCTAAATTTTTTTAATTGTAGCAGATGCTTACCAAGTTGCACTATACAATGGAAAATGATGTGCTGTCATTAAGTGTACATTCTGCTTTGTGTATTTTGTGGTTATGTATTTTTGCCAATATAGAACTTTAAAAAGGTGATATTTTAAATATGCAGATGAATAGATAATGGATATATATCATACAAGATTGAAAAGACATTTAAAAAGTCAGTGATGAAGACAGGTAGTTGTTTTCAGTCAAAGCCTAACTTCTATAGTTGGGTTCTAAGCTATCCTTAGGAAGGGAAAGATCTTATAATCTACTCAGGTCAGTGTTTTTAAGACCATAACATTTTAACTGTGTACATTTTCAGGTGAAACATTGTCTAAATGATTATATCATATATCAGAAACCTTTTCACTGAAAGTGACCTAAGACCCAAGCTACCCCACGCTGACAACAAAGAGAGTTATTGGACCATGTTACTAACAAGTTTGAGTAGATCTAGGTTCTATGGCTTGGTTCATGGTCTCAGTGCCATAGGACCCTATCCTGATAATTTTGGCTCCACTCTTGTCTTTATTGGCTGTCAAAACTATAAATTCCCAGGTTTAGGTCTACAAAAAGAAAAACAAGACAAAAAACATATATTTCCTTCAACTCTGCCAGATATCCTGCATTTAGATCTGCTCCCATACCTTCCCCAAGCCAGTCTCTGTGACCAAGAGAATGCAAAATTCTTTTTTTTCTTTATTTATTTATATATATTTAACATTGTAATCCCCATGGAATTCCCACCACCATTTTACCAGTGCACTGTCACCTCAGTCCCTTGTGTTCTTTCTGTCTTCACCATAGTCCCTCTCCCTTCCCCCACTACCAAGTGTCTCTGACTTGCCTTTGTCTTTTTGTTTTTGTTGTCTTGTGATTTTTTTATTGTTATTCTTTTCCTTGATCTCTTATTTGGTTGCTTTATATTCCTCCTAAAAGTGAAACTATCCGATATTTTTGTTTTGCCTGCTGACTTATTTCACTGAGCATAATCCTTTCTAGTTCCATCCATGTGTCTATAGATGACTCTAGTTTATCTGTTTTGATTGCTGAATAGTATTCCATCATGTATATATACCACATCTTCTTGATCCAGTCATCTATTTTGGGACATTTGGGTTGTTTCCAGTTCTTACCAATTATAAATAGGGATGAGGTAAAAATAGGGATTCAGGTATTCTTTTGAATCAATGTTTTTGTGTTCTTTGGATAGATCCCTAGTTGTGGAATTGCTGAGTAATATGGTAGCTCCATTTTTAATAGACTGAGGAAGCTCCACACAGCTTTCCACAGTTGTTGGATTAACTAGCATTCCCACCAGCAGTGTGGCAGAGTTCCTTTTTTCCCACATCTTTGTCAACATTTGTTGTTGCTGGTTTTTTTTTTTTAATATGTGCCATTCTTACTGGTGCAAGGTGGTATGTCATTGTGGTTTTAATTAGAAAGCAAATTCTTTTTTAAAAAAGATTTATTTATGTATGCATGCATACAAGAGCTGGGGTACAGGCCCAGAGTTGTGAGAGGTGAGAGGATTCATCAGAGACAGAATGGGGAGTAAACAGGCAGATCGACTGAAATACACTGCTAAGGGGAGTAGTGGGCAAGACAGGAGAGGTCTGCTGTGCCATGTGCATCTCCTCCCTGGCCAGGGATCAAATTCATGCTGCTGTGGCTGTGGAAGCCCCCACAGTGTGGCACTCAAAACGCTGCGCTACCAGGGAGGCCCCAGAATGCAAAATTCTAATTGACGTGACCTGTCATAGTTACCTGCCTTTATTTGGTCAGGAAAGAAACCAGCCTTATCCGAAACATCAAACTGAGCTTGAGGGGGACTGTGACTTCAGGTAAATGTAAAAGTGTGCATCTCCAATGAGCACTGAAGACATACTGAGTGACTGATACTCAATTTTTTTTCTGCTTCTACAAAATTTCATTTCTGATTCTGTATCTCATACCTAATTACCTTTCTCTTACTCTTGCTTTCAGTGGAGTTATTTCATGTTCTTAAAGTTGAGGGGAGAATGTAAATCAGATTGTTTTGTGTACCAAGCATCATCCGCCACAGTGATTAAAGATAAGTATATTCCACATACTGTCATTCAGTGCAACCCAATACAGCAATCTACACTTGTGGAAAAGAATATGACATCTTGTAATCTCCCTCCAGCAAGTCTAAAGGGAATAGTTATTTTATTCACTAGATTCAAAATGTCCCAAAGCAAGTTTAAGCATTTGGCGCACAAGGTTTCTTTTAAGTTAGCTTATAATTATCTGAGATTTGGTTTCAACTTTCTAGTCATCCTCACAAAATACTGTTACCATTTCTTGCCAGAAGAGATCTAACACCAGCCTGAGCACTGAAACAGTTAAAAAGTTGACCTTATACTTTGGCTAAAATGACTACATACGAAAATAGTCCTCAACACATCAAGGCTTCCACTGGCTCATCATGTGAAACACATATGAAACATATGCTCATTACTTACAGGAACCAATTTAAATAATAATGTTTTCAAATGGCCAACATCAAATAAACTTAGGGAGTAAACATAACCACAACATGGTAAACAAGCTCTGAAGTGCAACTGAGTGTGAAGGTGATTATCAAGGGATAAAGCTAGTGGGTACAGGGTAAGTAAACCAGTCTACCGCCAGCTAATAAGGTAAATTTCTCTTGCAGTGCACTCCATTACTTCTATCTTAGTCCTGCTGCCACACACTCCTCTCAAGTTACAAAAAAATCCTGATGTCTAACAGGTATATGTAATGTCCATTAAATGAAATGAAAGGTATTTCATGTAAGGTAGGACAGGCATGAGAATTTGGGACGTAGCTGGATAACACTATAAGGCATACAGAGATATGAGTGAGCATCATTATGCTGTCTTCAAATTATTAAGTGTCTTCAAATTCAGAAAACTGGATTCATTACACATACTAAAGCTACAATTAAAAACTTAACCAGTAAGTGCTCATAAAAGAAAATCCTTTATCTCCTAGTAGTAAGTATTTTTTAAAATAATGCCCATAATACTTAGAAGAGCTCAGGAGTAAATAATGTCAAATAACATTTGTAGACACTAAGTTAAACATAAAATATGCTGAGAATATAACTGACTTATGATATTTGTGTTAGTATAAAATGATAAGAGGGGAGTTTACCAGGTTAACAAGAGGAATGGTAAGTTTTCTCAACACAGAATTTTGTGCAGAGAAATGAAAATACATAACCCATTTAAGGTGACAAGTTAGTGAATAGGGGGAAAAGGAGGATCGAGGAAGAAAATGGAGCTAAAAAGACGAGTTGGACCTTTTGTTTTCAACTTACAAATAGCAAGTCTTCCAAAATTTTAGATAATGCAAAAGGAATAATTAAAAAACAAAAATTGGATCATAATCTCAATATCCAATTAACTTTATTGACAGTTTTCTAAATAAAACCCTTCAAATATATAGATTGCTAAAATCATACATATTGCTAAAATCACACATACATACAGAATCATAAAATCATATTGAAAGAAATTTCAGTATCCTACTTTCTTTTCTTTGATGTACGTCACCAAAGACAATTTTATCAATAGTTTCCTGAGATTCCTTTAAAAAATATTTTGAATAATTTAATTTTTAAAGAAAAGAAATCATACACATTTCATCTTGCTTGGTTTCAGGAAAAGGTGTGATTATGACATACGGGATCTTCCCATGGCAACATATACAGACCTAATTCAATATTTTTAGCAACTGAATAAAGTTCCATTAAAACATTACACGATTTGATTGATGACTTTTTTGGGTAGTTTTCTGGGATTTTTTTTTGTTTTTTGGTAGTATATTATTATTTACATAAATATCTTAGGCAAATAGCTCTCTGTCAGCCTCTCCAGTAATTCATCCTTCCATCAGTGGTTTGACAAGTGTGCCTTTTCCCCCACAGACTTGCCAGATTTAGGTATCATCAAACTTTTTAAATTTACTAATGTAACAGGTAAAAATTTTATATAGTCATTTTTTAATTTCTGAAGAATTAAGATTCTGAAGAATATTCTATGCTAATAGATTTGGATATTATTCTAAGACTGAAAGTTTTTCTGTCTTTAAAAGTCAAGTCATCATAAAATAGAAAGGGAAATGTTTAAGTTATATCTTGTGGTTCTTGTTAATTTGTTTTACTCCAGTTTTTTTATCTGTATTCTTAAATACATATTACAAATATACAAAAGGGTTAAGTTTAGTGTGGCGGTATATGGAGTAAACAGTATTAGATTGGGAAATCAGTTCTTCAAATCTTAATATTAACCTACTCAGGAAAATTAGAGAAGAAGGAAGCTCTCACTCATGGAGTGTCAGTTGTGGGAAACACACTGCCATATATACTTAGCCACAGAAGCTTGCTGAAATCAATGCTCAACAAATATTGATTTATTCTGTTTAGTTAACGTCATCACTTGTACTACTAGAAAAAGGGGTGTGTTTAGAGGTTAACTTTCATGTCATTCATATATTCATATATTTATCACACCCTGATTCTACAGCAGTGATATGGGCCCTTACTTTGTCATCATGGCATGGAGTAGTAGTAGAAGCCAAAGAGTGTTTCCAAAGAGACACCAGAGTCCCTGATGTAGGTCTGAGTAGCTCTGAGTTACTGCACCAAACTATAAAGTACAACAGAACCCATAGCAGACTCTGGCCTCTGTATTTCACTCTGTAATCACGCATATATGTGACTTCATCCTAATACCAAATCAGACTGAACATTAGCATTTCCTTTGAAGATTTTGTTATATTTTTTAATACCCTGCTTCGTTGACTCCCGATACCACCTTGAAAACATATATTATGTGGGTTTTGTTCATGTGATTTGTGACTTTAATAGAAACAAAACTGCAATCTCCCAGTAACAGTAGTGTCAGTAACTTATCAAAAGAGGATATGGACCATTTGAGTTTTCAGAGAACAAATCAATTAGCGTAGAAAAGGATTATTTGTGGCAGAGACACCATTTCCATTTTTTAATCTCTGCCTTTGCACATTGGCATGGAAGGTCTGCTCAGGGTCCACATGTTTGCCTTCAGTTTACTCTGTATTTAATTCAAAGATTGTTCCTCTGTTTGAAATAAACAATCACAAAATAAACTGGACTTTAAGGGATTACTTCCATGCAGTATCATCTAGTGAGTATCAGGAAGTTTGGTTTTCTGCTTTGTTTTGTTTATGCCATAATGAGATATATTCAACATGTCTTGTCCTCGCCTCACGCCCAGAATGGATTGAACAACTTCAATTATGAAATTTCTCTCGATACACTTGTTAGCATAGAAAATCCAGCTGTGTTAAATAACAATAATCTTGATATCTTTCTCCATGGCTTCTCTACTTGATAGTCTATTAAAGGATTACTTTGTGGATTTAAATCCTCTCATGAATTCATTAGGGAAACTAAACGACCCTGCTTTCAGATTGCTGAACAAGAATCCTTCCTTTCCTTTGTTTTTCTTTCTTTAGATTTGTTATCCAAAATCAGAAAAGCTAAACATCATTTCTGTGGAAATATTCTTGTGCTTTGTTCTTTTTCTCTGCTCTAGAAAGTAAGTCTGCAGTGCACACAACAGTGTAATTGACTCTGGTGCAGCTGCCATTGGGTCTTTCCTATAAGAAATCATATTAGCTTTCCTTTTAAATGTGTTCAGGATAATAAGTCATCCTTGACATTCACCATTCATACAACAAAATGTCTGTGTTACAAAATCAGCCCCAAGCTTATCAAATAATTAATACCAGATTTGTAAGTGACACAGATGATGTCAGGTTTTTGTATTAAGTAGGACCTTGATCCCCAGCATTTACTGGTTGAAATCCTTTTGCTAACAGATAACATCTGCCAGTGAGTAATACTTGGTTTCAGGAAGAACAGCTTTTAGTGATTTTATTCTTATGAAGTTTACCAGGTTGAGAACACTTGAAGTCAAATGCTTTTGTTTAACCACATAGAGCAAGAAATGGCTGTGTAATCTCTTTCACTATTTTTTAAGCCTTCAGGGAATCACATTTTCACATTTAAGTAGAAGACTCCTAGTCAGTCCTTAACGTAGACTTACTTCAAAAATCATCAAGGAGCTCACTGCTGTTATGCTTTTGGGTAGTGCCAATCACTTGAGTAGGAAGTGGCAAGGCATTCTATGAGTAGGGATAGGAGAAGCTATGAAATACGAATTCTGCCATACAGATCACAAAGGAAATGGTGAAAACACCCCAAGTTAGCCAAACCTTTTTTTCATTGAAGTGGTAGGTTACAGATAAGAGAGGACTCTACAATGATCCATGAGTATATATTTAGAAACCTTGCTAGGAATTTATGTTTAGCATAATCTAAACACAGACGGTTTCATATAGAAACATTAATCGATATGTAAATATACAAAAGCTATATACACATACTTGTATTTCCTATCTCTATCACTTGAGAGGTCATGGAAACATCCATAGCACAGTAGCAACCAGCATATCTAGTACCCCAATCTTGTTTTCTTAAGCCCATTCTCCAACAAAAAGAACCATTCTTAAAAAAATGACCAATCTAGGACCTGAATAGGAAATGAATGGATGGGACCGGAATGTCTTGTAATGACAGAAAATAAGAAAATTCCAAAAACAAAAAAGCTAACAAAACTCCTAACTCAATGATGGTGACATGTTCAAGGAACAGAGAGGTCCACTAAAAAAGTTTCAAGTGGTCCAAGTGTTTCAATATGATCAGTAAAATAAAATAGTATTTTATAGTATTTATACTCAAAATATAAAAGACCATTAATAAATTATTAATATTAGTAATTTAATAAATAAATGGAGAATAGACATCTCCTGTGAATAATTCCAAATAAGTCAGGTAGCTATTCTACCCTCAAGGAAATGGAGGATATCTCCTCAGTCTTCATTTTTTTTTAAATATTTTATTTATTTATGCATACAAGAGCCGGGGTACAGGCCAGCGGTGTGCGGGGTGGGAGGATTCACCAGAGACAGAGTGGGGAGCAGAACAGGCAGATCGACTGAAACACACTGCTGAGGGGAGCAGTGGGTGAGACCGGAGAGGTCTGCTGCGCCATGTGGGTCACCTCTCTGGCGGGGGATCAAACTCGCTTATACAGTGACTGCAAAAGCTCCACAGTGCAGCACTCAACCCCTTGCGCCACCAGGGAGGACCATCTCCCCACTCCTTACCTGTGCATTACACAGAGTGATCGCTTTCCAAAAGATACAGCATAGAAAAGAAGATAAAGAATAACTGCCTTAGCCAAGCTGTCAAAGTTAATATCAGCAGGGATGTTGTGTTACTAGCATGTACCCTTGTTATCATGTGATAAGATGGTACTTGTCCTCTTGTGGTCTTTGAAAAATTCATAAGCCTAATTTAATAATGAGAAAGACATCAGCCATATCCCAGTTCTACATTTCTACAGAATTCCTGACCAGTACTCAACACTGCCATGGTCATCAAAAACAAGGGAAATACAAGAAACTCTCACAGACAAAAGGAAACTAAGGAGACATGACAGCCAAATATAATGTGATGTTCTGGATGGAAATCCTGGAACAGAAAAAAGGACTTAGATAAACACTAAGGCAGTCTGAATAAAGTGTGGTATTTAATTCCTAATAATGTGTTACTAATGGTTCATCCTCTGTGACCAGTGTACTGTAGGTGATGTAAAATTTTAATAATCAGGGAACTGGTGTGGAGCGTGCTATACTTACAATTTCTCTGTAAAAATCAAATTTTATTATAAACAAAAATATTTATCAGAAATATTTAAATATCCTCTCATACTCTTACTATTGTTGATACGAATTTAAATTAGGTGTCAGTATGTTTATGACATCCAGCGAAATTGTTACGCTATTTTTGAGTTAGTTCTTTTTTAAGTGTTTTCAACAAAACTCTAATTTTATCCAAAGAATGGTATTTTCAACTGTTGAGAAAACATTTTCTAAGTTGTTCATATGCTGTCATTTTGGTTATTACACCATATTTGATAAAAGACCACTATCGTTTGACTCAGTTTTATTAAACCTCTATTATGATTATCCTTCTAAAAATGCACTAAACTCTGGTCAACCTCAGTCAGGGTAGTAATGAGGGTGGAATGTATCATTGCAGGCCTAATTCTGCCCATTATATTCCTGCCTCTCCATTTACGTTAGTCTAAAAGTGTTATTTGAGCTGGAAGATCATTCTGTAACCTTCAGATTACTGCTGGGTGGCTTCGGCAGAAAAGAAATTACCAATGCATTAAATTTGAATTAGCTCTGAGAAATCATGCAGATGTATGCACAGAACATTATAGCAATACTGTCTCCCAGGCACAGCAGAATTGCTTTTATGCAGTTTTAAAGAATCACTTGAGCAACCCTTAAATTGCACACATGATGAAGCTGAGCCAGCATCTTCTGCTAAAAAAAAAAAAAAAAATTCTGCAGCCCAAATCTAGCCTTTCAGGGAGTTGTCTTTCAGAGAAACCTGATCACACAGGGACTGCTGCTGAGTGGACTGTTTGGGTTGCAGCCCCACTGTATTAGAGTGTCCTGGCAGAGTAACTGCAGAAGTGTCACTTAGACTAATGATTATGAATTATGCAGAGGGTCATATCCTCTTAGTTACAAGTCATTTACACAGTCTCCCTCTAGACCGCCTAGCCTAGTTTCATTTTTTTCCCTTCCTACTAGGAAATAACTCATCAAATAGATGTTCAACATTGAACTTATTGACATTCTATTTTTCTTCCGTAATCCCAAGCTTGCAACACAACCAAATAAGAAAAAAAAAAATTACCAGAATACCTATCCTCAGTGAAATTATAGCAGTGACAAGTTTTGGTGTTTTTTTTTTTTTTTTCCTTCCTTTTAGTCTGTCAGGGGGCTTCCTTAAATGTTTGAGAGTTCTAATCATTCTGTCTCTGTCTCTTGTGAAATAAAAAGGTAATATAAAGATGTGTATGGGGGAAATAGGAGAACACAGTTGATGCTGAAATCCACACATCTCAGTCTGTGAATATGTACTGTTTTTTTGGTGAGCTCCTTAAGACAGACAACAGGAGAACCAGAGAGTCTCATTCTTAAAATTAATGACTCTGTCAGAATTAAATGTATTTTTATAATCCAATGTCTTAAACCTACACTTCAGATGGAAGAAACAGGCCATAGACAATTCTGTGTATTGTGACGAGTAATTTATTAACATGATTGCCTAGATTGGGCAGAAGTCAGGTAAAATATATAGAGCTGCTTTTGTGTTCGATTTCAATGGAAAATAGAAGGAGCACTGACCTCTCCCCAAAAATAGGCTATCCATGAGCTTCTCACAAGAAAGCCAGCTGGAACAGAGGGAAGTATCTTTTCCAAGTTGGCAGATTGTGTCTCCGTGAGAGGTGAGCAGGGCAGAACTACTCAAGACTCCATAACAAATCTGGGAGCCAGGAGGCCTTGTGATTGTTTATATGGTGGGAGGTCACTCAGTTGTGCAAAGTGCCATTCAACACATTCCATCCAGGACAGCTACCCTGACAGCTAGAATTCCAAAAAAGGTCCCTTGCTACAAAAAAATGGTCAGGATCAAATGAAGATAATGGAAGGAGAGTGTGTTACATGCTATTCACACTTGCAGTAACAAGTTGACGTAGATGGTACAAAAGTTCAATGATGGCTTTAAGCAGTCACATTTTGCTGTTTCTGGATCCCTTATTGCCTATAGGGATTTCTCAGGAGTACAGATGCCTCCCCCAATAGTGGAGAAAGAAGTTAACTGTCACACTGCACCAGCTGGATCTCATTCCCATTATCTCTGTGTGCCCCAAAAATAAACCCAGAAAAACTCCCGAAGGGCAATTTGTGGAAGCACACTGGAGTTAAATGCCACTTCAGGGCCTTCCATGGCAGGATGATTCATTGAGCTAACAGCCAGAGGGATCCTTTTAACACAGAACTCGAACCATAGCACTCCTCTGCTCAAACATGAAAAACCTTCTCAGCCTTCGCAGAAAAAGTCAAGGTGTCATTAACCCCAAGAGGGTCTGCCATCTGGTGATTAGTCGCCAATTAGCATGATAACTAAGTTTGGTAAAGCAGAGTAAGAACTATGTTGCTTGACAAGCAGCCAAGGGGATCTCATGTTCTGAAACACCTTCCCACCTGCAATTGGAAAAGGGAGCTACTTGTAAAGCAAAGAGGGCAGGGTTTTCTTCAAGATTTAGCTTTGCATGAGCTTACCCATTCCACATTTGCACCTCTCATCTAGGTTGTGCAGATTCAGGCTTTTTTGGCTGTTTCAGCAGTTTGACTGTTAAAAAACGGCAACTTTACAAAAGATTCCACTAAGAAATAGTAAGTAGAAGAACATGAACGCAGTAAAATGTTAGGTGTTTTGGTTTCGTGCAGGGTAGTTTTGCATGGGATAAACGATGGTACTAGAATAACTCACTGGCTGCCCCTCCCCAACTTCGTGACCTCCTCTTTCTTCACACAACCCCATGGTCACCTTGCTGCCTTGTTGTTCCACCAACAAGCTAAGCTTACTTGAACCATTGCCTCTCCTTGCAAAGCTCTTCCCTCAGGTGTCCACTCACAGTGCTTCTTCCCTCATTCCTTTAAGTTCTCAGTTTAGATATCATCTAAGATACATTCTGGCACCTTGCTATGACAAGTAACAAGTCCCATTCAGATGTAACCTATTCCCTTGCACTGCTTTTTCCCCAAAACAACACCCCCAAAAAACACAGTATATTTTATTTCCTCATTTTTAATTGCCTCTGACAAAAATATAGAGAACTTGATAGACAGGGACTTTGTTTATTTATTTATTTTTTCCTAGAATCTAGAAAGTACATGATATATATAAAATGATCAGTAACATTTGTGCAGTTAAAAGGATAGGTTTTAACATATGTTCTCTTTGTATGTGTCCCTTCTCAGCCTCAAGTCCCACACAAACTCACAACCACACCCCACACACACACTTCACATTCCAAAACAACAACCAAACCCTCCGAGATCTGTTGCCTAGAAGATAGTTGTATTACTAGGTAGGAAACAGTAGCACCCTATTTTCCGGGTTTTTGTTTTGTGAACTCTTGAGGACTTTAGGTGAAGAGGAGAGAAGAGAGGGAGAAGGGGTAATTCTCCCAAAGCTGAGATGGGAGACATCCCCTGATTTCCCAGATCTGGGGACACAGTACACTGGTTAGTGTCATAATATCCTTACCTTTGGGAAACAGAAAACCTCCATAGTGCTTTTCATATGACTGTATCAATTTATATTCCACCAGCAATGCACAAGGGTACCAGTTTCTCCATATTCTTACGAACACTTGTTTCTGATCCTTTGAAAGGGGACATCTCAACCATTGGGAGGTGATAGCTCATGTGGTTTTGAATTGCATTTCCTTGCTATGATTTGTAATGTTTAACATTTTCATATACTGTTACCCATTTGTACATCCTCTTTGGAGAAATATCTATTTAAGTCCATAAACCTATTTTGTTCATTGTGTTAATGTTGAATTAAGACACTGTGTATGTTTTAGTGGTATACATTCAGATCGCTACATGTAGTAGCATGCATGTAGTCAAACCATGCCTACCACAAAAGCACCAGTAATTGTCCATCCTAGTCCATGAAGACAATGTTAATTTCTCCAGTCGATGAGTTTGGAAAATCTCTTAATTTCCTCTTGTAATCTTATTTTTTTTTAAACAATGTCTTACAGTTTTTATATATTTTAACTCCTTGTCAAATTTTGCCCTACTTATTTTTTATGATTATTAATGGGATTATTGATTTTTTTTTCTCTTCTAGTTCATGCTCAGCTGTTATTTCTTCAAATAGGATTTATGCTCCTCTGTCTTCTGGAATTCCTGTGATATTGTTACTCCTCTTGATGCTGTCCCAAAAGTCTCTTTTATTTTCATTATTTTCCCTTATTTATTTTCCCTTAATTCTTTACTCTTTGTGCTTGTTTTTCACTCTCCTGTCTTCTGTCTCAATGTTTCTTCCTTGACCTCATTGACTATACTGGTGATCCCCATGTATTTTTAATTTTAACCATTGCTTTCTTTATTTTTGTTTGGTGCTTTTTATTATTTTCTCTGTTCTTGTTTTCCTTGTTTTCTTCATTCATTGTTCTCCTAATTTTGGTACACATCAGTAAGACTTGCTGTGAATTCCTCTTCCAGTAGTTTGAAGAATTCTGTTGTATTAGAGAACTTCTTCATGGTTTGGCTTGATTCATTGATTGTTGTGAATTCCTCTGAATCCTCATTCTGTTTGATACTCTGTGAGTATTTATGTGGTTTAAACTAGACTGGTTTCCTTCTCAGTCCTGCTGTGAAGGTCTTCCTTTAGGGTGATGGTCTTAGATGCTATTTTTTCTATTGTTCTATTACTTGAAGCTTCTCTAATCAGGATGACTGAAATTCAAGGGCCACAGTAAACTGATGTCTAAAGACACAGCTTATAGTATGTGAGCCTGATATGGGGGCAGGGGACAGACAGAGGTTGCTGCAGGATGTTGCCAGGATCAAAGCCCCTTCAGTTGCAACTACTTGACTAGCAGGAGGGGTCTGCAAAAACCTAATGAGTCTGGTCAAGGTAGCTTTAACAGCAGTATTTGCCCATAAGCCCAAAAACACCTGACCCTTCAGTTACGTATCTGACTCTGATCTCAGGAGGATTTGCTGTTACTGCCTTTTTCCTAAGGCTTTGGTGTTGTTTCTCAGGGCCACAGTATTGGAAGTGGTGTGGGATGAGGGAACGATTACTCAAAGTCCATGTGGAGCACTGAGAAGCCTAGGGTGGCTACACTGGCAGTAATGTGCAGCCGTCACCCAGCGGCAGTCTTGTATTTATTAGACAAAAGTAAAACAAGTACATAGGGCCTATACATGGGTGGGTTTGGAGATTAGGGATGTAAACTAGGGAACTAGGGTGGAGTGAGTACTAAGGGCTGTTGGCTGTGGGGGGGCTCCATTATTCCTGCTAGTCTAAGCCTATTATCTCTATTCTAATATCTGCCTTCTCTTTACTGGTTTCCTAGTGTGTTCCTCATACTAGGACTTTTACTTTTGGTAATAGGCCCCCTTCATGATACTACACCTAGCTGACAAGCAGGAACTCTGGGCACCAACACAATATTACCAAGAATTAAGGAGGACTGGAGATTCCCTTTTGTAACGCACAGAGTCACTAACAGAGTTTAGCCATAAGCAGTTACCACATGAAGTTGCAGACTGTATAGTTATGCTGTCTAACTGCCTGTCAAACCCATAGAGGGGTGGGGCAACTGATTTCTTGGAGTGCTAAATTAGCTACCAGCAGCCCCATGCATTTCAGCTCAGTGCCCTCCCAGCAATCTGTGATCTGAGAGACTGTGCTGGTCCCACTGTAATAAGTTAGGAGCTGTTGGAAGCCCCAGGAGGGCAAGCAGGGGCCTTGCATTTGCCTCTTAAAACCCCCTCTCCCCCAATCTAGCTGCCTGAATTTACTGTTCCTTATAATAGGTCATACTTGCCTATCTGCAGTGCAGTAGGGGCTTAGGGAACTCCTGGGAGTCTGAGCTGGTGAGAAAAGAATGCCTTTTGGCACTGTCCAGCTAAGTATCTACCCAGCACTTGGTGTTCTTTGAAGAAGTAGAGAAGCAAGGAGACAGTGCTAAAGGTCTGTATTGGGCTAGGAGCTGAGTAGAAGCTTCAGGAGTCCATATAGGAGAGGGTGATTGCCCTTTGGGGCTGCAGACCTCCTTGCTAGTAGCCTAAGGCTTGTCAACTCAGGTCCTGCCCAGCAGTCTGTATTCTTTATAGTAGTCAGTGCTCACCTGTCTTCAGTGGAAAAGGAATCTCCAGGAAGCCCTGGAGTCCAGGCAGAGGAATGGTAGGTGTTTTTCACAAAAGTAATTTTAAAATCAAGTTATTAGTCTTAGTTTTTGGGTTTTGTTGTTGAGTTGCATGAAAACAATGTATTTTAAAGATTGACCCTTTATAAGATGTATGCTTTGTAAATATTATCTCCAATTCTGAGAGTTGTCTTTTCACTATTTTTCATTGTTTCATTTATTGTTCAGAAACTTTTTAGTTTGCTATAGTCCCACTTGTTTATTTTTTATTGTATTGCCTATGTTTTTGACATCACAGCCATGAAATTGTCAACACATGTCATGAGGTCTCTACCCTGACTTCTAGGAACTTTGTAGTTTCAGGTTTTACATTTAAATCTTTAATTCGTTTTGAATTGATTATTTTGTGTGGTATAAAAGAGTGGTGCAGTTTCATTTCATTCTTTTGCATGCAGCTTACCAGTCTTCCAAACACCTCTGCTTGAAGAGAACACCCTATCCCTCATTGTGTATTCTTGACATCCTAGTCAAAGATTATTATGTATGGGCCTCCCTGGTAGTGTAGCAGGTTGAGCACCACACTGTGAAGCATCCACAGCACAGCAGCGCGAGTTCGATCCCTGGCCAGGAAGGGGACCCAAATGGCGAGGCAGACCTCTCCTGCCTTGCCTACTGCTCCCTCAGCAGTGTACTTCAGTGGATCTGCCTGTTCTGCTCCCCACTCTGTCTGTGAGGAATCCTCTCACCTCCCTGGACTCTGGCCTATACCCCAGCTCTTGCATGCATAAATAAATAATTAAAAAAAAAAAAAAAGATCTGGCCTCCCTGGTGGCTCTGTGGGTTAAGCAACACACTATGAAGCAAACCGCAGCCACTGCAGCACCAGTTTGACCCCTGCTGCTGGCCAGGGAGAGGACCCACATGGTGCAGCAGACCTCTCCTGCTGTGCCCGCTGCTCCCCTCAGCAGTGTACTTCAGTTGATCTGCCTGTTCGGCTCCCCACTCTGTCTCTGGTGAATCCTCTCACCCCCACACACCTCTGGCCTGTATCCCATTGCTTGTGTGCATAAATAAATAAATTTTTTTTAAAAATCATCATATATGTACATTTGGATTTATTTCTGGGCTTTCCTTTGATCTATGTGTCTGTATTTATACCAGTACTAATTTTTTTTTACTACAGTAAGGTGGTAATAAATTTTGTAGTCAGGAAGTATAGTACCTCCAGCTTGATAGTCTTTCTCACTTTTGATTTGGTTATAGTCCTATATGGATTATAGACCTTTTTTCTCTATTTCTTAAAAAAAAATAAAATAAAGGTCTTTGGAATTTTGATAGAGTCTGCTTTGACTTTGTAGATTGCTTAGAGTAATTTAACAATATAAGTCTTCCGATCCTTAAACACAGAGAGTCTTTTCATTTGTTTCTGTCTTGTTTTCTTTCTTTCATAAGCACTTCATATTTTTAAGTACTTGACCCTTACTTATTTATACTCCTTAGTTATATGTAACTATTAATTATGTGTAGTTACATGTATTCCTCAGTGTTTTATACTTTTTGGTGCTAGTATAGATGAGATTTTCAAAATTTTCTCTTTTAATAGTAAATTGTTAGCATACTCAACTGATTTTGTATGATTTTCACATTCTTCAATTTCACTGAAGTCTTTTGTTCAAAAATTTTTTTATGGCATCTTTAGGTTTTCTGTATATAAGATCATATACTCTATAAATAGGGACAATTTTGCCTTTTCTTTGCAATTTGAATGCGTTTTATCCTTTTTTTTTTTTAACATTTATTTATGCATGCAAGAGCTGGGGTATAGGCCAGAGTCCAGGGAGGTGAGAGGATTCACCAGAAACAGAGTGGGGAGCAGAACAGGCAGATTGATGGAAACACACTGCTGAGGAGAGCAGAGGGCGAGGCAGGAGAGGTCTGCTGTACCATGTGGGTCCCCTCCCTGGCCAGGGATTGAACTCACACTGGTGTGCCTTGGATGTTTCACACTGTTGCTCTCAACCCACTGCGCCACCAGGGAGGCACTATTTATTTATTCCTATCTAACTGCTCTGATCAGACATTCAGTACTATGTTGAATAGAAATGATGAGAATGGACAATTGTGCCTTGTTCCCAAATTTAGAAAAAAAAAAGCTTTCAGTTTTTCACCACTGAGTGTGTTTTTAGCTATAATTTTCATACTTCACCTTTGTAATGTTAGGTGCTTTCTTTCTATTCCTAATTTATTAAGAATTGTGTCAAGAAAGGGTGTTGAATTTTGTAAAATGCTTTTACTGCAAAAATGAAATGATCAACTGCTTTTTAATCCTCTGTTTAGTTAGTGCAGTGTACCTTATTAATTGATTTTTCATAAATTGAAAGGTTCTTGAATTCAAAGAATAAATTTGACTTTTCATGCGATGTGATCCTTTTAGCATTATTATTACTTGTACTACTGGATTATTTTTCTAGGCGTTTGTTGAAGATTCTCATCTCCATACGACAGGGATATTGTTCTATGCTTTCCTGCGGTATCTTTGTCTGGTTTTAGTATCAGTGTAATTAATGCTGGACTAAAATGAGTTTGAAAGAGTTCACTGCTTTTCAGTTTCTTGGAAGAGTTTTAGGACTGGCATTAATTCTTTGATTGTTAGTTAGAACTCACCAGCAAAACCACTGGTGCTGGATTTGTCTTTGTTGAGAGGTTTTTAACTTACTGCTTCAATCTCCATGTTACTTGTAGGTCTGTTCAGATTTTTCAGTTCTTTATAATTCAGTCTTATGAGGTTGTATATTTCTAAATATTTGTCCATTCCTCCTATGTTATCTAGGCTTTGGCATAAATTGTTTTATAGTCTTACTCTCTTTTGTATTTCTGTAGCATCAATTGTGATGCCCCAGTTTAATATCCAAGTTTGTCAATTTGTGTTTTCTCCCTTTTTCTAATTTAGCCAAGGACTTGTGCATTTTGCTTATATTTTCAAAAAGCACCTAATTTTGTAGATTTTTTTCTACATCCTAGTGTTTATTTCAATTATTTTTGCTCTTTTTGTTATTGTCTTGATTCCATTAACTTTATTATTTCTAGCACATTGAAATGTAAAATCGAGTTGGTGGCTTGAGAGCTTTCTTCATTTTTAATATACTTACTTAGCACTCTGAACTTCCTTCTTAGTACTGCTTTTGCTATATACCATGTGTTCGTTTGTCTCAAGATATTTTCTAATTTCCCTTGTGATTTCCTGTTTGACTTACTGGTTGTTCAGAAGTATGGCATTTAATTTCCAGCTCATGTATTTTTTCTTTAAATGACTCTGTGAGAGCCAGTTATTACAAACATGCCCAAAGGAAAAAACAAAACAAAACAGAGAGTTCTGATACTTTCCAAGTGATATGAAAATTCATGTCCCTGATATACCAGTGATTTTTGTGTGCCAGGATTCCAGTACTTACTGCAAGAACTATAAATCTGATATGAAGATGCTTTTGCTGTGTGTTATTTCTCCTTGATATTTATTGTAAGCCTAAGATAAACAATCCCAACTTAATACTTTTCTACCTATACCTGACTTCTTCCGTAGTTCAAGGCCTCATCCTATCACCATAGTTGAGTCAGCAAGTTTTAGTCTTGCCCATATTCTTTGTGAACCATTACTAATTAAATACCTGTGGTCTCTGCTACAACATGCTTTTTTTAAAAAAGATTTATTTATTTATGCATTCAAGAGCTGGGGTACAGGTCAAAGATGCAGGAGGTGAGAGGATTCACCAGAGACAGAGTGGGGAGCAGAACAGGCATATCTACCAAAATACACTGCTGAGGGGAGCAGCGGGTGAGCCAGGAGAGGTCTGCTGCACCATGTGGGTCCCCTTCCTAGCCAGGGATCGAACTCGCACTACTATGCTGTGGATGCTTCACAGTGTAGCGCTAAACCCACCAAGCCACCAGGGAAGTCCTATGGCAAACTTTTTTTTTTTAAGACTTATTTAATTATGTTTGGCATCATTTGTAGTACCCAGGAAATTCCCACCACCATTTCACCCATGCGCCATCACCTCAGTCCCTTGTGCTCTTTCTGCCCTCATCCAGGTCTCTACTCCCCAGCCCCCCAGCCCTCTCCCACCATGATCTCTTTGGTTTGTCTTTGTCCTTTTGTTCTTGTTGTACTTTTTGTTTGTTTGGTTTTGGCTGTAATTGTTCATTTCCTTGAGCTCTCTCATCATTATTATTTTGTTGTTGTTGTTCCTTTACATTCCTCTTAAGAGTGAAGCCATCTGATATTTTTCTCTTGACTTCTGACTTATTTCATTGAGTATAATTCCTTCTAGCTCCATCCATGTTTCTATAAATGGCCCTAGTTTATCATTTTTTATTGCTGAATAGTATTCCTAAGCATACTTTTTAAGAGCTAAAGCTTAATAGAAGTTTATGGGGCTTATGGTTCTCTGATTATTCTAAAGAATGTAAGATATGTAATTTCCTATGTTAACAGACTAGAAGTTAGGAATAAGATAAAGTGTAATATATGCCTCTAGGTAATAGACACTTAAAGACTATACATACGTATATATTTATAGATATATATAGTAATATTAATTTAAAGACTACATATATGTGTGTATAGATAATCTTTAAGTGAATTATATATAAATGCATAATTTTGCAGTGAAATGAAATTGTAGGTGACTCATTAAAAAGTTTACTATGTGCATAATGATACCATTCAGATTTGTTATTTATACTTATTAGGTCATTTGATTTTTACAAAATGTTATTAAGACTGGCAGTGTTATATATTAGAATAAATGCTCAACAAATACATATTAAGTAAACTTAAAGTTTTTGTAAACTTTAGTAAACTGAAGTAAACTAAAGCCTTTGACATGAAGTAATTGACAGTTTTGCTAAGAAATGTCAATAGCTTGTCCTGATGAGCCTTGCTTGTTGGAATGAGCAAGAATGCTAGTGAGCCAGAGACTATTTAGGATCTGAATTGAGAGTAAATATCCAAATAAAAAATGGATTCATGGATTCAGTTATTCCCTCCATCTGTCAAATTTGCAAACCTGAGAAAGCATGAACATATCTGGAGAAATTTTATTTTGAATGTCAGTGTGTGGTTATGAAAAGTCCAATTAGTGAGAATAGAACAACTCAAAGAAATAAATGATTTTCCAAACTTTGTCACATAGAGTTACAGACGGTGATGAAATTTGAACTAGAATGACTGTACTAAAATACTATATACCACCCTTTCTATGACCAGTAAATATTAACTATTCTCTCTCTTTTTTAATTCCTTTTTTCAAAGTCAGTGGGCTGAATCAAACACCATTATGACTGTGCATAAATTCATTAAATCCAAATTACATGTTAGAACAAAGAACTGACTACTACCCAAAATGCAAATTCTGCACACAGCAAGCTCCTTAAGGTATAATGAAAAAATGATCATCACAAGAACACATTGGATGTAATATGTAGAAACCTATGGATGCAGTATGAAATTGAGGCAAAATTTAGGATTTTATAGAAGCTATGAATTCGTAATTAAGTTGGAGTTTTGGGGAGTAGTGTGTTAAAGGAAATTTGCCAGGTAGGAAATGATGTATAGACATAAGGGAACCTAGTTAGACACTGTGTTGACACTCTCCTAGACATACCAAAGAATCACCTCTGAGTCAGGATATAAGTAACTGAAAGACTGTCAATGGGCCTATTTCTCTGATGCTGAAGGAAAATAAAGAAATAATCTCTGAAATGTATCATTTATACCAAAGATAAAGTAAGTTATAAAGTGGAAAGTAAACTAATAATCACTTGGAAAACCTCATGTGTACTTAATTACATAATGTCTGTACCTTGTCTGATTAGCATGTGTAAATATCCCTAGACTACCTGTACTTAAGAAGTCTAGGCACATTTTAAAGTGCTTGATTTGACTTGTATTTGCAAAGACATGGATAGCGATCAAGGATAAATATCAAAGAGATAAAGGATAGAGATAGAAAGACTAAAGGGAAGACTATATACTTTACTCAACTATCGATCATTTTTACCTCCATATAATACCCAAAACCTCAAAATCAGCATGTCAAGTAATTAGTGAAGCATGCTTCTTCATTGCTGCATATCCTCCTTCTTTCGTGTCTTCATCCTAGTGAGAGGAACTAGTCTCTATCAAGTCTTTCGAGTCTTGAAAAAAACTAAAACCAAAAGCTAAATCTAATCTCTTTCACTAATTCCACTCCATGTAGTCACCATTCCTTTAGATTAATTACTGCTGGTCTAGTTTGAGGCTTTCATCCTTTAGATTATTATTAGTCTTATTTCCTCCAGTCCAGAACTATCAGTTTATTCACCACAAAATACTGAAAAAATAACCTTAACAAAGCAAAAATTCAGTTCTGATTATTACCTATTTTAAATCTTTGGCAACAGCATAAATTTTAAAAGATATGTTATCAAGATTTTAAATTCATGCACTTTGATGATCTTAATCATGGTTAAGTGCACCATAGACTGTTTAGTTAAAATGTAAATTATGCCAAGTTGTATAACTTTGGGAAAGTTTTTTTTTAATCAAATATGTTTGAAGAAAATTCTTAAAAGATATGGAAAAAGTCATTATCAAGTAAAAGATTATGCTGAATTACCACATTATGAAAATAACTAGAATATAAATTCAATTTTTTTTCTGAAATCTGTACAATAAATGTTTTCAGTTAAAATACAAAAAAGTACATACTACTAACAATCAAAATTTAACAATCTATAAGAATAGAAAAAACAAAGTTGTCAGTAGTCAAAGATGATATAAATTTCTGCATAATAAATTTGAAAGGCTATACTAGTGATTAATTAGAAAACAATAGATTCAAAAATCCATACACAAAGTTAACTGAATTTCTATATACCTGAAACAAATGTTTAAAAGACTATCATTTTGGGGCCTCCCTGGTGGCACAAGGGCTTGAGCGCTGCACTATGGAGTTTCCACAGCCACTGCAGCACAAGAGTTTGATCCCCGGCCAGGGAGGGGACCTACATGGCACAGCAGACCTCTCCTGTCTCGTCCCCTGCTCCCCTCAGCAGTGTTTTTCAGTCAATCTGCTTGTTCTGCTCCCCACTCTGGTGAATCTTCTCTCTGGTGAATCTTCTCACGAGCCTCCGCGTCTCTGACTGGTACCTCAGCTCTTGTATGCATAATAAATAAAATATTTTTAATTATCATTTTAATAGATGATATTTAAAATATCTAACTAATCTATATAAAGTGTCTAAACAAATTAACAAAAAATAAACAATCTCTAGGGGAAATATTCATAATTTTAATGAATATTAAAGAAACCCAGTAAATGGAAAACTATACCATGTTCATTTAGTAGTTTAAATATTATTTTAAAAATCAGTTCTGTTACAATTTTTGCAGATCCTACAGTTGTAATTAAAATCCTTACAAATTTTGGGTATGTTCATATGTGTGAGGAATGTGGGAAACTGATTCTAAAATGATAAGGAAAGAACCAAACTATTGAAGAGACTTATCAAGAAAATCAAGATGGGAGGTTCTTATCTTATGAAATATTCTAACCTAGATGCTTTTTAATTAAAGATGGATAGTATTTGAGCAAGTTCAGACAAACAGCCATAGATCCAAATAGTTCAAAAATATATTGAAAACCAAACCTTCAACCTTTATACTCAGCCTGGACACTGAGAACTGAAATCACAGTATTCCTAATATTAACATGACCTTGGTATTCCACTATTTCATTACTCTTCTAGAACTGTCCTGTTAGTAAGAACAATTTACACAGGAACTTTGCAATGATCCAACAACTCTTAGATGGAAATTAGCAAAATTTTATATCCTAACATTCTTTGAAACCTTACCTCAAAATTCTCCCCTTGCTTCTTCACCAACTCTCAACAATCACAATCCTTACTCAGTCAAGTCTCTCCCTTAATCAAGTCTCTTTAATCCTATTGGAAGGGGAAGATGTAGGTATAGCATGTTGTCAACAGTAATAAGAAAAATCCAAGATAGGCTTTTCCCTGTTCTACTTGAATGGAAATATTTTATTTGGGTTCAGTAAAAGTCCACTAAAAGGTTGCTGTTTCTCCATTAATTCTTCTTCTTCTCTGAATTCCCACAGCTCTTTTTACCACTAATAAGACACCTTTTGGAGTTAGGGGATTACTGAAGATTTCTATCCTGCTGTATTAAGGATCTTTCCAAGTCATTTTCACATCCTTCAACCTTACAAGTAGTTTGAACTAAATTGGTGTTCTTTGACTTGAATCCACTCAGCAAATATATTTCCAAGTATCATACCTAAATTACCTTGCCCAATTTCTTGTAGTGAAAAACAGGTTGATAGCAAGGTTTATTTGACTCGTGTTGTATATTCCCTAATGCAAAGACTCTAAGGTGGAGAGTGGCACCGAAGACCTTCAAACTCACCTGAATCAATCCTATGAGAATTTAGCGTTGTAAAACTGCAGTTTTCCCAGCATGTGATATAACCCCCATCTGGTAGATGATGTGTGAAAGGAAATTAAATGTCTGTTGTAAATAACAACATGATGATGTTTCAAAAGTGAAAAATTACCTGAGGAGAAAAGTTATCAGCATATCTTAAAGGGAATATGGTATCATTGATACATTTTTTTCTACATAGCTTTCAGTGAAGTCATGAGCCTAGCTAGGAAAAGGGTATGTGACTGTCACTTTGGAATCAAATTAAGAAAATGGTGCCATAATGGCCTAAGGAATTAATGTATCTCCGACATGTGAGCCATTTCCTTTAGGGAAATAAGGCCCTTATTAATCTGGAGTAAAGATTCATTTTTTAAAAAAAAAAGGCAGATATCAAGACTGTTATTCCTGTTTTGGGGATGGAGCAAGCAAGACAGAGGAAATTGAAATGACTGACCTTTGTCATAAAGGGAGACGAGTGTCATAGCTAATTACATAGACCATTTTGGCTTCCTATTTTAAATTGTCACACTTCAGCAATTAGAAATCACTTATGCTCTCAGTGCTATATTAATTTGTACTTACAGTCAAACACTGAGAGACCATCATAGATAGAAGCAGCCTTGGAGACCAACCTCTTCACTTTTCAGATGAGGAAACTGATACTCAAAGATGTGATAAAATGTGTCCAAAAATCTTAGTATGGCTCCAAGTATATGCTTTACTTTGGTGATGCTGCATTTTTGAATACAGAATATTCATTTTAATCTTTTAAAATCTTTTTCTAATAATAAACCTGTGAATTATTTTTTCTTATATATGTTTGACATCAGTTGTGGTCCCAATGGATTTCCCACCACCATTTCACCAGTGCACCATCACCTCAGTCCCTTGTGCTCTTTCTGCCCTCATCCCATTCCCTCCCTACCACCTGTGAATTTTTTAAGAAAGTTATGACATGTTTTTAAACATGCCCGACTTTTGCATCATTGCTTCCTAGACTCCTTTTATGGTATACCTACATGCGTGCATAGATAACACACTCATAAAGATTTGTTTAGGGCCTCCCTTGTGGTACAAGGGGTTAAGTCTCAGCACTGTGAAGCTACTGGCAGCCAGTGCAGCATGAGTTCCATCCCCAGCCAGGGAGCTAACCCACATGACTCAGCAGACATCTCCTGTCTCTCCCGCTGCTCCCCTCAGCAATGTTTTTAAGTCAATCCACCTGTTCTACTCCCCATTCTGTCTCTGGTGAATCCTCTCACCCCCACACCTCTGGCCTGTACCCCAGCTCTTATATGCATATTAAATGTAATAAATCTTAAAAAAAAAAGTATACCTGTAACCCTAGTATACTATTAGTTAACTGAAGATATAGCCTTACTTAGTTTTCTACTACATCATCTTAACACAAGTAAACATTATTGAAATATTAAATTATATTTAATTTATTCAGTACGTGACAACATTTTATAATGATCCATGGCCATACCTAAAACTAATTAGACTATGTGATATATTAAACAAATGCTTTGGGCCTTTTGGAAAAGGTTCCTACTAAAAGAGTTAAACACAGATTTTCCTCTCTCTGTCTCAAATAACAACACTGTATGGCTTATCAAATGCAACCCCTCCATCTCAGTATAGAAGCTTATCACATCATCTGGATATTATTTCGTTAGGTATTGCTAGATTCTCAGTCTTCAACAATTTAGCTCCCTCAGACTCCCTATAAACAAAGTTAAAACCCTTCCTTTTACCCATGCCCCCCAGAAGTAATACTCTTTTTGCAGTCATCTCTAAACCTATAGTTAATTATGCTCCCTGACGCCACTTAGTAAATACTCATTTTTTCTTTCCTCATGTATTTTACCCATGAAGTGAGTGAAGGAGGAAAAATGAATTTGAAGACTTTCAAGCCTAAGCTTCTGAACCTACAGGCCCAGTTGCCTCAAACTGTCTCAGTTTGTTTCCTGGACACTTCCAGGTCTCCATGGTTCCTAACCTCTTCATTCACATCAGTCAATATCCTCCTGTTTCCTTGAAGTGAACACTTCTAGGCACTCTCCCCCTCCTTTTGATTCTGGTTTGAGTAATACTAAATATAAAAGAAGAAGGAGTGAGGGGAGGATATCTAGTCACTCTGGAAAAAACTAACCTTAAATAACCCAATTGCAGATACCTAAACCAAAGCACAGGCCCTCTTAAGCTTCTGTGAACAATTGGTCCCAGCACCTCTAAAAGTAAGAGCATAAATAAAACCTCATCAATAAAAGAAGAAAAATGCTAATAAAGTGTAAAGTTAAGGGGGGAGCCATTTTATAACTGGTAGCTGAAGCCCAAGGGGAAAAGAAAAGAAAAAGAAAATAAAGGGGAAAGTTAAAAAAAAAAAAGTTAAGGGAAAAATGTAAGAAATTGTTTCTTTAGTTTAGACAATCAACATGTCTTCTGACACAGAAAGCTCTCGTTATCCTCTTTAGTCCAGGTCAAGCCAAAAGTTTCCAAAGCTGCTCTGTGTTACTCAGGGACCCCTGGAGAATAGATGTTCTTGGTGTTGGCAGCTGTTGTCTCTCTCTCCTCTTTTTCAGCCTGTAGCCCAGAGTACCCTTTACTCTGGCCATAGCAACTCTTCTGAGATTTTGAGTCATGGGGCCATCTGTTTTGTCTTGTGAACTGTTCTCTAGCATGTTGTAGATCCCAGTACAGAAAACTGGGATAGCCAGTTTTAGCCATAGTGTTGGTATGGAAATACCAAACACCCTGTTGTTTGTATTCTGGAAGGAATACGGTGTATTTAATTCACAGCTGAGGCATCAAACCAGCAGTGCACGCACTCTGTGATGGTGTTTAAGCTGACAGTCCTTGCCTAAAAAATGAGATAGAATAGTGCCAACCTTTGATATTATAATAAGCAGGGAAGTTTTGATTGAAGTTACAGAAAATGAAATATGCTAAGCAAATGTTTTTGTTTATCTGATTACTCATGTTATTAATATTAGCATACTAAAGGTTTTAGCAAGTGGAAATTTTTACTTCTCTACTTCTGGTGTCTGACTACAGAGTCAGGTGTCACATTTTCTCTCGATTATCAATTTCATTCATTGTATAAATTTACTCGTACATAAGACTCATTCATTCATTTAAGAAATAATTATTATGTGCCAAAAATGTGCAAGGTGTTATGCTAGCCACTGGAGACAGCCTTGTAAACAAGTTCAGTGGAATTCCTGTCTTCGTGGAATTTAGAAATGTGTGGAAGGGCCAATGAGGACAGGGTAATATTGCAACCAGAACAGACTGCATGCAAAAACTCATATATCAGTAGTATTTTCTGCTGCTAAGTGACCCTACTTCCCCTGACAGCACTGGTGACACAGATGCTGCCTTGGCTTCTGAGTGAGACTACATGAGGCAAAAGCACTGAGCCGTTTTTGCAATCCAAGAGAGAGAAGCGGGACCCTACAGCTCTCAGCAATTCCAGTGCTGGCTTTATACTTATAGGATGGTGGTTTTTTGTGAAGGGATAAAAACATAAGATAGAAAATCTGACCTGAGTGCCAAAAGAGAGTAGTAAAGATCATGATTTTTGCTTCCACTTCGCATATCTATGAACTTCCAGTGATTTTCATGAAACTAATTCTGCATTCACCCTTTTTTGTATCTTAGAGGTAGAGAAACTTTGGTATTGTGAGGGGCAATCTAAGGCTTTGGATTTCAGCACACGTGGAAGTGTGAGTGTTCTGCCTCACTTTCCAACTATCTGACCTGCTCTGAGGGGATGGAAGGCTCACGGTGCTGCTTGAAGAATTAAAACACCAGAATGTACAAAGAAAAAGAAATCATGGAGCAAAGGAAAGATAGGGGATAGAACTAAGAAGCTAGATGGATGTCAGGTTATATGAGTGATATGGACCACTTTAAAAAAAAAAAGTCAGTTTAACAGAAAAGGCAATAGAGGATGTACTGTCTTTATTTTAAAGGTTCAGAAAACAAATGAATTCAAACAGTAAAAGAAATCTCAGAATGGCATAAACATTCTGCTTGAAAAAAATACCTCAATATGGTAATTTGATTGCTATGACTTGTCTTTGATCAGTAACTGAAGGAGAGACGAGGAAAACATTGGATTTTTTATGTTTATGCCTTTCACTTGGGGAGCGAGTGTTTCACTGGGTCCCTCAGTAACAGACTTGGATTAGACCTAGAAAGATCATATGGCTATGATTCTTGCCAGCAAGCAAGTGAATCAGGCAGTCAGGACAGAGAGAAGAGATTATTTTTAATAGCATCAGAGAAAATATGTGTGGTCTTGAGAGTATGTGTATGTAGTATATACATATATGCATATAAACATATATGGATGTATGTTGATTTGCATACATACACACATGCTAAAAACAACTCTGTATGACCCAACTCCTGGGACCTAAGTTTTCACATATGTTTATATTATTATATTTCAAATAAATATTAAATATAATAATATGTAAATATGTATATCATACATACATACACATGTGTTTATATTTAAATTTCCAGTAGTATATAAGTGTGTGTGTGTATATATATATCTATTTATATATATATGGAATGGAGATAGATTTAGAACTATCTTGCTATCTACTGAAGCATTTTTATGTTAATAACATTAGGGGTTTCAGAGGCTTTTAGTAGAGAGGTCAATAGGAAGAGACCCAAGGACTAACTGCTATAAGGAAACTTCGGTGAAAAAAAGAAGTATATCTTTTTAATAAAAATGTATTGTGTGACTTCTATTTCCCAGGCATCCTTTAAGCGATGAAAGATATAGCAGGAAATAAAACATGCAAAATGTCCACTTCATGGAGCTGTCTGAAGAAGGGAGGCAGATAATAAACCTGTAATCAAGGAAATATAGAGAATGTCAGAAGTGATAAGTACAATGGTGGAAAATTAAATATATAAGGGATATAGAAAGCTGTGGTCAAAAAAGCCCTCACAGATAAGCTGGGGTTCAAAAAGGTCTCAGGGAAGGAGGATATGTGGACATGCCATAAAGAGACACTGAGCAGTAGAAGGGGTACTGCAGGCCTTAAGGCAGAACATGCTGGTGCAGAGAACCAAGGAGATGCAAAAGGGAGCAAAGGGCTGGTTTGTCTTCAAAAAGTGTTTTATTAAGTTGCATGTGATATAGTAGGCAATATATGATCTCCATTTCCTCATTCAGTCCTTTAGTTAAGTCCTCATAACTGCCCCTTCACAGTGGAGTTGCAATAAATTGCTAAGTCCTGTATTACCGTTGGTCCTAAGGCATGACTTTAGACTGTACAAGAAAGGCCTATATGGGCACAAAGTTTGTGTCTTTAAAATAGTTGCAAGTTTCAACAGCAGAAATTTGGCTCAGGAGAATTAAGCCACAAATCACAAAAACTGCCAGTGGCACAGAGAGAATTCTTACCAATCATCCTGCATGACTTTTTAACAGAATACCATCCTGGAAATTTCTCTCTTTTTCCTCCTCCCTCCCTCCCTCCTTTCCTCCCTCCCTCCTTCTATTTCTGTTTCAGATAAGTCAACATTCCTAGATAGCTATTGAACACAGTGATCAAATGCAGATATACCACAAATGGAAATACGGCTTTTTTTCCTTCTAAAGAAAGCACCAAAATAGTATCCTATGCCAGAGGATTAGGCAGGTCTTTGAAAATAATGTACAAATTCCACCATCAGTTATAGTAATAGTTCTTAAATACATTAGTAATTCTTTGGTTTTTTTTTTGAAGTAGTAAGATTTATCTTTATTTTTTTATTTATTTATTTTTACATTGTTTTTTGTTTTTTAATATAATTTTTTTAATTTACGTATATTTGACATCAGTTGTAATCCCCATGTATTCCCCATCACCATAACACCAGTGCACCATCACCTCAGAGCCTCGTGCTCCCGTCTGCCCTCCACCCTTCCCCTCTTCCCTCCCCACCAAGTGTCCCCAGTTTGTCTTTGTCTTTTCATTTTGGTTTTTGTTTCTTTCTTGTTGTTATTATTATTATTGTTGTTCTTATTCCATTAGTAATTCTTTGAATAAGCATGTCCGCCTAGTTTTAGTCCCCTTTCCTTTGAAATAAACACAAGAGCCTCTTCTATTGAGTGCACAATTTTTCTGCCTCAGAAACATGATCCCTGGAGAGACATAGATATCAGAAGCATGAGTCCATCTTGACTACAAATAATATATCTTTTCAGCAAAGCACTGATAATTTACGAAGTAACATCTCTTCATCTTTTATTACAAAGGCCAACTCCAGAGATCCATCTCATGGAATTTAAGTAACCATATTCCACATTTTTTTAAAGATGTATTTATTTATGCATGCAAGAGCTGGGGTACAAGCCAGAGGTGCAGGAGGTGAGAGGATGCACCAGAGACAGAGTGGGGAGCAGAACAGGCAGATGGACTGAACCACACTGCTGAGGGGAGCAGTGGGTGAGACAGGAGAGGTCTGCTGCACCATGATATTCCACATTTTATTTGTGATATAATTTCTTCCTAGCTTTCAATGCTAATGCTTTAAGTCACCTAGAAAATTAAAAAGGCAAGCTTTTCTGAAATAGTCCCAGTGTTTCTTCCTCTCTGAAAAGTATTTGGGAAAATGATTTTCTTATAAATATGCAAAAGCATTCTTCCCTCAATTCTTTGTACAAAGAAAGTGGTCTTAATAGGCATTACTACATTGCCACGTAGCTGAGTTTAAGAGTCAAAGGGATTGCCGCTATCTCTTGGACGCTATCTCATGTCCAAGACATTTTCTTATTCCCTTTAAAACATGAGAAAACTGCACATGGAAACAGCTTATAAAGAACAATATTTTCTTGAAATTATGTTTTTATAACATATCATTGTGTGAATATCTAAACATTGGAAATGACCGTCAAACATGTCAAAACATGAAGCAAATTTAGAGGACAAGGGACTTTGAACGAGAATGAAGTATGTACTCACACATTTCAATGAAGTGAGTTTCTTAGCCACTGGACAGGAGCTGTTTGGTCCTACCCTTGGGTCTGATGTTGTAGAAACTAAATGGCTATGAAGTGGAGTTTTATTTTCCACAATGGTAAAGAATAAAGTTTCCTCCTCCCAGGGTGCTCAGATATTTTATTTATTCATTTGTCCTAACAAGCCTTACCCTCTTCTTTTATCTCCAGTCAGGAACTTTTCCTCCCAACCCTTAACCTTGTTCCTCTTTTATGCTTTAGTCAATGACCCTAAGATTATCTCATCTCTGTCGTACTCTCCTCAGAAATAAGTACCATCCTTTCAAAAGTTTCTTTCAAGAATAAATTGTACGCTATCCAAATGTTCTAACAGAACATATTTAGAGTATTACTAAGCAAACAACAGGTCAGAAGGGGGATGTGCATATATTCTCCACAGGCCACACCATGGGCAGAAGCCATAATCATTCCCCACACAAAGATCCAGTTACAGAAAAAAATTACAGATTGCATCTGCCTCTCAGTACAATTGAATTACACTGTCCATCAGATCTATCTGGTCATTGACTACAAACTCAGATTAATGCCTGGACTTCCTTGTTTCTATTTAAATGTTGATTGGAAAGCCAGCATCAATGAATGTTCTTTAAATTAAAAGCAAAACAATTTGAATACTTTTCATCTTTTAAGGATGATTTCCCTTAATGCTCTCCAGTAGACCAAGACCAAGAAAGCCCAGTTACCCAGAATAGTTTGCATGTTGAAAATATTGTTAATGGTTCTATTAGTGAGTATTTTTAAATAAATACCATTCTAGAAAACTGAGACATTACAAGAGAAAAATAGATATATCATTCCATATTGACAGTACAGATATTATAGAGTTTTTTTGTTGTTACTTTTTTAACAGGAGAAAGGAGCACTGTTCAATAGAAATAAAATGTAAGCCTTTTTTGTTTTTGTTTTTATTTATAATTTTTTAAATTTACATATATTTGACATCAATTGTAATCCCCATGTATTCCCCATCACCATCTCACCAGTGCACCATCACCTCAGTCCCCCGTGCTCCCATCTGCCCTCTACCCTTCCCCTCTTCCCTCCCCACCAAGTGTCCCCAGTCTGTCCTTGTCTTTTCATTTTTGGTTTTTGTTGTGTCTTTATTGTTGTTGTTATTATTATTATTGTTCTTATTCCTTTCCTTGACCCTTATTTGGTTCCCTTATATTCCTCCTATGGGGAGGAACCATCTGGTATTTTTCTTTTGCCTTCTGAAAATGTAAGCCTTTTAAGTGCATGTCATTTAAAAATTTTTAGGACTTTATTTTATTATCTTTTAAAGATTTATTTATATATGCATACGAGCCCTAGGGTACAGACCTGAGGTGTGGGGGTGAGAGAATCCACCAGAGACAAAGTGGGGAACAGAACAGGCAGATCAACTGAAACACTGCTGAGGGGAATAGCAGGTGAGGCAGGAGAGGTCTGCCATGCCATGTGGGTCCATTCCCTGGCTGGCGGCAGGGATCGAACTTGTGCTGCAGTGGCTGTGGTTTGCTTCATAGTGCATTGCTTAACCCATTGCGCCATCAGGGAGGCCCCCCTAGTACCCATATTTTCAAAAGTAAAAACAAGTGGTGAAAAATAATGTTAATAATATATATTTAATCTATATCTTATGCATGATCCAAGTATCATATTTATTATGTCCAAAATGTACTTTAATTTTACACATATTTACATTTCAACATAAATCATATAAAAGTTATTAATAGCATACTTTACACTTTTCTCACACTAATTTAGTAAATCTGGAGTATGTTTCACACTACATTGCTTCTCAGTTTGGACTAGCCAAAATATCAATTGTTCAATAGTCAGATATGTCTAATGGCTGCCATATTGGATGGTGACAGCATAGAAATATATTTTGCATATTCTGTGTTTTACCTGGGTATCATTACATGTTCCCATTTATTTAAACATGTGACATTGATATGCTTATAAGGAAAAGCACTAGGAAAGGGGCAGTGGGAGAAGACTATTATTTTTTTTTTTTAAGATATATTTATTTATGCATACAAGAGCTGGGTACAGGCCAGAGTCACAGGAGGTGAGAGAATTAACCAGAGACAGAGTGTGGAGCAGAAAAGGCAGACTGACTGAAACACACTGCCAAGAGTAGCAGCGGACGAGGCAGGAGAGGTCTGCTGCACCATGTGGGGCCCCTCCCTGGTAGGAGGCAAGGATCGAACTCATGCAACAGTGGCTGTGGTTTGCTTCATAGTGCATTGCTTAACCCACTGCGCCACCAGGGAGTCCCTGACTATTATTTTTGTGTCTCTAAATAGGTCGCAATTAATGATTCTGAATAATCAGATTTATCAATTCAAACATCTTTTGGTTAAAAAAAAAAAAAAGACTGCTTTAGGTTTATCAAAGCCTAGGATTCCAAATTCAGCAACATATCTTTGAGAAAATGAAGTTGAGTTGCATGCCACAATAATGGAAAACATACCTTACTTTTGGTTGCATCTTGGAAAGGGCACGCAAAGTCAGAATTTTTTGAAAATGAAAAATTTAGTATAAGATGGATCTTTCCATTAAGGGATTTGATTGTGTTTGAATAATGATGTAACAGTTTAATGTTTGTGGAAATAATCAGTAAGAGTTTAGGCAAATGATTCAAAGAATCTGTGCATTAAAGATATCTGTTGATGCTTTCTATTGAATGGTTTATGGATATTTCAGAAAAGTTCTGTGATGAACAATCAAGTTATTTGCCTGGAAGTACTTTCTGGAATAGTAGTTATGGTAATGAAGATAAGGAATATTTCACATAGTCATGTTAATGTAGAAAGTGAGCTTTGGGAGGATGAATAAACAATTTTGATTCTGTGTATTTCTGTGTGTGTGTGTGTATCACAATACAAATAGATATCCTATAGAGGGAAATCCCTCCTTTTTCATATATCCAACAAGCTTAGAAAATATTTTTACAAGTAAACTTTGTCTTTGCTTTACCACTTCTGCATAACCCAAAAAAGAAAATAAATTATAGGATAAATTGGTAAAATTTTTTTTTTTTAATAAATCTACCTTCGAACCCAGATGATCTAGGTGAAATGCCAGTGTGCTTGAAATGCTGTTTATTCACCATAAATCAATATTTAGAGAGCCCCCTACCCTAGCCCAAGAAAGCTTTGCTTTCTTTCATTCTTTCGTTTAAAGATCTTACTTATTTATGCACACAAGAGCTGGGGTACAGGCCATAGGCACGGAGGGTGAGAGGATTCACCAGAGACAGAGTGGGAAGAACAGGCAGATCTACTGAAATACACTGGTGAGGGGAGCAGTGGCAAGGCAGGAAAGGTGTGCACCATGTGGGTCCCATCCCAGGCTAGGGATCGAACTCATGGTGCATTGGTTGCTGAAGCCCCAACCCCTTGCACCACCAGGCAGTCCTCAGCACTGCTTTCTTATCAGTCAATCAGACACAGAGATTGCATCTGCCTTCAAGAAGCTCATTTTCTCTTTAGAGATTCAGATTTTCAGATAAGTTTTAAGAGGAAACAAAAACAGAAGTATTGTAGTAAGAAGTTGGTGAAGGTGTTCCTTGATGGAAATAAGGAGGACTATTATACAGGGTTTGAAAAGGACATTTCTAAAGAGGTAACATTGACTTCTTGTTTCATAAAGGCAGAGCAGGTGGCCAGCATGGGGTGGGTGAATCCTGAAGTTACCTGTGACATTATGTTCCTGGCATGGGAAAGGCAAATGCAAATGATTACGGAAGAAATGGGTATTTTCAAGAAACAGAAAAATACATTAATGTGGCTGAAGTTTAGTGGATGAGGAAGGGACTGGTAAAACATGAGGTTAGGGTTTTGACTGGAGGCTTGTAAGCAGGGGCAGCTCCATTGCCCTACTTTCCTATACTCAGAAAGGCTCTGTGCCTGCTTTCCTCTCTGCGATTCTTGTCTTGCATTTCAGGCTCCTCTTTCAAGAAATTTTTGCACTGAATCCCACAAATTATGGTAACCAGTTCTATTGTTAAGCCATCATAAGGATTTTAATTCATATATTGTATGAGGTGTTTGATTGGAGTTTTTTTTTCCCTTTCACACATTCAAGAAACCTGTAAGTAATCAATCCAGAACAATGTACTCTGTAATTCAGTGCTTCTCCTTCCTTCTCTCTTGTTGCTTTGCTGTCCAAGACTTTCAATCCCAACAGCACCCTGGGGTCCAGTCAGACACCAGCATTATGGCCTCTTATCAGCAATGATCAAGGACATCTCCTGAATTACCATACCAATTCTAGCTATTTCCCATTGGCTAGATCTAGAAAACAGTTGTGCCTAGCTTGGGGACATTTTTACTTAGAAACCATGTACCCAGCTTAAAACTAGCATTTCTTTTTCCGTATGAAAATAAGAAATAGGTATGAGGAAACTATTGTCAACATTGTTACACACTCACTTCTTTCTTTGGATTGAAATTCATTCATTTGTATATTCATTCAACATTAATTCACTCAGAATTTTTAGTGAAGGTCTATTTATTAGTGACTAAGGAGAAGAAGGTAGTTAAAAGTTGGACCTTACAAGATAATGTAGAGGGAGGGAGAAAGACTACAAATAATGGCAAGCCAATGCTAGAAGTACTAGAATAAACTGTTTAAACAGACAGGTTATTATTAACAACTAACTAGAGGTATTAATAAAGGTACACAGAGGAAATGAGGTGACATTAACATTTGGTTGCACAAGGATAAATTAACTGACAAAAAGGAGTGTACTTCTAAGGTACACCTTGTGCCATGAAGTATGATTTTTTTATTTTATGAAGTATGATTTTGAGTAGTCAGTGGCACATCTGCAGTTGTCAGTCAGATTTGAAAATTAAACCATAGCCTAGCCAATTGTTTGGTTAAACCAGTTCATTATCACTGCAGGTCACCATACAATTGCTTTTAGTGCCGCCTTCAGAGCCAATGATAAAGTGATGCTGATATGAGAGGTATGGCTATGCAGCAGACATAACCAGAAAGGCGGAGCATATACCTACAGCATTTATTTGCATCCCTCTAAAATGATACCCATCTGACTGAAAAGTCCCCCATTTGCTTCAGCCTCTCTCCTTGGCCAGTCATACTACATCAGACACTGTAAGCCAGCAGCTTCCCAAACTGTTGTGGGATTGCAGGAGGACATCTTGCCCCATGACACAACTTTGGGAAATGATCCCCATAGCCAATAATGTCTTGCTCATCTTTTCCCGGAAAATAAAAAGAAAGAAAGAAAGATTTTGGATACAATGTCAAGCTTTGGAGGACAAACAAAAGGATTTCTGAATTCGAAAAATAGATGTATTCAGACTTTTCTGACTTTCAAGAGTCTCTAGCCACAGTCGTAGATGCCAGCACAAGGAGGGAGGTGGTCACTGTTACAGTGGTGACCCTCCTATGCTGCTATTTTCTTCTGAAACAACAACAAAAAAAGAGCTCTGTGATAAATCACATCTGCAAGATGTGTTTCATATGTCAAGCACACATTGCTACTAAATCAAATGCTGATACATGACTTATTCCATCAAAAGTAAGCAGAATGCTGTAATTTATAATCATCTTGAAGCACACTGCAGAGAAAATGAAAGCAGACCATTAAATTTTAATGCCTGTTCAGCTCTCTGAAAAGAGTTTCTGGCCACGTTTGAAACAGGGTAGTGTTTCTCACACTGTTGTGCACGCCCCACCTCACCCCACAACCAAACAGTTTGTGTTTGCCAATATTTGTGGAAACTAACTGAAAAAATGATTTCACTGTCACAAACTACCATCAGTCAGGAGATTCTACTGAACACAGAGGTGATGCCAGAGAAGTGGGTCCTGCCGGTGCTATCTGCCCCCTCTTGCTTTTTAACAATTGTCTGTTATGGTGCAAGCCAGAGCCCCCCAGCAGGGCTGGGAGCAAATATTCATTGGGGTGTCATCTCTCCTTAGGCTATCATCTTGCACATCTATTCATCTGTGTGTTAAGTGAACAGCAGCATCAGCTCAAATTAAGCTGGCTTGAAAACAGCCACTGTTAATAATTTCTGCTGTGCTTCAACTTAGCTTTGGCTAACAGGTGAAGATGTTTCATAACGGAGGCAATTACAGCTTTGAGAGCGCTTTCCCGCTGCCTGTTTAATCAGAGGAATGGAACACTAGCTCCTCAAGCGTGGGGAAGGGCTGGAGCAACCACCATTGAGCTGCATTCGTTATCTGCTAGATTGAACAAGCTGCCTGCCGGGGACAGATGCTTAGTGCAGTGATTAGAATATAAAGCAATTGCAAAAGCTGAGGGGATTGGAGTCAGTCTCCTTTATCTCAACTTACTATGGGCTTTTCTGGTCAGATAACAAGTCTTCCAACCTGGTCTTTGTGGATGAGAAATCATATGTATATCAATGCAGGAAGGCTCATGCATATTCATTAATCTGTGTGTGCCCTGTGTGAATTTTTCATTCGAAGGGAACTATTAGTTTTTCAGAGTGGGGTGGGGGGTGGCAGTGAAGGGTGGTTTCTTCAATTCTATGCAAATTTAGTGTCTTTTATAATAGAATTTTTTATGACAAGGAATATAGAGTGTAGTGTTAAACCAATACAACAAAAATTCTCGCAAATATTCTGAAATTGAAAAGTCTCAGTCATTTTACTAATTTCCAAACAATTTTAATATTAAAGTTTTAAAAAAGATACGTGAAAACTTTATATAATCCTAAGTTTTCCATTGCTTTGTGAGGAAGGAAACTGAAATTATGTGTATGTTTTGTTACTTTTTACATTATGGAGACAGCATATTTCCATTGAGAGAGAAATCAATTATTCCAGCACAAAGTAATTTTTCTTCAACTCTGCATAATTTTAAATTATGGCAAAAGTTTAGCCATAAACTTCTAGTGGTGGGGATTTTCAAATAGGTCGTTTCCAGCCAACCGCTTTCCTCTTCTGCTAAAAGAAAATCAAAACCTCTAAAGAGAATTTTTATTCATTACAATTTCCTTAAATGTAGTTCTTAATGATTTCTGATGTGCCTGAAGGCATGAGTCTTAACCCCACCCCACCCCCACTAAAGAACTAGAGAAATTAAAAAATACTTTTTTGTTTAGTGGTATTAAGTTTCCATTGTATGCATTAATCTGCTTTCAGAGTATTTTCCTTCAGAATATTTTCCATCGAGGGCCTATAATAAAGTCCATGGTAGGTTGTGTTTAACAAGCAATTGATTACAGAGCTGTGTATCCTCAAACTGAGACTGTTTTCTACAAACAGCAAACTAGCAAAGAGGGATGTGGGGGTGGGGTGATGTTGGCCATATGCTTACTTGTATTTTAAAAATCTCTTAAGAGCTTGGGAATGGTTCCGATTTCCGAACACCAAGGTTGTACCAAGAGCAGTCTGTTTCCATCTAGGTTTTTAAATGGGGATTGTAGCTTTCATCAATTATTTAGGCGTTAAAGCTGTGTATGTATAAATGAGTGTGCTTAGAATTTGGGACAGAAGAATAAACAAGAAAAAAGTGTTGTTGATCAATATACAATTCAAAGGCGCTCTTAAAATGTTTGTATAACAACAGATCCATTTGCCTTTTTTAAAAAGGTATTTCTTTCTTCCCTCATTCTTTGGAAACATCCAGCTAGCCTCATCTTGGAATACTCGAGGCAAGAATCCACTGCCCACTAAGTTTTCCCCTGACAATTACTGTGGCTCCTTAGCCTTGAAGCTTTGAAAGCCTGTGTAACATTAGCCTATCTAGCCCAGTGAAAATGTCTTTACAGATTAGTGTAATGTTAATACTGCTGGCTCCCTGCTTTTGACCTGAAGTGGAATATATTGCACTGCTGGAGCAGATGGAATCAGGGTTTCATTGGGCTACAGAGATTGGTTGGCTGCCTGCCAAAAATTCAGTGCTCGTGGCAGTGGCAGCTCAGGCTCAGAAAAGCAGGCCTGAATCTATTCTCTGCTCTTGGAGAAAGAAAACAAAAGTGTCACATAAGTTTGTGTGGAATCAAAATACATTTGTTAAGATTGTTCATCTGCAGATGTTTACCCAGCATTCGCAAAGTAATTGAACCTTTTGGTGTAAAATGGAGACATCTTTATTCAGTTTTGCTGAAAGACATGAGACAAAAGCCAGAGCAAAGAATAAAAAAAGAAATTATCTGAACTCCATTTAACCTTCCAGTTGAATGCCGATCTCACCATAAGAATACAAATGTGTACATGAAGAGTGGTTAAAGTCTGGCTCCCTTTTTATGAGTGCAGATAGGTCTTAGTCTGAAATAATAAACCAAATTCATAAATGCAAATAGAAGAGCTGACCTTATATAGCCAAAGTGAAACAATTATCCTGACAGTTTAAACCAGGATCTATAAAACTTTGGAGAGGAAGGGGAAAAGATCTCTGATCTAAATATTTTTGCCCTGGCTTTGTGATTGATTTCATGGCTCAGCTGAATGTTCAAGACCCCACGGTTTGCTTTGTGTGTTGAGAGAAAAATGGAATCATATTCTTCCAAATACATATGCCTATAGAAGGGCTTCCCTTTCACCAGGTATATTGAGCATTGGTTATAAACCTTAATAACAGCAACTAAAAAGCGTAGTCAGATTCAGCAAATAAAAATATTGGATACATTTAAATTTTAATTTTGGATAGAAAACTCACGATATTTTAGTATAAATATATTACAAATAGTATATGAGACCTGGGACATACTGGGGACAAACTTAAACTACAGATTATTTTCACCTGAAATTTTATTTTACCGACCATTCTGCATTTTATTTGACAACCCCAAGAAGTATCTCTTATTATATGATCTCACTCTTGAGGTAAGTCACCTCCCACCCACCACACACACATACCTATGCCTGACTTCCAATTAGCATACTTTTTTTGTTTTTGTCTCTCAGGTTATTTCTAAGTTTATTTTAATCATATTTTCCTCCCAAGTGCTGCCTCTCTACAGCACCAAAACATATGCTGTTTGCTGCCTAAGTAGATGGGTAATGTAAGCTGTGATGTGGAGAGGATTCTTCTCTTAGCCCTTCTCTCTGAGGGTGTAGTTACAGAAACATATATATGTGCTTTTATCTGTGATAAGAGCTACCATCTGCTAGCTGCAATGTGCACAGCTTACTGTCTGAAGTGCTTATACACATTATGAAAACACACAGCTTTTGTGTATGTTGAGAATACATATAGACAGTGTTCTAATAAAACAGAATATTAGCTATTGAATATGTCAAATGGATGTAAAATATAACTGCAATTATGGACAAGAGCGATTTGAGCTAACCCGTTATGTGTATGTATTTATGCCAGTAGCATTTTTGTGACCTTTTAATATTGCATTATTTGCAACCTCTTCCCATGAGATAATTATTTTAAATTAATGGAACCTTTTCAATGAGGGAAGGCCTTTGCTTCATTCAGGGAGTAAAACTTGCTGCCAGGGATACTCATAGTTCCTAGATGTGTGGTGCATACATGTGAGCAAAGAGAGATGGAGACTGTGCGACAGAACATATAAATTTGAGTTACTTTGACCTTTAATCCAGGAGAGCACGAAGAGAAATGCACTAGGAAGGTTGGTTTGTAGCTGTCTGGAGACTGATAAGCTGTAATAAAGGTGCACTCAGTTGCAATTCATCTAAAGCTTCCATGGCTATCATCCTCCTTTTTCGATTTTTGTTACCTCGAGTACTTATCTAAATCCCTTTCAATGCCAGCTTGAATGCACTTTGTGTTCTCTCCAACTGTGACTAGGGCTGTCTGTGTGCGTCACTGTGCTATAGCACACACTCTTTCTCCTTGTTTGACAAGAACCATTGCCAACACCTAATTAAGGATAAGCCACAGAGCTCTCGGCTTTATCTTTGTCAACTGCTCCATTCCTAGCTTTCTGCCTAGTTGAGTTTTTAATGACATAAGCAACAGTTCCTTTCAGCATTCCTCAGGCCCACCCATTCCCCATTTCAGTAACTAAATATGACAAACAGCAGCCGCAGAAAGTTGGTGTCTATATGTGTCCCAGGTTGTGTAAACAACACAGGGAAATATGGCCTCACTGTCCTCTTCATGTCTCCTGCCCGCTCCTTGCAAACCAGGGATTACGTGGCTGTGCTGGCAGGGAAATTCACAAGTTGTTCCTCCAAAAGCTATTCAAAATTTTCCAAGCACTTAAGTTGTAAAGAAAAGACCCATGTGGTTTAATGTCATATTACATTGTATTAAATATTCTAACTGAATTTTGCTATTGTAAGAATGAATCAGTTCCTATAACACTGCCAAAATTAGATTAAGATGTTTGATACTGACTTCAGACAGTTCATGAACTGTGTATTTAAAATTAAAAGTGAAACATCTTTACATATATGTCTGTGTATGTATATATAGAGAAAGACGGGAGCAAGGGGGAAGGGGAGAGTTTGAGACTGCCTTTTGCTGTTTCTGCTCTGTGCTTCTTAATTATACTCAAAGAAGTACAGTCCTTTTCCTAGAAGGTAGTTTTCTTTGTTAGTTTTATATCTGTGCGTTTGCATTTGTCTTTGTTCTCTGACTGCTGGTTGAAGTTTAACGTTTTTAAACGTTCAGGGAGATGTCACAGGACGTGGAGCTATCCCAGGACAATATGATTTGCTGAAAGATCAGTGAAATAAAATATATCCAAAATGCTGATATGACATTGATGTACATGATTGCTGACTATGTCAAAAGTACCTGTGTTCAGTGGGGAAGAAATGAATTTTTTGTCCCAGTTTCCACTGTTACTTTATGTTATTCATAAAAGTTCTGGTCGCAAAATCATTTTTTTTAATCTCACTTGCATGTTTTGATTCCATATGAATTTCTTTATATTTTGGTTTTGTTTTTAACTACTAATTCTGTGTAAAAGAAAAAAAGCAACATTTTATCTATAGACAAATGAAATATTCTATGCCAGAAGAAGACAATGTAGTAAATGTGCCTATTCAATAATTCTGTTTCACAGACATCCCTAGATTGATTCCTGTCTGCTCCATAATATGCTAGGTATAGAATAAGAAACATAATAATCCCTAAATGACAGGAGTTTAGACTCTAGTTAAATAGACAAGATCTTCCATATCTAATATCTCCCTATGTTTCCTTTTCTTTGAAACAGTCAATCTCTGAAAATATTTTTAAAAGATAGGAGAAAGATGTTAGATAATATTTTGGGTGGGAAACAATAGTAAATCTCCGCACATAATTTTAAGAGTCTCAGATAGTACATACTTCTTCCTTTTAGAAATTGATGAACCCAGACCTATCTGTGAAAACAAAATGAGGAATTGAGTCTCTTACTCACTCAATTTTAACCTAATATTTGTGGTTGCCCAAATTTTCTGAATACTTTAGATAAAAGTTTTGTTCAGCCAAGTTATTAGGTGCTTTCTGCTTCCAGTAGAAACAGTTTGCTTTCTAAACACCACCCTCGCCTGTCAGAGGCGGCAAGAGTGCCTGCTCCTGCCACTTCTCCTCCAGGATGTCAAGCTGATGGTTTTGATGTCTCCCCTGATTAACATTGTTTTTCTGAGTGGTGGTGATGAGCTTGCACTGAGCCATCTGCACTCTGTTATAAGGCCCCCTGAGAGACCAAAGGCACTCTTGGCAAGATGACTGTGGAGAGTTTTGTGTGTATCCTATGACCACAGAGCTGAGTATTTCTCTTCCCTGTGTTAATTGGACCAGACTGAAATCACTGAAACCAACTTTATCCCTGGGTAATTAATCCAGCTCCACAGAAATGGTATTCTGAAGTACTGGCCTGCCCAGAAGGTGGAAAACACAGATTTGTCAACACACCAGTTCACCTGTGTCCAACAGATTGGAGATTGTGGGTCTACTTTTATGATAGGCTTAATTTTAACTGGCTGCTATTGTAGCTGGGGTACTAAATCAGAATTATCATATGATCACGATCTCCTACTTCTTCTAACAAGAATTTCTCAGTTTTTGTGTAGAACCTCCATTGTAGAAGTAGTCTATCTAAATTCTATAAAAACAGTTCTGTCCAGAAAGGTAAGAATACAACCCCTTTAAGGGTATTTTATTGATCCTGGAATTATTGTACTTTGTGAAACAGTAACAAAGCAACAGTCTAAATTGAATCTTTGGTGAGATAAACATACTTCTGATATAAGTTACAATGCATTTAAACATAAATGGACCCAAAGTGAACATAATAAAAAATGTCTGAATTTATCAATATTTTTCTATAGGCAGAAGTAAGCTGACACTGTTTTTCCATTATATTTTCAAGTTATAATGTTAACTATTTGTTATTTTTAATAAATAAAGCCTTGAGGCCTGCGGTTCATAGAAAATAACCTTGTGTTAGACATGTAAGTTGTCTTTTAAAGTATCTTATGATTTATTCTAGTTATTTCAACTAAAAAAAAGTAATTAAATAAATGCATTTGTTTGAAGTTACTTTGAACAGATTTTGCATATATTACTATTAACCATAAAGCAAGTATGAGCAATATATTCATGTCCTAATTTCTGTGTGCACACGCTACAGACTACAGCTAAGCCAAGCTTCTCTGCAGTGGACCACCCAGTGTCACGTTAGCACATTCCTCTATATACTCAAGCTTGCTGATAGGTAAAAGAGAATGCTTGTTTCACAGAACCTTTACTTATGTACATATTCCATCAGATTTCTTACCAAAACTACCAGTTACACCTGAGTTTAGGATGCAGAATACATTCCTGTTTCTAGGGATAAGTGTACTCTCATTGCTAGGGGGCTATACATAAATATTTATTTAACACAAGCTAAGAAATTCAAATTTACATTAAAAGTAGATTCACTGTTTTGTAGGCCACATTCAATCTGATTAAATACATGCAAGAGTAATCCATCTATTTATAAGACCTGTCCAGAAACCATTGTTTTAATATAAAAGGTGACCTACTTGCTTTGTTAGATAAAAGTGTATGTGCCATGGATCGATAATTAACCTCAATGCCTTCCCTTAGTTGGTACCTTAAGCTGCTTATACTGAAAAGTAAACATACTACATAGTGAAATAAATTGCTGTGACTAAAATGTAGAGTCATGTGTTGCTCATCCATAGTTTGGGAGAATCAGCGCAAATGTTTTGTAACAGGAACACCGACATGGTGAACTAGGTTAGTTTTACCTCCGGCTGAATCTGATGTCAGTGTGGTAATTACCAGGCCCAGTCAATAATACCTCTCCTCAGTATAATTGCAAATCCAGTACAACCATGACCAGAACTAAATTGCTTCAGAGCAATCAATAGGCATCTTCTGATTGTGTTCCCTGGTATATGCATCAAATATAAAGAGGGAAACTGTCCATTCAAGCAAAAGGTCAATTTTATAAATAAAAAATACTGTATAAAAGTCATGTTATGTTTTATGTTCTTTCCTGGCAGGAGAGACTACATATATTGGTTAGTTGTCCATGGAAAGAGAATGTATAGCAAGGAATTTTTTAGCAGACAAATAGCAATGCAAGAAAAGCAAGAATATTTTTGAGTGAGAGATATATACATGATTGGGGACAAACTAGTTAATTCAACAAACACCTTCCTTCTACTTTGAAGTGTGAACTTAAAACTAAAATCTCAGGACTCAGTAATATTGTTTCAGACATTAAAGAAACTTTTAACTAAAGCATCCATAATCTGCCCATTTCATTAAAAAATAAGATTAGACCTATTAATTTCCTATCAGAGGCATGTAGTTACTTGAAAGGGTCAGTGTCCCACCTATTGAGATCTGTGCTTGTTAATCGGGGGTCAGCATTCCCAGTTAAGTCATAAAGTTAGAGAGCTAAGCAAAAAACTAACATAGTTGTTTGGAGATGATGAACTTGGGCTGTTATGCTATCTGATTTTGAGCCAAATAACAGTATCTCTAGACCTAACAATATCACACCTGAATTTGAAACAGGTGGGTGATGATATTGCTACCGTTTAGCTAAGTAAAATGGAGAAAGAACTAAGGGAAAAGGAAAGAGAAAGAAAAGGACGTAAGATGTTCATTTATGTCATAAAAAAAGAAATTTGAAAGCAAAGGTTTTTCTAATCATAGGACAATGTGCTTATCTCCTGCCCCGTCCTTCCAACCCCCGCCCCCCACCACACACACACACTTTTTTAGGTATTCTTTCATCGTCACAAAAGTGGCTAACAATTGCTAAGTCACATTTGCGCCTTTCTATTTTTTGTTTTAAAGATTGATTTATTTATGTATATAAGAACTGAAGTACAGCTCATAGGTGCAGGGGTGAGAGGATTCACCAGAGACAAAGTGGGGAACAGAACAGGCAGATCTACTGAAATACACTGCTGAGGGGAAGCAGTGGGTGATGCAAGAGAGGTCGGTGGCACCATATGGGTCACCTCCCTGGCTGGGGATTGAACGAACCCCTTATGCCACCAGGGAGGTTCCTGATTGTTTCTTTTAATCCTTCTTTCCGTTTCCCTTATTTCTAGTGTGGAAGATTTTTGAGTTGCTTAGAAAAATATGTGGTGATACACTATGCCCTTCATGACTTTATATTAGCTAGCCAAGAAGTTTCAAACTTCTCATTATCTCTTCCCAGGCCTTCTGTAATCTAGCTTCAATCTGCCTCTCCAGAACTTTCAGTCTTCTGTTTGGTATATCACTCCATCTACCATGTGTCTTAATTCCCAGAACCTCCTAACAGTTTCACACTATCCTGCTGCTGCACACTGCTTTTCACTGTTATTTTGCTGTGATTATAATATTCTTCATCCCTACCCACTGACATTCTTCCTATTTGTCCAAACACAGGGGCAGTGCTAAAAACCTTCCCTGATCCTTCTCAGGTAAATAATCTCTCCTTCCTTCTTCAGCGTACACACACCACTTGGACTTTGTTACCTTGTTCTTGATATTAGTAGTTTGGCTTATTTTCTTTCACATTGTATAGAGAGTATGCACCTTAAAGGCAAGAACTATGCCTAATTCACTTGTATTTTAGAACACATGCTATTCATCTACCAACACCTAGTGAATTTTGGCTGAAGAAATGGATGAGTGACTATTTCACACCATAGACACTATACTCGTCAAGGTCGGGACACTATCTTCTTCATCCACAAACTATAATATCTAGCACAGCACCTTGTACATCTTAGTAGACGGTTTTTAGCCCTGTATTAAATGAAGAGTTGTAATGGAATGAGAGAAACATCAATAAAAGCTAGTCGCCACTAAAAGTGATAGTAATATACTAGTGGTAATAAAAATCAATTATAAAAGTTACTTAAAATAGTCTGCATAATGAACTCTAATTATATACAGTTTAGGATTATCCATAGCTAGAGTTCCTTATCCTCCAGTGGAGACCTTAGAAAACCGAGGGAAGGCTGTGGGTCCTATTTTCAAAAGTTGTCATTATATTCTTAAAATGTTGCTGACATCCTGTTTTTAATAAAAAGAATAAGCCCAAAGTACACAAAAGTACTTTTGGCTCATTAGCCTGCTCCCACAACTGTTTACTGTCAATGTAAAATATTGTACATTGGCTCTGAGGTTGTAGCATATGACTCACTTATTTTCAGCAGATGCTAAATGAACGAGAAAGAGAATTTAATGTAAATACTGTAATAATTTCTGAAGAGTAAAAGTAGCACCTGTCTTCTGAGAGCATGACTTGTCTATATGTATCACATTGTCTAAACTGCTTTTTACCACCCCACCTCCAACAGGAAAGAGGAATTGTACAATTGGAATTTTTGCATTAAGGTATAAATGAAAATGTTGCAGTCAAAACAACCTAAAAGGCTGTTAAATAGCTGATAATTTCATCAAGTGAAAAATGAATATAGCAGTATTAGAAGCACAATGCTGTAAACATTTCAGTTACCTTACTTAACCCTTCTAAGAAGCTAAACCATCAGTGAGTCCCTGCGTGGAGAAACACAGCAGCCTGCACCAGCCCCCATCATCACTGTGCTTTAGCGTCCACTGTAAGGGGACTAGATGCACTGTTGCCCACATCAATTTTAAATTGCTCAAGCAATTGTTTCCTGTAGATTAATTTGTAATTCTAAATTTCCAGGCAAATGAAATGTGAGCCTAACCCTCCCTCAGGCCATTTACAGAGCTATAGCTTTTCTGTAATCTGAGGCTGAGTGCTAACATGTGAAGACTAGAGGGGGGCTCAGCCAGGGACCTGAAGGAGAATATGGGGAAGGTGTAGACTGCAGACAGCATGAAACCAACTGAGAAAAAGAGCAGATAAGAAAGCAGGTGAGACAGGAAAGAATGAGGAAGACATGGACCAAGAGTACAATCTTTATCCTCTGCCCTCCCTCTCAACTTTTTTAGCAGTATTTTTTGGATTCTTACATGATTGAAATTTTACACAACAGAAATGACTTAGCTTTTTATACATTATCTCACAATAGATAGTTTTGAAGCAAGGTTTTTGTAATAGATATAGGCAATGTTTTAAATGATGTAGATTGTGTTCACTAGTTTCATAATTAATTTGTTAGACCTCTCCGTCCTAGCCTTTTATCCAGGCATGCTTTGAGGTGGAATCAATTCGTCACGTTGTGAAATAGTTTACACTTATGAGGGAAAATGTCCTCTATTAGTGTCAGGTATCCCTGATTTTTGAAAGGTGTAGTAGTACCACTTCAATTTTTACAAAAGACTTTTCATTTTCATTAGCTGAGAGAAATCTAACTTGAATTTTAACTTCTAAGACAACAGCTAAAGAGCTGAATTAGCTCTGAGCATTGGTTTTGCAGCAGGTGTACACCTTTACCGGGACAGCCGGCCTAGCCCATCTCCCTAGTGCACTACACTCTACTCCAAGCTGCTGTGGCTTTGAACTGTGTCTCTGAGCATTGGTGCTCTATTTTCATTGGTGCATTTGTTATCTGGATGTGTTCTACGTATCAGAAAAGTCTTGAGAACTCAGGAGGTTGTTGCACTTAACTTAAAACTGGATATAAACCAAAGGAAACTCAGTAACCCATGGCAGGAAGTACAGCCATCCAGGAAGTGAATATTATGCACTTACATGAGATTTTCCCTATAATAGGTGGCAGTGATTATACTAAAGTATGACTTATAATTTTGAACGTGTGGTTTTAGAGTGGGTTTGTAGGATGTGTTGAGTGCCCAGAGAGAATTATATGATGGACAAATGTGTGAGGTTAAGTAATCACGCTTATATTTCAAGCCTTCCACAGCTGCTAACTAAGCCAGCCAGGCCAGCTTATGAAACTCAGCCTTTGACTTCGAGGCAGGCAGACACAGAAGAAACTATAGATGTTAGTGACTTGCTTGTCCTGATGGATACAGAGGATAATGAGATGTTAATAGATGAACCTCTTCCTCTCCTGCACTCTAGTATCCTACATCTTTCACACCACAGCACCCATCAATTCTACCTAACGCACCATCTCTACTTTTCAGCCTTACCATTTGCACTGTCTTCCCAATTCTAGTAAGTGAAACTACACCATGTATCATATTATTTCTTGTTTATACAAGTTGTGTATTTATCATTGGCATTTCTGCTTTTACTATATATTAACGTTGTTTTGGCTTTTATCTGTTACTTGATATAATGGGGAGCTGGCCTGGGAATGCGCAACTATAATTGTTTCTTCACTTTATACCATTTGGACTTAAGAATTTTTCATAAGAATGACCTGCTTTTGGAAGTATAAGAAACCTACACTCCTATGCAGTGGTTTCACTCATTCAGTTGAGCAGCTACTTATAGAAAATTATAGGAGAGTATTTCTTTAGACTGAATTCTGCCTAAAGTTCACAATTTTATGTGGTAGTACTTAACCATCCTTTGGGAATCTGATTTTTTTTTTAAATGTATATACTCTTCCAAAACGCACATAAACCTAGCTATCAAATTACTACTTCATACTGATTTTACTTCATATTGTCAAACAGAAAAGTAATCTTTACAAAAATTTATATTTTGACCAGTTCACTTTCATTTCCCAGGCATATATTGATGGCTACTTAATAACTTAATTTAAATCAACCCAAAAGATGCAGAATTCTGTCAATTTAAATTTTGTTTAAAAGTAAATTTCAATAAGAAGTCAGCCAAAGTTTGTCTTTAAGCAAGAGTGGTCTTTGATGTGGTTATGTCCAAGCCATTTTTGAGCCACTGACTTCATCAGCTCTTTGTTTTGAAGAACCATGACTCAAAATGATATGTATAGATCAGGAAACAAAAGGTTTCCATAGCTCCCTTTACCAGACATAAGGAGGACTATAGCAAAGAACCACGTTGCATTGTAGTACTCACCTGATTAGTTAATAAGACCATTTTTTTTTTAAAGATTTATTTATTTATGCACACAAGCACTGGGGTACAGGCCAGAGGTGTGGGGGGGTGAGAGGATTCACCACAGAGAGCAGGGAGC
>JAGFMF010011668.1:3883950-3980162 GCA_019455555.1 Galemys pyrenaicus
TTCCCTAGGTGGGTCTTCAGGTTCTGCTTCCCCATTAAGCCCCTGGGACCCTGATTCCTCGCCTGTCCCAGCTCCAGATTTGCTGTGAGGAGCACCCTTGTGACAGTTCTGCCCGTAGCGTGTAAGCAGCTCTTCAATAGTCATGGTAGCCTCTTCAAGCAGCAGTGCAGCCTCCTCATTGTCCACATCATCTTCATCAGCTACTTTTTCTTTTTCATTCTCATCCTCAGTGGGTCGACCTGCAGTCTGCGTTAGTTCCTTGATGACTTCCTCAGTGGTCAGTTTGGCATCGATAGCCAAGAAGGCATCTTCCAAAGCCTTCTGTAGCTTGCCTTCTTTGTAGGCCTTCTGATCTTTGATGATATCAGGAAGATATTTGGCACAGTACAAGGCAACTTCCTCCCCTCCATGTCCATCATACACAGAAAACATGGCTGTCTCACTGTCCAGTTCAGGAATACAGTTGTGAGCATCCTCCATGGAGACGCGCCAGCCTTGCATGGCGGAGAAGCCGTAGGGCAGCGGCAGGCGCGGGGCGCCAACCCCGTCCCCGGAGCACCTCACCGTACTGGGCTGAGAGAGGTAGGCACCCATGGCGGCGGCTGGCTGGCGGCCTGTGGGGCAGGCAAGCGGGGCAGGACCCGTGCCGGCGCCGGAGCGGGAGCCCCAGGCTGTCTCAAAAAGATCTTAGCATGAAATGATATAGACATTATTCTAAAAGAATATGGAAATAGCTCTCCATTCTGCCCTCATACTTATTTGGTAACCAACTCTGTACTATGCTAGTGATTTACATGTAACAGCCTCTTGGCACAAATTCAATGGCACAAAGTCCCATTGCAGCTAATAAACTCACTGTAACAAGTCCCACAACTTTGCTTGGTCACAGTGCTCAGCAGGATCACCATATGTGGAACTGGATGCAAGATAAAAATAACATTATTTTGTACTTCAAACCCATACAACTCTATATTGTCTCTTTGAAAATAAATTTTGTTTAATGGCCAGTGATTATCTTCTATCTGGCTTGCTATAATACCAGTTTTTTTGTTTTTGTTTTTAATCACTAGTGTGATCTGTACTTTGGAAGAAGAGCTACAATTAAACATATTTTGAACAGAAGAGAGAAAGGCAGCAGGGCTCTTTTGGCATCAGTTCACACAGACTATCATTCCAAAACATTTCTGGTTTTGCACTGGTATCATCAACCAATGTCAGCACAGCTGAGGTGATGGTGCTAATTAACTGTCCTGCCGAACCAGCTGAGAAAGCTTGTATAAACTCCATGGGATTATGAGCTGTTAAAGTGAAATTCTATCCAGTGGAGCTAGGGACCAAACCCAAATATAGAATCAAAACCCAGAACAGTTGTCTTTATTCATCAGGTGATAACGTCATTACCTACAAGATTTCAGAGTTAGTGGAGTTGAATATTGCTTGTGTGACACATTCATTATTTATCCCTTGGAAGGAGCTTGAGACTTCTTACCTCCTTCTGGTTACAACAAAGCCTTTAGGAGCAACCATTAATATAAGAAAGGCTGTGGTTTGCAGTGTGTGTGTGTGTGTGTGTGTGTGTGTGTGTGTGATGAACTGGGAATGGGTACAGTTGGTTGTCCTGGGAATATGATGGGGGGAGGGGTATCATGCAGTCTAGGTAGGGAGGGTCAGAGGTCTAATAGGGTATGTGCCACCTGGGACATGAAAGAAAAATTTGGTTTGATTCAGGAGAGTGAGAGGCTACATGGAGCTGTAGGGTATTAAGAGGTAGGAGAGAAAGTTTTAATAAAAATTGCTGTGAACTTTGTGCTTCTGCCACAGCCATTTAAAAAACTTTGATCAGGATGCAAGAATGAGACTCTAGACAATAACACTAAGCCTTGGCTCCACTGAGTTTAGATCAGTGGACCTGTGTCAAGACCTGTGAAAGATCCTAGATTTTACTTTGTTTGCAAGGAAACAAGTTAATCTGGCAGAAGATGTGATGCTTCTGGAGCAAACAAAGGACTTTATTACTCATAGCACCACAAACAGCATGAGCTTTTTTTTTTCCACATCAGTTCGCTTGCTTCCCACATCCCATGGGGTGATGCTGAGTGCATCACTGGTTTGTAGCACAGCTGAGGAACCTCCAGTATCGAGATCTGTGTTTTTTATAACGGGCTCCTAGCAACCTTGCCTGAGCCTTGCCCCAGACAGACACATTATGTTTATAATATTGGGTAGAAAACAAACCTGCCTTCTGCCCATCAGAAGATATTTTCTTTATCTTCCAAAGCCATTTACCATACAAACATTCTTGAAAAGAGCGCATGACTCACAAGATACGCAGAAACATGAAAGACCAACAGAGTGCTTCCCTGACAACCTACGTTAAAAGAGGCTAATGATAGTGGAAGTCATCCTTCCACAGCCCACTCTTCTCTACCCCTACAGGAAAATCCAGGGTGGTAGCCAGCAGGCATGTCATAGGCTTAGAAGTTCAGCTCTGCTCTTGAGGACAAGGCTTCTGATAGCACCTTCCTGGTTCAAGAGCCATGTTAGGATGCAAGAGAATTCATTTGACCTCAAATCGCATTAAAGCACAACCAGGTCCATAACCCAGTCATGATGTGAATTGCTTATATATTGAGGAAAATGAACACAGTCTGAATTTTCCTACTCTTTATTCATGTTTTCAATTTCTTCCCATCCCTGGAATTTCTTCTGAGGCAATAATGTCCCACATCAAAATATCTGTTGATTCCACTAACCACACTCTTTGGACAACATAGCAAAGAACAATTTAGAGCATCTAGTTTTCCTTTAAAGTGATGATATATGAAATTAGACTGCATCCACATTGTTCTGCGAAGAGTAGGAGGTCAGAAGTGACTTCTCTATTTGAATCCCCATGTCATTATGCTTCAGTGAAACAAAATACACGCCTAGAATCAGAGTGACTCAAATACGACTCCATCACTCTGTGAATGGCCAGAATCCGATGAACAGATATAACTTAGGTCTCAATATACTCATCTATATAATGGAGGCGAAAAATGCCTAGTGTTGTTACAGGAATGTGAAATGAAAAAATATGTGTAATGCACTTTTGCAGTGTGCCCGGCTTTATGAATAATTGCTGTTATTATTGGCTTATCCTGTCATTCTCAGGAAGCCACAGAATACAACGTGGTAAGTCCAGGGCTGACCTTGATTTACTGGCTGTCTTGAGATCCATTCTTACAGTTGCAGTAAATCAGGAGTCAGTGCCTGTTCTGTATTCGCACTGCCATGAATATGTGTACTGCTGTGTGATATTCAATTTGGCTTTGCTCCTTGGTGGCGGACACCACCTTTGTTCACCTAAATAATGGAGTTCAAAGAAGTATGCCAGTAAGCATTGATGTACTGCCAAGAAATGAGATCTCTGCAGAACTTAATCACCTATGAATATTTTAACTAGATCCTAGTGCAAAAGTATTTTTTTAATCTAAAAAAATCACTGTCCCTTTTGAAATTCATATAACATGTGGTATGATTTGTTTTAAAGTAAAGATCTCTCCTAAGTACTTAAGTTCTGAAAAACTGCAGCTTATGTAGACTAGAACTTGAGTTATTAGCACTCAAGTGTGTAATATCACCAAGTTCTTTACCCCTAATCTTTTATATCAACAAAGCTGTTAAAACAGTAAACCCCTTGAAGATGAAGGAACTGGACTCAGAAAAGGCATTAAGTTGTCCAACTCTTTCCAATTCAGTAAATTATCTCACCTCTATAGCTGAGTCATTAACTCACTAGGCAGATATTTATTGAGATTCCAGCATGAGCAAATTACTATCCTGGCCCCTGGTGATACCAATGTGATTAAAGCCTGGTAACCACAGTTAGAAAACGTTACTGCTTAAAAGGAGAGGGAAAGCAGCTTTTATATTGTCCCTACCAGGGTCAATGCAAAATGCTGGGTGTTCCAGAATACTTCTTTTTGCTCTCATGTCACAGAAAAAAAAGGAACTCGCCTGTGTATAATTTAGAGTTAAAAAAGTCATGACCAACAGTTCGATAATGCCATCAAGAAACTCGATTCCTTAGGTAGTACACACAGATAATGTGCTTTCAAAAATCTCTGGCATCTACTAAACACTCATTAAATTTCATCTGTTATTAATCTTCCCCCAAACTCTTCTAAGAGCGAAGTTAAATATAAAGTAACTCTGAGCAAAGTGAATCTTGCCCTAGTAGTAAGAGGAAGATTTTACAGAGAAAGTTATATTTAAGCTGGTTCTTGAGCTTAAGAAGATTGTCAGATAGGCAAAGAAAGTCCTTTAAGGACAATCTGCAAGGGGGAGAAGCTTGAAGGTCACATTAACTACAGTTCATCTGTACAAAGACATAAGCAGCCATTAAAAAGAATAAGAATGTATGCATTAAATGACACATTTACAAATGAAAAATTAGAGTTATGAAATAGTATGTATACTGTGCTCTCACTTAGTTTTAGATTCTGCTCAATTCAGTAATTTACAACAAACTCATAATCAATTTTTTACAGATAGATGAGATAGTATATTATGGAATCAAGGAATAGCATCAAACCCCCTTCCCTTTTTATAAAGATGAGATAGATTGCAATTTGGAATCAGATTGTATGCTCTCCTAAAAAACTTGAACGTGATGCTCTTGACAAAACTACTGTGAGTTTTCATGGCTCACCATTTGTTTGGGTAAATAAAATGTTTTTGGAGCATGTCAGCATGTCACTCACATTCATTTGTATGTGGTCTGTGGCAGTTTTTGCCCTGCACTAGCAGAAATGAATTGTTAAGAGGGTAACTGGCCCACAAAGCCTAAGTTATTTTCTAACTGTAAGTCTTTACAGAAAACGTTTGCCAACCACTGCTCAGAAATAATAATAATAAATAGTAAAGTAGGGGATAGCATCATCAAATGTGGCAAGATAGTATAACAGAGCCTGGTACATTGATAAAAATGTTCAATTATATAATTCTGATAGTCTTTGTGGTCTGCCTTTTAGAAGTTTCTCAATAATTCTCATACCATTGCACAAGTACAGTGAAGTTTTTTTTATAAAAGAGCAAAATGGGCATTTAGGTTGTTTCCAGGTCTTAACCTATGGTAGAGTGCTGCTGTAAACATAGGGGTGCAGGTGTTCTTTTGAATCAGTGTTTTTGTGTCTTTTAGGTATGTGCTAAGGGGTGGGATTGCTGAATCACATAGAAGTTCCATTCTTAGTAGTTTGAGGAACCACCATAGTAGTTTGAGGAAAGCATAATGGTTGGACCAGCTTGCATTCCCACCAGCAGTGTAAGAGAGTTCCTTTTTCTTCACATCCTCACCAAAATTTGTTGTTGATATTTTTTTTTTGATATGTGCCATTCTCACTAGTGTGAGGTGGTATCTCATTGAGGTTTTGATTTGCATTTCTCTGATGACAAGAGAAGTTGAGCATTTTTTCATATGCATGTTGGTCATTTGCATTTCTTCTTTGGAGAAATGCCTTGTTCGTGCTTTGTTAGCCCATTTTCTGACTGGACTGTTTACTTTGTTTTTGTTTAATCTGGCTACTTCTTTGTGGATATTTGTGATAAGTCCCTTGTCAGTAGTGTTGTGTGCAAAGATTTTCTCCCAGTTGGTGGGTTGTCCCTTTGTTTTGGTTAGCATGTCTTTTGGTGTACAGAAGCTTTTAAGTTTGAAGTAGTCCCAGCTGTTTATCTTTCAGGAAGATGTGGTACATATACATGATGCAGTACTATTCAGCAATCAAAAAAGATAAACTAGAATCATTCATAGGAACATGGATGGAGCTGGAATGGATTATGCTGAGCAAAATAAGTCAGAAGGCAAAGGTGGAGAGGGAGAGGGGGTTGAGGGCAGATAAGAAAGAGCACAAGGGACTGAGGTGATGGTGCACTGGTGAAATGGTGATGGGGAATACATGGGGATTACAATTGATGTCAAATATACATGAATAAAGAAGGAATAAAAAAATAAACTCTTAAAATATAAAAGAGGGCCTCCCTGGTGGCGCAGTGGGTTAAGCAACGCACTATGAAGCAAACCGCAGCCACTGCAGCACGAGTTCGATCCCTGCTGCCGGCCAGTGGGGGGACCCACATGGTGCAGCAGACCTCTCCTGCCTCGCCCACTGCTCCCCTCAGCAGTGTACTTCCATTGATCTGCCTGTTCTGCTCCCCGCTCTTTGTGGTGAATCCTCTCACCGCCCCCCCACACCTCTGGCCTGTACCCCAGTGCTTGTATGCATAAATAAATAAATCTTTAAAAGTATATATATATATAAAAGAAAAAAAAAGAGCAGAATGAAAAACAGGCCACACAGTGGTTTTCTCCTCAGAGATTATAAGCTCCAGGAGGGAAAGGACTTTGTCTTGTTTGCTGTTCTATCTCCAGCACCAAGGACAGTGTCTGATACATCATGAGCATTTATCTAAATAAATATTTATGGAAAAAATGCAGGAAGGAATCAATGAATAAATAATAAATAGGAATTCCATATAAGAGTGGAGGCAGCCTCTCAGTATCATTCTGCAGATTCAGTTACCCTAACTCTACATCCTTTCCGTGTTTGGAGTAGTCACCTACTCAGCTTCCTCCATCTCATCTGGGAACAAAGAACAGAAAAATCAATGCATGATCTGGAATTTAGTTAGTTCCACCTAAAGGGAACTAGCTAAGTCTAGTTCCATCTAGTTTATCTACCTCTTAGTGCTTATTGTATGGCATACCCTATTTTCTCGCAATTTCTCAAGTATGAGCAGTGTCTGCTCTTTAAGGAGTTTGGGAGTTCCTGCCTATATGTACAGGAATTCCACTCCTCACAGCAGGTTCCCTCTTCATCACCTTTCCAAAAGACAGGTTTGATTGTTGTCAAACATTGCTGTTATACAGTTTCTAGCTAGTTCTTGGGCTGATCTTTCAGCTGCACCAGTCCTTGAAAGCTGACAGGATGAATTGCTTTCTTTCCAGGCCTTAATGTTTATCTCCCTTCAGATCTCACCATCTGCTGTGATTTGGCAGCTCAGGTAAATGCATTTTTTTCTACTTCTTTCAGTTGCTCAGCCTTCTGCAGGTACTGCCATGTCTCAGTCCTCCCTTCTCTTCAAACACCATCTCCTGGAAGTGATGGAGTTTATATTGAAATTGATGGGTGTTCCTGGTGCTTTTCTCCTTCCACACTGTCTGTCATTCTTTGCATTGCATGGATTCAATCTGTCCACTGAGATCTTTGCACAAAGGAGGCAAAACCATCTGTAAAATCACACTTGACTGTGTCCTGTCTTTATTCCACTTCTCATCTGATGTTGCACAATGCTGTTTTCATTAGTTTTAAAGCCAGAAGTAGCAATTGGTAGCCACACTTCTTTGATGTCTCCTAAAAATGATTGAGTAGATGGAAATTTGATTGAAGAACTGAAAACCTGACTTCCTTTCCGAATTGAAATGCACACCCTGAAAAAAGTCATAAGTAAATTCTTGTTTCCATCTTTTATTGCTGCCAGTGGTCTTTGATTTCCTCCAGTGTCACCACTCCTCCAAGTCATCTTTACATTTAATCAGCATAGGATTCCTATTTGCTGTTTATGCCTGGCCTTTATAACATTTGAACTTTTCTGAAAAATCTGGTGGGAAGCCGAGTTTCCAAAGTCCTTTTAATGAAGGCGCAGTAAACTTTTTCTGTAAAAGTTTGAGAGTAAATATTTTAGACTTTGCTGGTCATGTGATCTTTATCAGCTACCGAAGTCTGCCACTGTGGAGTGAAGGCAACCATAGACAGAAATAAACAAATGAGCATGGTAGTGTTGCAATAAAACATATGTAAAACAAAACAAACAAAAAAACAAAATAATCAGGCACATACGGAGTTGACCATAGGCCAGAGTTTTGTGACCTTTGCTTTTAGAGCATCACCTCTTATTTTGAACTATCTGTAGTGTATCTACTCACCCACTCATTCAGGAATATTCAAACTATATTGAATTATTATATCACTTGATAGACTCTATCCCCATACTGATTAAATGATCTTGTATATCTGAATGTATGTTAACAGGTAATATTAGTGAATCTTATTAAATAGTTTTTGAGGGGCCTTGCCTAAATGAGTTTTCTAGATTTTAAATTTATTTATGGATTTATAGCTTTTATTAACTCTAACAAAATAGTATATTTGACTACTAGATCCTTTAAAGCTTGTTTACACTAGTAAGTAATAGACCCTAATGAGAACAGTGCCTAAAGTTATTCCCTGGTTCTAACACAGTTCCCATGGGAACTACATTATCTGCTTCAAGCCACCATGGAGCCATTTAGCATGCTGTAACAGAAGACAGAGTCACTTAGTACCCTCCCAGCAACCATGTCCCCTGAGACTGTTGTGACACTGGGAGAAAGTTGTCTTATATTTGTTTAGTATTTTGCATCAGTTACAATAATCACTACAGTAAAAACATATTTAAATCTTACTGAAGATATTTCTTGATGAATTCCTAAGTGCCAAAATGAAGGTGAAATAGTAAGTCAACTATTTGCTCACTCAACAAATCACCAAACCATATTTTGAACGCTTTCTCTTTCATCCAGTGTTTTTCATTTACCTGATTCAGTATCCCAGTTAACACTTTCATTGTGTAGCTAACCTTGCACAAAAAGATGAAGTTGTCGGACTGGGCCTAGAACACTTCCAGGATAATTTTAAAGTCTTTTGTTTCATGTTGTATTGAATTTCTCTGGACTGATTTCTGACTACCTGTCATGTATGTCTCTTTTGTTCATTAGAATGTAAGATTAGGCTTGCTTTAAAATTCCCATTGGTGAATTGTTAAGAGCTGTGAAATGTTATCAGAAGGTCACTGAAATGCACATACCAGTAACTTTCAAACTTAATAGATAGCATGGCCAATTCTGTTTCTAGAAAACGACTTAGGAATGCAACTATAATGTCACCAGTATTCATGTATTTAGCAGAGGCAATTGAATCCTTCTCTATGTGCTAAATCTAGGAATATGAAAATGATCTCTACTTTTATAGAGCATACAGTAAATGGAAGAAGCAAACCAGCTTAACAAAAAAACCACATTTTTGTGTTGTAAATAATGCTTACAAATCTAGAAGAAAAAACAAAGCAATGATATAAAATAATATATAAATTTGAAAAAAAACAAATCTAGAAGAAGTTGTACATCTAGAAAGTGGCATGATAGGCCCCATAAAAAAGGAAACAAAAATGATTTCTGGGCTGAGTCAAAGGGTTTCACCTCACTAAAATCTGGCTGGCTTTAGAGATCTCATGATCTCAGAGTGTGGTCCCCAGACCAACATCATCAGCATCATTTGGGAACTCGTTAGAAATGCAAACCCAAGTCCCATTTCAAACATTCTGAATCAGTTACTCTGGGGAGGGCACCAAGCAATCTTTGTGCCATCTGAGATGCTGATGCACACTTACTTTCGAGAGTCACTGATTTCAAGGAAGCACAGCACATCACAACTGATGTTTAACAAGTGGGTATTAGGGAGGGGGCTGAGGGCAACTTCAAAAAAGAGGACTGAAGACTGAGGACAGAATACAAGGAATTAACTTGCTAGAAAGTTAAGATTTTATATTCTAGATTGTGGGGAGGCATTTAGAATGTTCTAACTAGGAAACTAATGACTACATCTGTGACTTCTGGAAAAAGAACTATGGTAGCTATTTAGAAGGTGAAATGAAAACATGTAGGCAGTGGTAGAAATAGCTGTAAAAGTCCAAGCCTTTGGTGTTTTGTGTCTGAATTAAAGAACCACTGACATTGATAATGGAGATGGATGAATAAATCTGAGAGTCTTTTAGGGTATCAAATTGCTATTACTATCATTTAACCAAATATCTAGTATTAGAGAATTGGGGAAAAATTCATTTCCTTAATTGTTAATTGCTTTTGTTTTTCACAAACTGAATGTTTAAATCATTTTCAAATGGAATGAGAAAGAGAAGAAACTCCAAGTTGTTAGATGAGTTGAGAGATGAAAAGACACTAATGGGAAGGTAAATTTTCAGATTTCAGTTTTGAGTCTTGAAATGTCTGTTAAAATATCAGTAGCAGAGATCAAATAGAATATTTATGTTGGTGTTTCTGTTGGAATTTTTTATAATGTTACTTTCTTCTTACTTCCTATTTTGCTTTTGGAGTACCCTAAAAAATTATGACATACTCTGTATTAATTTCAGTTCACAATAAAAATTCCAGATGAGAACTTGGCTGTGGATTATAACATAGTCACTTGATGTATCTCTTTGGGAGCTCCACTATAGTAAATGGCAGCAGTACTCTCCAAATTTCGTATCCTGATTTTGCTCAGCTGGGAATTTTGTAGACAGGAAGATTACTAACCCAACTACTTGGAACTCCTTTAAGTATTTTCATGTGTGTGTTTTTATTCTGAAGACTTTTAAAAATAATTCTGGGTAGATTATAGTCAAATGAATAGAACACTTTAGAATCAGTCCTATTCATCGTTCTCTGATTGGAGGGGAAGATTTTTTTGTTCATATTTATGTTCTCCATTTTTGCAAAGTTTCGTAAAGCAGACATAGAATGAGAAACCAAAATTTTCAGCCACCTTTAATGGTCCTTCTGGCAGTTGCTGTTGACAGGTTGAGGCATCTCCATACCTTGTCAGTCATCAACCCAAATTTTCTTTGTTTTCTAACCACCTCCAACACTTACTTGATAGGAGAGGATGGTCAAAACCAATTCTAAAATGTGAGTCCTTGTTCATATCATTCAAAGAGGTTTACAGTGAACAGGATATAAAGGGGCCCTAAAGATAAGTAGCCTCCTTCAAATTGCATTAAACTAAGAGCAACTTAATTTGAAACTTGGCACCTACCTCATGACCACAGAAGAGATAAACTGTGTTTTTTTTCATCGAAACTACAATGCTGGAGTAGACTGAGAATTAACTCAATTAGTCATTATCAGCATTACCGTAGCAATTATTTAGCATTGCTTTTTATGGGGTGGGGGGTGGGGGGAATCCTTCACTAATCTGTAGGAATTAAAGGCACTCACCCAGGTAAAGAAAGATTTTGTATTATCCACTCAGTCTGTATTCTTGGAGTCATTATTCTTATTTTTATTATTTTTGATACTAGAGCCTCCAGAACCCTGGTGTTGGCTTGCTGCATAGGCACTCACATCCTAAGTTTAGAATAAATTCTAAAGGGTCATTTCTTCAGTGGGGTTCACTGTACACTTTACACTGTACACTTTAGAACTGACCTTGTTTGTGAGCTTTACAATGGCATTCACTTGAATATTGGAGATTCAGCATTATGTCTTGCAGTGTTTGTGTTTGTTATTATTTATCTCATTTTATCAACAGATTTGTAAAGTATGTATCAAATAGGATAGAAGATTATGAACAGATTGTTTCAAATGTTTAATATTCATTGAAAGCACATGTACTGAGCATTTATTCAGACTTGTCATTGAGTAGCTTTTCCTAATGTTTGTATAGATCTTTGCAGTATTCTCTCATCAAATATATTATTTGACTTTCACAATACTATGTTATAAAAATTTTGTTCAGAATTTCCTTTCGATTTTATTACAGATTTTACAATCCTATATTTATTACCTTTAGATATCAAGCAGTTAGGCTACAGATTGTTTCAATCATGTAAAGTTTTAATCCATATTATAAAGTGTTTGCCAAGTTCACTGTCACTAGCAACTGAATGAGTTAACCTAATAGTCTGTCCAAATATGAATATTGAAGAATATGTGTCTCATGCAAAAACTGAAGTTCACCTTAATTACTATTCTTTGATTGTGTTCTAAAATGTGACTCTTCCTTTAAATCTTCTAAAAGATAAAATTTTGTTTGACTGGACCCATTAAACATTTGCTCAGAACTTCTGTGGAATAAGGGTGTGGGAATCCATATTTGTTGAAATCCCAAATTATTGTCTTGTAGAACAGATTGCACTAATGCAAAGCACCATGGTTTTCCCCTTCTGTGTCCGGAAAAAGCCAGGTCCTTACTCTGCAGCTGTAGCCAGCCTATTTTTGGCGTTCTCCTGTAGCCTGCTTCTTAAGGAGAATCCCTTTTAATACTGCTATTATAAAAGAACTGTCCTTTATATAGGCTTATAGAATATTAAGTTCTAAATTTCCATTTCCCATTTCCTAAATATGAATATCATTAAATCAGAAGCTTCAAAACAAGGTATCAAATGATGTCCTTCCATAGTAACTGTTCTCTTGTCTTATTTTTCTTTTGGAATTTTTAGGCCTCAGATGCTATTTTTATGGGGGGAATTCTTAAATGGAACTTTGTTACCAGTTAAAGATAGATGTATTTTTCTGTTCTCATATGATCCATTTAAACTCACCATCAAAGTGAACTATGGACTCATTTTGGGAAGAAAATATATCCCATAGACCATAATTCCCCAAGACCTTTATTTATTTGATTTCTGCTCCATGGGATCACGGCCTCATGACATGCAATTCTCAGTTCTGTGAGCCTCCCAGGAAATAGCATTCATAAAAATCATTTCACAGCAGAATTCAATGCCAAACCAACAATAAAATATTCTAGCACATTCTCACACGAAAGGCAGCCACAGACAACCACTGCTTCATTCTTTTACATTGAAAAGACATCTTTTGGTAAAGACATCAAAGATATCTACCAAACAGACTACACAGAAACTCTTTTTAATGAAGGTGTCCTTGGGTGTCAAGCTCCAGTATAATCTAATTGAAACTTTAATAATTATAACTACTACAGATTTAAGAATACTGTCAACAAACAAATCCTTTGTAGTTCCTTTTATTTTTCCAAATGAAATAATTTTGAGGGAATTTGTATCTATGAAATGTAACTGGGCCTTCGAAGCTCCTGGATATAGCACTCTTTTTTTCTGTCTCTCAAAGTCAACCGTGAAATCATCCCTCTTGTCCTAAGGTGAAGAAAGAACCTCTCTGGTAACTCACTTCCCACTGAGGGATCTCTGTGTCTTATAACCTTCTAATTCCTTCCTCTCCCACAACCACACTTTTTACTCCCTTTAGCTCTGAGTGTGGTGTATTTCATTGTCCACTGGTTACCATCATCTGGTGACTGGGAGAAGAACTAACAGGCAAAAGCTATCACATTTCAGGGAGGAACTGCCACAAGATGTTAACAGAGTTTTGCATGTTGGTATAGACTTTTGGTTGGTATAGCTCTGAAGCTTTAAAATGATAATCACAACCACCTAAACAACAAAACAAGTGTCCCTTTCTCTGCTTTCATCATGCTAAATAACCTGAGTTTGTTTTGCTGTGTTATGTTTATGTGAGAGGCAAGAGACTGGGTTTATAAGATCATATTTCTCCGGGTGTTTGCATGTGCCTGAATTTTCTGCATAACTTCCATTAAAATGTTCAAGTTCTTCTATCTTAATCAATGGAGAATAATTAGAAAAGAAAGAAAACTAAACATTTCAATGTTTCAGGAGCTAGTAGGAAAGCAAAATCTTACAAATTAAGGTAGATAATGGTTTTATCAAATATGTTAATTTTCATCTATTAGAAAACTGTAGTATACCAGAAAGACAAATGTACTGTGCATTACAGTTCCTGTTTTTTTTTACAATGATAACTTCAGGCACAAAACACAAGATGAGCAAGTTTGAGAAAGCCTCCATCGTGATTATAGATCCAAAATTCTGATTTGTAATGAAAAATAATTTATTTCTTTTAATACTTCCTTTTTACTCTAAAGCTAATCAAGTTTTCTCTCCCCTCTTATTATTCACTTATGACCCAAATTTAAAAATACTAATAACTCAATTTTTTTATTTATGCATACCAGAGCTGGGATAAAGGCCAAAGTCCAGGGAGGTGAGAGGATTCACCAGACAGAGTGGGGAGCAGAACAGGCAGACTGACTGAAACACACTGCCAAAGACAGCAGCGGGTGAGGCAGGAGAGGTCTGCCACGCCATGTGGGTCCCCTCCCTCGCCGGCAGCAGGGATCGAACTGTGCTGCAGTGGCTGCGGTTTGCTTCCTAGTGCGTTGCTTAACCCACTGCGCCACCAGGGAAACCCCATAACTCAAATTTTTAGTGTCAATCCAGGGGTTTGATATCATCCATTCCTGCCTAGAATCTGGTGTTTGTTTGATTTTTATGATCTTTCAGCTCCCCCAGTATTTTTGCCAAAGATTGGGTAAAATGGTTTTATATCCATTTAGCCATCTAAAAACATTTACTGACTGTTAGTATCTTTTATTTTTATTTCATTTCCTTAAAACATTTAAAAGTAATTGCAGTTATAAACTTCACTTCAGAATTTCCAGCAAGAATCACCTAAAAAGGACATCTTCTATCATAATTCAAACACCATCATCACATCTAAAAAAACATAATTCAGAGTATCTTCTGATATACAGACCACATTTACATTTCCCTTTTAGTCCCCAAATGACTTTACTTTCCTATCTCTTTTATTTTTCAATTTTAGACCCAGTCAGTGTTTTTCAACTGCATTTGAGTATTCTCATGTTTGTTCACTTGCCTTTAAATCTAGAACAGCGATCAATTGAACTATGATGTATGGGCCTACCCTGCACATTGTGTACTTAAATATCTATGTAAAAATTTTTAAGGAACTATAAAATCAAACAGTAAAAATAAAATGAACCCAAACCAAAGAAAAATACAGAACATGAAGCTATACAACCTACAAAGCTTGGAACATTTGCTTTCAGTACTTCACAGAAAATATTTATTGATTCATTCCTGATCTAGAATATCACCCTCTTCCGCTTTGATTTTCAGAACAGTTTGAAGATTCCAGATCAGTTCTTTTAGAAAATATATCACCTGTTCTGGCTTAGTTTATTGTGTTCCTCATGATTAGAACTTTACGGGTACTGGCAAAATGCAGACCGCCTGTGACTATGCTAATGTCTCTCTTTTTTTCGGGTTTTCTTTTTTTTAACTAATAAACCTGCCCTTATAAATTGTGAAAAAGAGGGGCCTCCCCGGTGAGGAAGCGGGTTGAGCGCTGCACTGTGAAGCATCCACAGCCCAGCAGCGCAAGGTCGAGCCCAGCAGCGCAAGTTCGGCCAGGGAGGACACCCACATGGCACAGCAGACCTCTCATCTTGCCCACTGCTCCCCTCAGCAGTGTATTTCAGTCCATCTGCCTGTCCTGCTCCCCATTCTGTCTCTGGTGAATCCTCTCACCTCCCACGTCTCTGAACTATACTTGGGTTGTATGCAAAAAGAAAGGAAGGAGGGAAGACAGGGAGGGAGGTAGGGAGCGAGGGGGGGGAGGAAGGAAGGAAGGGTGCAAAAGAAAGAAAGAACCTTATGTTTGGGTTCTTTTTATTATATCCCATGAAGAGAAATATGTCAGGCTATTCCACTGAACATCGTATCCCAACATATAAACAATATTTATATGTTGATAACTATGAAGTTTCACCATTTTGTAAAGCCAGTACCAGACTGCCAGTTTTCTATAACTGGAGTATAATTTTCTCTTTATAAATGCTAAATTATCTGATACTTTAAGATTACATGAATATCTGAATATCTTATTTCCCAATGAATTTCACCTAGTAAGTATAATCATCCAGTGATAATCCTTGCAAATAGTTTTGCAAGTTTTGCAAAGACTTCCATGGAAATGTTCACTTACTAGAGTGAAAGAAAACATGCAAAATAGTAATTTTCTATCATTCTGGCTATACTTGTTATCTAGTGTTTCTTTAAATAGAAAATTGTCCCCTTTTTTCTGCTCTCCTGTTGTCCATCTATCCTTTTCTCTCTATGACTTTTTGTTGTTGTTTTCATATGTTTTTAATCCATTTCTGTTAATGTATTATTATTAATGCCAGAATATCCATAATTTGTCTGATAGAAGCTCTTTAAATTAATCCCATTGTCCACTTACCAGAACCCACTGGATCTGAGCCCTTCTTTGATTTCTGGTGCATTGTCTAAGGGTATCCTGAAAGACAAACATTTCTGTAGAGAACCTGATTCCACTTATAAGAGAATACTAGAAACCAAGATCTTGGTTCTATGGATGCTCAGTGCTTCCAGAGTATAAATAATTCCAGACGTTTTGAAAGATAGAGTTGCGATGGGGCAAGACATTGAGGAGTGTATATCCCTTAGCTGTAAAGCAATAGACCAAAGGAACAAGTGCCAGAAGGCTTTAATCAGTGTAAATTTTTCTTTTTTTAAACCTTAAATAATTTTTTAAGGTAACATTGGCATACAAAATTGTACATGATTTTGAAATACAGTCCCACCTATTTAGGTTTATGTTACCATAACACACCTCCTACCAAGGCTCACATCATCCTCCAGGATAGTCCATTGTGCCCCATCCTCTCCCTTTGTAGTAATCATGATTTTATACATATTGATACTGATACCTCCTATTCAAGTTACCATGACAGATTCTTCTTCACTTTCTGCATTCTATATTTGTTTCTCTTTGCTTCCACAGTGGAAACTCTGGTTCCCAAGAACATCAGTATATTTTACAACAGTTTAAAATCATTATCATTAAAAACTAAACTACTAAGTAATATTCAAGATTTGATTGCATTGTTCTCCTCAGACTGCATTCCTGTAAGGATGTATAGTTTTGTGCACAAAAGTTACACTGTCATTTTCTATGTGTTGTTATGTGATAACTTGACATATAATTAAGTCCATTTGTTTCCGATTGTACTCAATTAAGATTTGATTATTTTCATCCTTTTACATCACATTTAATTTTTGAATATTGAAAACATGTGTTTCAAAGACAAACCATTTAAAATACACTCTCAAGTAAATCTCCATTGGTATCACTCTTTTCCAAATTTTTTTGTTAGCTTTTTAAAATGTATCTTTATTTCTTTTTTTTTTAATGTGTGCACATTCTGCTTATCCTTTACCATACTACCCTTACCATACTCCATCTGTCCCTGCCCCCATCACTCTGTTTCTTTTTGCAATACATAGATAAATAAACGAATAAAACAATCTTTTGCATCTTTCTTTTAGTCTTAATCTATATGTATCCTATAAAGCAGTTCCCTGTCATAAGGGCCTTTGCTGTTTAATGACTACATAGTATTATGCTATGTGGAACTCATATGCTATGAGTTAAGTTACTCACCTCTCTCCTAGGGATATGTTATCTCATGTTCCTATAGCTGTGTCTCGAATTCATAGTGTAGGCTTTGCAGGCCCAAAGGTTAAATATATATGTTACTATGTGACATGGCAGTTGTAGCATTGTTCATTCTATCCTGTGCCTGAGAGTGTCCCACAGACCCCTGAGTGTGTGCCCTAGATTGGAATACTAACAGTTTCAGAAGAAATGATATCTCAGTATAGTTACAGTTTGTCTTACTATGTTTGAAGTTCTTTAAAGGCAATAATCATATACTTTTATATTTATATTTGTGTTTTCAAACACTATTTTTAGAGAAGTTCTAGGTTCATAGCAATATTGAGCAAAAAATACATGTTCCCAGTCTAACCACTATTTTCACATTTGCATAGTCTCACCAACTATCAGCATCCCTACCAGAGTCAAACATTTTTTTTTAGATTTATTTATTTATGCATACAAGTACTGGGGAACAGGCCAGAGTTGTGGGGGGTGAGAGAATCCATCCAGACACAGTGGGGAACAGAATAGGCAGATCGACTGAAACACACTGCTGAGGGGAGCAGCGGGCCAGGCAGGAGGGATCTGCTGCACCATGTGGGTCACCTCCACAGCCGGTGGCGGGGATCGAACTGGTGCTGCAGTGGCTATGGTCTGCTTCATAGTGCATTGCTTAACCTACTGTGCCACACAGGAGGACCGAGAGTCAAACATTTTTGACAAATGGTGAAGCTCTATTAACATATCATATCACCCAAAGTCCATAATTTACATTAGGATTTATTCTTGGTATTCTACAGTCTGTGGTTTTTGACAAATGTATAATGGCATCCACCATTGTCATGGAAATCTGGTTAACATTCCTAAGGCACCCCAACATCTAACAATATTACATAGATATACTTTAATTACCAGAGGAAGAAAAATAAAGACAAAGAAGTTCAAAAATTTGTCAAAATCTTCACTGGGTTAACAGATTCTCTAATTCAGAGAGATTTACAGTTCATCAACTATTGTTTATCACCTTGCGAAAGCAAGAAATAGGTTGGCTGTGTGTTTATGCAAGCTACCACTTCCTGTATTCAATTTGATTTTCCAAATGAAGAGATATGATATTTTTCACACAGAACAGATTTCGGGAACAAAATCTTATTTGTTAAAAAAAAAAAAAAGAAAGAAAACACTTCTAAAACAGCTATGTCTTCAAACTCCCTAGGCAAATGAATATACACACCTTCTCTTAGTTTACCTAAAAATGGTTATCTGAAAGGACTTATGAGCTTTCGAGAAGGAGAAGATAGTTTACAACACTGCTTCTGATTCTCATATGGAGGCTGGAAAACCAATCCAGCGTTCAGTAGTCCAAGTGATACAAAGTTCTCTTAACATGGCTGTTAGAAGCAAAACTCAGGTGAATCTCACTGTACTCTGTGCAGAGCAGGAAAGAACTCCCTCACCTATTCTTTGTTGGTCGTGTTCCAGTCTTGCCTTCAGTCCTTCTTTCTCAGTTGCCCTTTTCCACATTGTCTCCCCTCAAGAAACTGACCAGCTGAATATCCTGTAAGTATGCATTGAGCATTTGCTGACTGGCTGTTTGGCTTCATCATTGTTCCTTTGTAGATTTCATGTGCTAATGTCTGGTCTTCTGATACAGTGGTTTTGCACCTTACTTCAACCATCCCTGTTCGTTCCCACAGTAAGCGTTAAATGAATTCTCTCCATTGTCTGTTGATAGACTGATTATAAGACAGACCTAAGAAACAGAGGAGTCCAGGGACTCAGAGAAATGTATCATAATAAAAGAAGGCCCATTAGTTAACAGTTGGAAAAATTGAACCTGCTAGCTAAGAAATATTATGGGGGAAACTAGAAAAGGAAACAGTTTTAGAGAACAGGCTAAGAAAGAAAGAGAAAAGAATTAATGAAGGCTCTTTCCCTAAGAGATTGATCACATTGTGGCTGTAGGGCTCAGAATTTAATTATTTGCTTTTGGGAACGTTGGACCACAACTTTCAAAACAATTTCCGTAGGATGTTTTATTACCAAGTAATTCTCTTCATTTTTAAAATATTGTAGAAGTGTTTAATATGCCCTATAACCATTACCAAAATATTTTAAATAAAATGTCATTTTACTGGGCCACAAACTCCTTTAGCTTCATCTTAGATCAGCATAGTCTGGATTCTGGGAAGCCCCACCAAGATTTTGGTGACAGATTTCCATCACTACAAAACACAGGATCAGCTTGGAAATGAGGCAAGCACTAACTCATTCTGAAAGAAGACTTGGACGCCAAGACATGATGAGTTTGGCCCACATCCTGGACTCTGGTTGTGTGGTGAGCATAAACAACCTGGCATTCATCTGTAAGAGAGGATAAGGAAGGTTACAGAAAGCATTTTGATTTTTTTAATGCCCAATGATAGAAGAAAATTGTCTCCTATCCAAGTCCAAACAGCATTGAGTTTTGTTTTTTTTTTTTAACACCAATACTTACCTGCTGTTGTATATTAAAGAAATTTGCTGATAATGTTTTTTTTTTAAGCATTGCAGTATGTTTATAACCAGTATGTGATAAAAAGAGAAAACTAGCAAATGGACCCAAAATGGAAAATAAGGTGTGCCTTACCCTCTTAAGTTTCATGTATATTCTGAAAAGTTGCATCAATTTGTCGTTTTGACACCATGAGAGCATAGGGAAGTCCTTTCCCCAAAATCATCCTTCTCCCTGACCAGTTGTCTTCCAACAGGAATCCTTGTTTTCTCTTAGACATGTATCTTGGTGTAGGAGGTTTGAGTAAGATCAGTAAATTAATTTCCATGCATAGGAAGAGAAATAACAGAAATCAGAAGATAAATGAGGAACACCCCTCAGAGTAAGGAACACTGGACAAATTGAATTCATAAATTTAATATTTTTCTCAGAGGATGCCTATGTTATAAAAGAGGGAGAAGACAGCATATCCAGAGATAAGTGGGTCAGAAATCTCTGAGACAGACCAGAAGAGTTTGGCAAATTAATCTTAAGGGACGATATGCCAAATAATAGGTGGATCTTTCATAAATAGTCTCTTTCACAGAACCCTGTTCATTTCCTTTATAGCACTTATTGTCGGAGCAAGTAAATTATCTAATATCTGGTTTTATTTTCTTTTAAATTTGAAATGGTGGTGCGAAATCCATGGGGACCACAATCAATGTCAAAAATATTTAAATAAAATTTGAAAAAAATTATTGTATAGATTTTAGGTATACAGCATCATAAAACAGAATCTGTGTTTACTACGTGTTCATCACCAAAGTCTCGTTTCCATCCATCACCATATAGCTGACCCCTTTTACCCACTTCATCTGCCTCCCTCCTCTTCCCTTCTGGTCATCATCATTTTTGCTCTTACCATCTAAGAGTTTATTTTGTTTTGCTTGTTCATTTGTTTCTTGTCCTTTCTTTTGCCTCTTCGGTCAGGTCTTTATTGCAGTCCAAAATTATTTTCCCTTTAAAGAATAAGCAAAGTTTATATAACAGACTTCTTTTCTTCTGTGGTAGGTTGCATTTCTTCAGGCTTCTTTTCAGCTACTGGAATCTTCGTAGTTGTAGCCTTTTTTCCCCACCACAGACTTTTTTGTTTTTCACACCAGCAGTCTTCTTTCCTTTCTTCTTTACCACAGACTTCTTGACTGGAATCCTCTTCTCATCTGTTTTGACTTCTAGAGCTGCTGCTGCTGCTCCCTTTATCCACCTGGAGCTTATGGTTCTTGGCTTGAGAAAAAATGGCATTTTGGCCTGTGGTCTTTGCCTATGGGTTTAGCTTCAATGTGACTCTGTTTTGTTTTTTCATCTTCTATACATGACTGAACTATATGACCATCTGACTTATTTTTTACTTAGCATTATGCCCTCTAGGTTCTTATTGTTTGGCAGGATTTCATCATTCTTGTAGCTAAATGATACTCCATTGTGTCTATTCATCCCATCTTCATCCATTCTTCCATTGGTGGACACCGATTGTTGGCTATTATAAATAGTGCTGCAATATACATGGGAGTGCATATATCTCTTTGATAGTGTTTTTGTATTCTTTGGATAAATAATCTGAAGTGAGCTAGCTTCATCATATTTTATTTGTATTCTGAATTCTTAAAGTGTTGACATACTGCTTTCCATAATCACTGCCCATTTTACATTCACACAGTGTACACAGTTCTCTTTTCTCCACATCCTCTCCAGCACTTGTTGTTTCTTGTCCTTTGGAGAATAGCCATTCACAGGTGTGAGGTGATAACTCATCATTGTTTTGATTTGGATTTCCCTAATAGTAAGAGATAATGAACATCCTTTCATGTGCCTGTTAGCCACCTGTATGTCATTTTTATAGAAGTGTCTATTCAGATCATCTGCCCATTTTTTTAATAAGGTTGTTTTTGTTGTTGTTGTTGTTGAATTGTGAGTCATTTATATACTTTGGCTATTAACCCCTTATTCTATGTCTGATTTGCAAATAATTTCTTCCATTACATAGATTTTCATTTTCATGATAGTTTTGGTTATTTAACTTTGTTTCCTGTATAGTGTACTAGTAAAAAGAGAGATCTTACCTTTTGTACAGTGCATGATTTGTCAAATATTTTGTTTAGTGACTGAATAGATAATTAACTGACTATTAAAGTGCTGCTAAGCGGTTGATAAGAATGAGCTGATGAAATGTGGTTGTAGCAGGTAATGGCCATTTAGAAGAACTTGACAGGTTAGGAGAACATTTTCAGTACAGTTGGCTATTTTGAGGGCCTAAGAGAGTTCTGAAAATGGTTCCCAGATCTGGCTTTGGATCACACATATCATTGAATATTTTTTTTTTTCTAAATATACTTTTTTTTTTTTCAGCATAAAACTTTGGGGAAGCATATTCACATACTCCAGTAGTATCACCCATATTGTATCTCCACCTACCTACTAAATCAAGATCTTCTAAGAGTGAACTCTGTATTCAAGTAAGCATTCAAAACTTAGTCCACTGAGAACAACTCCTCTTCTTCAGGAAATCTTTTCTCATAGCCAAGCTTTTATTGGTGGTGCAGGGAGTATGCATGCACTCCATGTTGTCTAGTCATGGGAGAAGATACTCTGAGACAGGCCAACCATACTACATTCTCAGTGAGAGAATGCCCTTACCATGGGCACATGACCCAAACCAGAAAACACAGAGTCTTTTTTCAGAGTTTAAAAAGCTTTCCTGAGGGGCCTCCCTCATGACTCAGTGGGTTGAGCGCCACACTGTGAAGCATCCGCAGCACAGCAGCGCGAGTTCAATCCCTGGCCAGGGAGGGGACCCACATAGCACAGCAAACCTCTCCTGCCTCACCCACTGCTCCCCTCAGCAGTATACTTCTGTCCATCTGCCTGCTCTGTATCCCATTCTGTCTCTGGTGAATCCTCTCACTTCCTGTCCCTCTGGCCTGTATACCAGCTATTGTGTGCATAAACAAGTCTTTTTTAAAAAAATTTTTTTCCTGCAGAAAGAGCATTATCTAAGCATGCTGCTATAAGGGTATAATCCAGCATTTTCCCATGACCCTGGCCACCATTGCTGAAAGAACAAAGAGCTAAGAAAAGGGTGAAAGACTCAAAAAGAAGCAGAAACACAATCTGAAATCCTCAGGGACCTCAAGGTTCCTAATTTAAATCACTGTTGTCTCTCCTGAGTCTTGGTTGTTGAGTTCTTCTGTTCAGTTCTGTGCTACTCCAAACGCTGTCCTGTTTAGCTTAAATCAGTCTGAAGTGAATTTTCTGTCGTTTATACCCAAAAGAACCCTAACACAAGTAGTAATTTTCTTCCTCTAATTTCAGAATAAAACTAGAGAGCATCTTGAATAATTATTTTCTCTAGTCTTGAATTGGGAAGTAAGAGAGTTTAATTCTTAACTCAGAGGTTGCACTAAGCACAGAAGAATTATTGCCCCACATTAGCTTTCTATTTACTTTTGTTCTAACTCAGAACAGAGGACCAAACTCCCACAAAGAATAAGAGGAGCGAGAAGATTAATGTTGAAGACACTTTGCTTTCTACATTTCAGTATTTATTCATTTAGATAACTGGCTAGATTCTGCAGAAGAATTATATGCTACTGGTTGTAACCCTTCACCTACTAAGCTGAGAGTTTTATTCTCAGGAAATAATTCACGACTGTGAGGCCAAAACACAAAGCAGTGTATTTGTTATACAAGAAAACACATTGTAATTTAGTCTCTGTCCTTTCTCTTTTCTCTTTTTTAATTTTTTTCCCTACTCCTAGGCTTTTTTGTTGGTAAACTTTTTACATATGTAGAATGGTGTATTTCATCACATCCATTGTTATCAGGGAGAACATCATGTAATAAAATGTGCTATTTTGAGCTACAAAGGGTATTATATAAATATGTAACATTTGAGGGTGTTTTAGCTGACTTCTTAGGTCTAAATACCATAAATACCTCAATGACCTCAATATGACTTAAATCTTGAGCAGAGTTATTTAGTGTGGCAAATAGCCATCCCTCCTTCTCACACAATACCCAGTCTCATTATTTCTTGCTAACAGGACTCTTTAGTCAAGCAGAGGGTATGCATAGTTCTGTGTTGTTGTGAGTTGTGGTTGGCCTAAATCACTCATGATGAGGTCTTGTCTTTTTGCCCACAATTGGCCAAAGAATGACCTGGTGACCCGGTTGTAGGACATCTAGATAAGAAATAAGGGTAAGACTGCCTTGGGTTTCTAAGACAGATAACCCTGATAAAAGGTGACTGCTTCTCAGGGTGAGTTTTATTGCATCTGTTCCTTTCTTTCCTATTTAGATGCTATAGTGTAAGGGTAAAAATACCTGGAGGTGGGACTATTAGAGATAGCACAGTCACCAAGGAAAAAAAGGTGGATGAAAGGAGTTTTTAAGCAACACCTCTTTTTATGGTCTGTGTTAATGCAGTTACTAGATTTTTGCGGATAAATGCATTTTCAGCTGATACTTTCTGAAATAGTATTGAAAGCACTCTTACATTCATCAGTTCTCATTGTGATATCAAGGAAATGGCTAATATGTAAGAAGTATTTTAAACATGGAACAGTTATGGGTTTTTTTTTTTGTTTTTTTTAGTAGGATGCCATAAAGTGTAGAGAAATTCTAAGTCAAGACTGTGTAACTATAGGACAATAACACTGATAGGTAGAACAAACTAAAATTTAACTTCAAGATACCATAATATACCTAGTCTGGTTTTACTTTATGTGCCATTTCTGCCATGTACAACTTTAGTATTTACAGATATGATTAAGAACAGATTAACTGAACAGAATGTGTCATAGTCCTCAGCTGAGTATCAGAAAATTAAAACAGATTTGAAAATTCTTCTACAACCCTCAGGATTTAAATACATTAACTATGTCAGCAATTTTGTACTCTCACAACAAGAGATAAAAGAAGTAAAGATAAAGGGATGCACAAAATGGGAAAGTCTTTGGGGATATTAAAGCAATGAAAAGCAATATGGAAGTAATCAAAACTTGGTCGACAGACCAAATAAGACTTTATGAAATAAAAATATGGGCCAACATTTACAAAATGTTGCATGCCTCCAGATTTCATATGTCAACAATAGAAGCAAGGTTTAGATTCAATGAGCAGATACGAAACATTAGCCATGGATGAAATGCAAAGGGATTTCCGAGGCTTGAACACAGACAAGAATGCTGAAGTCAAAATCCTTATCTCAACACTAGCCAAGTTTTAGGGCTACAAGCATTGTTTCTCATCATTTCACCATGAGAGACAAAGTAATGTATGAGTAGGAGACAGCAAAAGTCAACAAACAGAATTTGTTTGTTTATTGTGAACATTTGTGTTGAAAATTGGTTTGAGATATTCAGAAAGTAAGCTTAAATTTTTGTTTTGTCAGATTATTTTTCCTTGAGATAAGTGTTAAGCAGTATACATAATGAACACACCCAATATTCTAGCATGAAGCAGATAGAAATGTCTGAACGTGGGCACCAAGTGTGGACTAATGAAACCAAAATACCCACATCAGGGGATACTGCTTCTCTGGAGACTTTGCTGGGAGAGAAATAAGAACCGCAGACATAGATAAACACGGGGTTTAAACTATCAGTCAATGCAGATTTCATGAAGATGAGAATGCAACCAACAGATGTGACCCAAACCGCACCAGACAGAGGAAAATCATACGACGCATACGAAAAACTGTCTCTGTCTGGATTATATGTGATGGGTTGGAAACTGACATATTACAATCCCTATTTCAATGCAGCAGCTGTCATCTTGCTGATCCACTTGTGTATTTCTCTCATCCCATCCAGCTTTCCTTTGTGGTTCTTCAAATGTGGCAGTATCCTAAAAAGATTATTTTAATCATATCAAAGACATTTGAACTTTAAATAATAGTGCCACAAAGGAGGGGCAGAGCTGGCGTTTCTATTGCTAATTTGTTTCATTGTTTTTTATTTGTTGCTTCCTAAAAGATGTATCTGCTGTGTTACCTGTGCAGCTTGAATTGTTTAGGGATGTCCAAATGCTTTTATACCCATCTACCAATTGGCCTGCATAGTTTAAAACACACACACACACACCTTTTTACTTTTAACTAAAGTCTTTGGAACCAGATTCAGAATATGATTTCCAGCAAAAACAAGTTCTGGCTAGTTTACTCTTAGAGGTGCGTCCTTACAGTTCCCCTAGCAATTGTGAAAATCCCATTTGGAGCCTGGTAACTGTACCTGGTGTTTTCACACATGAAGTACACCCACCGGATAGAGGATCTGCTAATTAACCACTTTTAGAATCTACCCATAAGTTGGCAGACAAAACATCTGGAACTTTCAGGGTTATGCAAATAAATCACCTTTTCCCATTAGTGTTCACAATGGGAAGAAAAAGTCTCCAAGTAAAGCAATGTTTCAAACCTTAGGAACATACCACAAACAAAACATTAATCCAGAAAAAAAAAATGTATTAGCAACAAAGACCTCTTTGGCTTATAAAAGATTTCAAAACACTCTGGCCATGAAACTAGAAAGCTTCCCATGAGATCACAATCTGGCTGGCGAACAAGAGAGTGGAAGATGTCAGCCTGCTTCCTAACAATTTCCTGAGACTATTTATGAAATAGAAGCAAAGTAAAGAGAGAATGGCAGAGATATGCAAAGTGCAACTGTTGGTGGTTTTAGTAACACATAGAACTCTATAGAGGAAAAAGATTATCTATTCTCAGAGGTCAGAATAAGGATTAACCTGGAAGAAAGATTAGCTAGAAAGGGATTCCAACAGGCTGTTTTTCTAACCAACCCAGGTAAGCCTTGATTTCTATAGTTGCAAAGATAAGGCAGGGCCTATTTAGTGAAGGAGAGTTACACTGAGGCAAGCACATGGGAGAAACAAGGAACTCATTTTCTATAGGTATATATTAATTTCCAGACAGGGCAATATGCATACTTTGCCTTGTGGTCTTTTGTGTGATAAAGGCAAGAATTTAGGATACAAAAAAAATCTTAAGAAAAATGCCCTGAGGGTCACTCCAGGGGGAAGAAGCTTCAGACTCAAGCAGGAGTTCATGCTAGCTGCTGGCTCATTGCAGGCTGTTCATAGAAGACCTATTATCCACTGACTTTGCTTCTGCTTCCTCTTGTCCACACATTGTTCATATTTACTTTGCTTCCTTTCACAATGGAAACTCTGCTCGGCCAGTCACCACATAGTCATGAAAAGAAGTTTTTAGCATGTGACAAAAGAAAACCAGACTCCAGGGACTGTGTCTGTCCAACTTTGCTCTGCAGTAGCCATCATCTCAGGTCACTTGAGAACTTCACCTCTAAATGAGAGGTGGCCTACACGACCCTTAAAGTTCTGTTCCCCATCAGGCATGAGAGGTGCCCTCTGTCTACCTCTAAACGGGCATCGGACAGATACTGACAACAGAAAAGTACCCATGCCCCATAGCATTGTCCCTTTGGTTAAGGGCTTCTCTTCTTCTCTTTTCTGTATGTAAATCTAGAAAGCTCACAAAGCACAATTCAAGGGTAAGGATTAGGAATAGGAAATGCTTCTGTTTGGGAAGGCACTTGAACAAAATAAACATGAGAAAATGAGAAATCTAAAGAAATGCATAGCACTAAAATCCATTGTGAATAAGTTGCTACTAGAAAAAACGAGGATTTATACCATGATATCTTTAGGGACAACTAGTATTTTCTTCAAAAAATAAGTGCTTTTTTCTAATTAGCATCCCCAAACTCCAGTGAATGAACTGCTGTGTGTAGTATGCTGGTCAGGGGTTTTGGGCTCCTGGGCCAGACCTGGAGATCAAGTTTCCTAAAAGAATTGGATACAGTGCCTACTGACATGGCACACTAGAAAAATAGCTGTTGTTAAGCAAATACATAGCAGTTACTATGGGTAGGTACTAATATATAATTTTGACATATGAGTTCATTGAATCCTCTCAAATATCATAAAGTGGGTGCTATTTTTATCAGCTTACACATGTGAACACTCTCGAAGGTCACACAGCACAAAGTGGTGACCTAACGTTACATAACAAGCCCCAAAAAACATAAAGGCTGAAAATAACATGTTCAAGGACACCTTGACTCGAGGCGCTTCTGAGTCAGGAGTTCTGAAGCTGGCTTTTTTTTTTTTTTTTAATTTATTTATGTATACAAGAGCTGGGGTGCAGGCCAGGGGTGTGGGAGATGAAAGTGTTCACCAGAGACAGAGTGGGGAGTAGAACAGACAGATCTACTGAAATATACTGCTGAGAGAAGCAGCAGGTGAGAAAGGAGAGGTCTGCTGCGCCATGTGGGTCACCTCCCTGGCCAGGGATTGAACTTGTCCGCAGTGGCTGCAGAGAGTGAAGTTGGCATCTTTATTATGAAAGGGTTATGAAGCTAATATCTTTTGATGTTTTTTAAAACACAAAGTAAAGATTGCCCTCATATGTTTAGTCACTTTGAGACGCTGGTTTGTGCCTCTTCATGTACAAATATTGAGTTTCCTATTGCCCCAGGCTTTTTTCAAATTATTTAAAGAGTTCCTGGAAGATGGCATTTAGACTTGTCCTTAATACAGAAGTGAATAGTGAAAGAGACTGTAGATAGGGTACAAAAATTAAATGTCCTTACTTGTTTGAAGAACATCACACAGAGTAAAAAGAAGGTCAGGGAGACTAGAGCAAGGTAGTTCCATGCGGAGGCTCGGACGCCAGCAGGTCTGGGTGAGCAGCGCTGGATCCTTCCCAAAAGAGCGGAGTGCACATATGCATGTGCACAGGTAGCAATCCACACTGTTAACTTGATGTAAGCAGGTAGAAGCCCTAAAGCAAATCAAACTATAATAATGTTTGCGTCATTGTCAAACTCTTGCTAAATGGATGATACCTTTTCATCCAAAATTTATTTAAATACAACTACAATACAGAAAAGAATATGTATGTATTCTCTAGAGCTGTTTTGACAAAATGCTACAAATTTGGTGACTGAAAACACAGAAATTTATTCTGCAGTGCTGGAGACCAGAATTTCTACACCAAGGTTCTAGGGGAAAATCTGTTCCCCACCTCTCTGCTAACTTCTGGTGGCTCCAAACATTCCTTGGCTTGGAACCTTATCACTTTTTTTTTAAAGATTTATTTATTTATGCATACAAGAGCTGGGGTCTGCCCCGGCCCGCGGGGCAACAATGAGGGTGCGTGGGAATCCTAAGGGAATGGAACAAACAAGGAACGCAAAGAAGAGAGGCAAGACAGGATTCTGATCAAGCCTCTAAAATTTTATTCTTGAACCACGGTATATGAGTGTTCAGGTGGGCTACGGGGAGGAGCAGGAGGAAGGGCTATTTCTGGATGATTGGCTAGGTGTTAGGTACTTGTCCTTTGCTGGTTGGAGGTTCTAGAGTGGGGAGGGCTATGGTTCTGGATGCTAGAGTGGGAGGGCTATAATTCTGGCACGCTCCTTTTTTGGCACCCTTGCTTAACCAGGAGATAAGGCTGACCAGGAAGTGAGACTAGACTTTATTCTTATGGCTCCCAGCAGGGGTCCAAGCCAGAGGAGTGGGAGGTGAGAGGATTCACCAGAGACAGAGTGGGGAGCAGAACAGGCAGATGGACTGAAATACACTGCTGAGGGGAGCAGCAGACAAGGCAGGAGAGGTCTGCTGTGCCATAAGGGTCCCCTCCCTGGCCAGGGATCGACCTCGCACTGCTGTGCTGCGGATGCTTCACAGTGAGGTGCTCAACCCATTGCGCCACTAGGAAGGCCCATCACTTTTTTTTTTTAAAGATTTATTTATGTATGCATACAAGAGCTGGGGTGTAAGCCAGAGTCGCGGGAGGTGAGAGGATTCACTAGAGACAAAGTGGGGAGCAGAACAGGCAGACTGACTGAAGTACACTGCTGAGGGGAACAGTGGATGAGGCAGGAGAGGTCTGCTGCTCCATGTGGGTCCTCTCCCTAGCCAGGGATGGAATTCATGCTAGTGTGCCATGGATGCTTCACAGTGCAGCACTCAACCTGTTGCACCACCAGGGAGGCCCCTTATCACTTCTCTCTCTGCCTCCATTTTAACATCACTGTCCTCTCTGTGTATTTGGCTTGTTGGTATTATCATTCCACTCTCCCTCAATCATCACCATGCCTCTTTTACTGTCTGTGTGTGTCTCTTTTTTTTAATCTCTCATGTAGAACAATTGCCTCTGTGTTTAATGTTCACCCAGAGAATCCAGAATGATCTCTTCATGTCAAAATCAGTTATTAAGTTGCATCTACCCCTTTTCTAAGTTGGCATTCATAGGTTCCAAGATTTGATATGGAGAGATATACATTGGAGAGTCAACATTTAATGCCTTACAGTGAACTTATATTAAGAGCACAGCATAATGAATTTTCCTAAAAGAAGTAAAGAAATCAGCAGCATCCCAGAAATCTCCTCATACCCCTTATCATCATTACCAACATTCCAGCAAATATCTGTTAGTTCTGTTTCAAAACTTTGTTCAAAAGGAATCATCAGTATGTGTACTTTTTTGCTGAACATTGTGATAGTGCATTGTTAGATGTCATTACTGTGAGATTCATGTGGTTGTAGATGGTTTATTGTTGCTATGTAGTATCTCATTGTATAACAATATCAATTCATTTGTCCCACTACTGTAAATGGACATTCATTTTATTTGTACTCTTGGTCATTAATAACACTCCTATAAATATTCTAGTACATGTCATTTGGTTAATCTGTGTACATCTCTGTTGGGCACTTAATCAAGAATGAGATATGAACATGGTTTGCTTTAGTAGCTACTTCCTACCAGTTGTCCAGGGTGGTAATAACAGGCATCTTTTGAACTTAAATTTATAGAGTAATTAGCTCATCTCTCCTGAATTCCTCAAAAGGGCAATTCTATAAGCTCCATGAGAAGTTCTTCTGAGGTTGAACTAATTTCAATGCTTTCAGTGTTTTCATCAGAATTAGTGGAACTCATTTTATAGAAATGTTTTTTTGTTAATAAATATTCTCTACAAGATTGTGGAGAGACTTTTTCACCCACTCTAAAAAAAGTTGGAAGTATTTTAATGTCGTTTATAGACACCTGCAAATTGAGTGGAAGCCACACTCTTAGGGCAGCCAGCACAGGTCACAGTCTTCCTGACACCAGAGACTGTGCAAAAGCCATGAGCTGCTTACAAGATTTGCTGAAAACTCTTCCCTGATGCTCCCTACACGCTTCCCTTTTTTCGAATACACTGTATTAAACTGGAGAGGAAACATGGTTCTTTCTTGGATTCCAAAAGCAGTCCACTCTTCTGCAGACATTTCCTGGATCTTAAATAAATTTGAAGATTAGTGCAAAGTCAATGGGGTCACAAAAAGGAGGACATGGTTTGCCATTACCCAAGCCCACTCTCATGAAAATGGATGCTGAGGTCAAAATACTTCTCCCTCCATTATGCAAAGCGATTTAGTGTTCCTTAGTTTCTACCCACAAAGCTGAATTTGAAGCCTATAAAGCAGTAGAACAGGGCCATCTATATGCTCAGATCTAGATTCCATAGGAGGCAAATGGGGTTATGAATATGGTAACTAGGCAAAAAGGTGCTGGCCACAGAGAAGAGTAGATACAGTGTTCCCTGCCCCCATGAACTCTCTTATGGGGTATCTGCCAGTAGCTTTTACTGTGTTTGGTAGGGTGATGAGCAATTTGTGAACCTGTTGTAAATTGGGCCAACTTTACCACTCAGGAAGCGTTTTGACATTCCCTGCAATGAATGTCTGCACTGAAGGAATGTTCACAACACTGGGCTCTACTGACTGTTGTGCCTAATTCAACAACAAGGCCGTATCATAGTATCATTTCCTGTAGGGGAAAAAAAGAGAGAATCAGTGCCCAAAGTCCCTGCATAGCACCTCTGCCTAATGCTTGCCCAGGCTGGAAGACCTACTGCCTCACAGGACCTTTTTATGTCAGTACAAGTGAGCTTCAAAATTTGCTCAATTTGCTCCATGCTAGGAGTCATTCAAAAGGAAGGCTGCCCAGTGGAGGAAGCTAGTTCTCTAAAATAAATTATCTTAATTTCTAGAGCACTGTATACAATAATTGAATAAAATATTTTGAAATGCAACAACCTTCTAGAACATTGTGGTTCACACAAAGCTATAATAATTGTGGATACTCCAGCAATTCTTCCCTGTCTGCTTTTCCCAACAATAACCCAGATTTCTCAGCTATGTTTTTAATGAGTTAACCCAGTGTTGTGCTAATTGTTTAATAATAGGCTCACTGAGATTGCAAAAAATCCATAACTTGTAGTATTTGACCATTTCTATGGTGTAAGTAAACTCATAGTGGCCGGTTTAAAGATGCCACAGTGCTGTCACCAGATACAGACTTGGCAAGGGATACATAGTAGTACATTATTATGTATTGATAGTATTTCTGCCATAGACAATAGAGACAAGTAACCTCAACAATATACATAATAGTAAAATTCTTAGGACATGATCACTCTGAGTTATATATTACCTTAGTTTTTAATATAATTAAAATTTTTAAATTGAATTTTAAGTTTTGTTGTTTAATCTTTAAGAATGACTATGTTTAACAGACACTTGTAAAATTCCTGAAAATTTGGTGATTGGCTCCGTCATATGTTCTATCCAGCTCTAGTACATCATGAGATCAACCCCACCTTTAGCTTTATAGGTGGCAATGATTTACGTGAGCCAATCAGTGTTCACTATTTCCCTGACCATAGTTTAGAATTGGGATAGGATTTAAATTAGGAAAAATGAAACATAAAGAAGCATTGACTGTGGAGTCCACAGAAGAAAATTGTTCTTACTTCCTTCAAATGGAAACCAGTGGTGTGATTTAAATTGTTGCATGTCCAACTGTTATAGCATAAGAAATTCTACCTGAGGATAAGTATGGCATATGTCTAAGTATGAGATGAACAGAATTACAGTGAATTGTACCTAGAGGTTTAAAATATTATAGCCATCCCTTTATAAAACCATGCCTGAATATCTTCCTTCAGTTAATTTACCGAGCCAATACACATCGCTTGTTTGTCTGTTTACGTCATGTTATTAACAACTTAAAAATTCTAAGAGATGCATGAAAGATTTGATTTAGAAAAATTTGTATGTCTTTCTTGTAGATATTTTTGGGTAGCATACAAATACATATAGACTTGTGATTCTGTAAAATAATAAATGAAGTTTTTCCTTACCTAAACTTTAAATCCTGCTCTACCTAACTGCTCAGAGAGTAAGTCCAGTTAAATGCATTTTCTACAAATTGTTTGACGATATTTTAGGTATATAGAAGGCATTTTGCAAAAAAACTTTTAATTTTGAGGTAATTTCAGATTCACACAAAGCTGTAAGAAATAATAGACATATCACAGTTACCTTTTTCCTAGCCAAATTATGCTTAATATCACAAGACAATTTTATTAATTCAGTCAAGATGAAGAAGAGTTCTGTCACAAGCTTCATTTGTGGTACCCTTTTGTGGCCACATTCTTATGACTTCTCCCATTTTCTGTGACTCCTGACAACCACTAATCTCTTCTCCATTTCAATAAACTTCTAATTTCAAGAATGTTACATAAGTGTAGTCAGACTGTATATGACTTTTTTTAAAAGATTTTATGTATTTATGCATACAAGAGCTGGGGTACAGGCCAGAGGTGTGGGGGGTGAGAGGATTCACCAGACAGAGTAGGGAGCAGAATAGGCAGATCGCCTGAAATACACTGCTGAGGGGAGCAGCAGACGAGGCATGAGAGAGGTTTGCTGTGCCATGTGGGTCCCCTCCCTGCCCGGGGATTGAACTGCACTGCAGGGGCTGAAAGAAGCTCCACAGTGCGGCGTTCAACCCCATGTACCACCAGGGAGGTCTCTTGTATATGAATTTTGACATAGATTTTTTTTCATGCAGCATAAGCCCTGGAAATATATCTAAATTATTGAGTGTTATCAGTAGTTCATTCTTTTTCATTGCATAATTGTAGCAATGAAAATGAATTGTACCAACCTACCTGTTTAACTGTGTCTACCTGCTGAAAGAAAGCTGGGTTATTTATGTTTCTTGGTTACCACTAAGTCTGCTACGAGCATTGTGTAAATTTTCATGAATAACATGATTAGGAGTTAATGGTTTGTACGACACTTGTATGTTTTGCCTTATAAGAAACTAGCAATCAGCAATATATCAATAATCTTGATGCTTCACCTTGTTGACATTTGGTGGTTCGTTATTGTTTATTTTAACCACTTTGAGAGGTAGTGATTTCTGGCTGTATTTCAATTTGCATTTTCATAATAGTTACTGATATTGGATATCTCTTTTTGAGAGTGTATTTGCCATCTATTTATACTCTTTAGTTAATTGTCTATTTGTGGTTCTTGTCAATTTTCTAAATAGCTTGTTTAAGTTTTTTACTGTTGAGTTTTGTGAGTTCTTTATATTTTCTAGATGCTGATGCTTTGTCAGATACATGGTTCACAAGTATTTTCTCCCAATTAGGGATTTACCATAAATGGATGTTCAATCTTGTGAAATTTTCATTCTGCATCTTTTGAGATGATCATATTATTTCTGTCCTTTTGTTTATGCAGTCTGTCGCATTTATTGATTTGCATGTGTTGCAGCTTCCTTGCATCTGAAGGATAGTGATAAATGATTCTTTTAATGTGCAGTTGAATTCAGTTCAGTAGTATTTTGCCAAAAGTTTTTACATCTCTGTTTATCAAAGATACTGGTGTATAGTTTTCCTTTTTTGTGATGTTTCCTACTGATTTTGGAACCAAAGTGATGTTGTAGAGGAGTTGACTTTATAATGCAGCATATTTTAAAAGGAAGCAAACACACTCACACACATTCATAATTTCAAGAAATGCCAAAAAAAATGCTTTTCCTGTTTTTAAAGTATGGCACAGTGAAATTCTGAACTAAAGAGCAACATGTTTCTTTTTTTTTTTTTTTATCCTGATTTCTTATATTTGGAACTCAGAAGTTGTGGCCCTGAGTATCAAAAACTAGGCTTATTTAAGATATTTTTGTCTGAATGTATGACCTTGCACATCAGTATTAGAGCCTTGGAGTCTCACGGTACAGAGGTCAAGCCATAGCTGAATTGAAGGAATGTGAAATGACAAAGGACAGTTTCCTAACCCAAACAGAGGTGAGCATTCAACTAGCTATGAAGGGGAGAATGAGAAGGACATGTCTAAGGATCAGAAATTGAGGAGACCAGCTTTCTGCTCCTCCCTCACCAAAACTGAGTTGGGCAAGACAGAAGGTTCAATAAAAAATCCAAAGAAGATTGAGGGTGGAGACACGAAAACAGGCCTGTGTTTACTTATAATGAAATTCTTTTTTTTTTTAGATTCATTTATTTATACATACAAGAGCTGGGGTATAGGCCAGAGTTGCGGGAGGTGAGAGATTCACCAGAGACAGAGTGGGGAGCAGAACAGGCAGATCTACTGAAATACACGGCTAAGGGGAGCAGTGGGCGAGACAGGAGAGGTCTGCTGTGTCATGTGTGTCCCATCCCTGACTGGGGATCTAATTCGTGCTGCTGTGATATGGATGCTTTACAGTGTGGTGCTCAACCCACTGTGCCACCAGGGAAGCCCATATAATGAAATTCTTAAGGAAAACATTTCAGAGAGTTGAAAATGACTACTATAGCCTGAGCAACTCAACCAAGGATTCCTCAATTCTGGACAGCTCTTCTCCAGTGTCTCTCGTTCTTCTTGAACTAGCAGTATAGTCAGGTACTTGCCTCCTCTGGCAGTAACAAAGGCGTGAGAAGGCAAGCAGAACTGTAAAATGCTCAGCACTGCCACACTGATATTTCCCGAGGGCTATTGCCCAAAGCAAGTTGAACTTGAAGTCACAAGGTGAGAATTAAACAGTGGTAAGGGATTGGAGATCCAGGAAGAGAGAAAACAGGGCCTATTTCTTCAGTCCATCACTTTAACTACCATTTCTTGCCCATTCTCTCTGTTAGTGTACCTGGGAAAAACTGAAAGTTAAACTCCATGAATGCTATTCCAGGGAGAATTAGGTGCTTCCCTTTCCTCCTCTTGGATATTTAGGGCATCCTTTTCTGTCCTGTCATCATGAAGTTGTGTCCTATCATCATGAAGAGAACATCATGAAGTTGTTCTCAAATTAAGATAATTGTTTACTCCAAAACAGAGAAAAAAGATTCAACTGTATTTAGAGGAGTAAATGTGTTCCTTTCATAGAAATTTTGCTATTATGTTTGCATACCTGAGTCACCTAATTTATGAAATTGCCCATAATACCAGTAAAAGGCTAAGAATAAGCAGGTATGTATACTTACAGAGTGAAAAAAGGTTCTCGTTTCTTTTTTTTTTAAAGATTTATTTATTTATGCATACAAGAGCTGGGGTACAGGCAGAGGCACAAGAGGTGAGAGGATTCACCAGAGACAGAGTGGGGAACAGAATAGGCAGATCTACTGAAATACACTGCTAAGGGGAGTGGTAGACAAGATAGGAGAGGTCTCCTGCACCATGTGGGTCACCTTCCTGGCTGGGGATCAAACTTGTGCTGCAATGGCTGCAGATGTTTTATAGTGTAATGCACCACCAGGGAGGTCCCTGTTCTCATTTCTTAACAGATAATTTTTGACATAATTTAATCACCATGTTCAAATTTATGTATTTAAATGTGCCATGTGAAAGTCGCTGAATGGTATTACTTCCATTCCCCCCCCCAAAAAATAGGAAATATTACAAGGAATCTGTTATTTTTTGCTATAGTAGCATTTAAAGAACTGTAATTTTCAACTCATTCTACCATGGTCATAACCAGATTATTGGTAGATCTTGGCTTATAATTGGCCTGATATATAGTAAACAGTCCTTAAAAATATCAGAATTGATCTGCCTTGTTGACATCATCCACATCTTTATTTAGTCTAACAAAAAGTCAAAGGCAATATTTTTAAAGAAAAAGGAAATGCTTCCTTCACACCACTTCCAAACCTACATACATGGCCATTGTGTGACCTGTGTCATAATACAATAGTACATATTGTATTATGTGGTTGTGAGGTTATACAGGTGTAGTTTCACTGTTCAACAGATATAATACCAACGCTTTTTGTGTGTCATGGAACCAAATAGTCCGAGCATTTTAAACTTGGAATGACATTAAAGAGCCAGCCCAATGCCATCATTGTACAAATGAAGGAATTGAAGCCAAGAGAAGTTAAATAATTTACTCAGTCACATATTCCATTAATGCTTAGCTAAAATGAGACCCCTGGCATAGCACTACTCTGATCATTTTAATTAATTTCAAGGATAATGTGCTTTATAAATTGGTTTATTAGTTAAGGCACCTTCAGCAGCAAATAACTGAAAATAGAATTGAAAATAATACTATCTTGTGTAACAGGAGCATGAAGGTATTCCAGGATTAGTTAATTCTGTGGTTCACTTACATAATCAGAGGCCTAGATATTTTCGTCTTTCTGTGCTCCGGTCCTTATAGCATCAGACTGTCTTCAGGCTGGTCCCCTTATGATCACCATACAGCTATAGCAGTGCCAGAGAACTTGCAAACACCTCAAGATCCAGTAGAACAGGAGGTACTCATGTCTTATGTGTTACAGAAACAAAAGACCACTTCTCAGTAGTGCCCCAGAAGATTGATGTGCAATTTTCCTTGAGCAGATTGTAGCCTGAACTTGTGGTATAGGATCATTTAATGGGGCATAGGTTAATCAGGACACTGTAGGGAAAGAAAAGTGTCCATCTTCCCCTAAATCATGTAAGCGTTATTAAGAAGGTGACTACCTAGAGAAATTAGGAGTCAAGAATAAAAGGAAAAGGAGGAGGAATAACTGGAAGTAAACCAGTAGTTTCTGTCATAACTAATACATGTCCCTGAATATAAATTAATGTTGGCATTAAATAATATGGAGAAGATGAGCATTCTCATGGGCTAACTGAAAATCCTTGATAAAGCTAAGAGCTATTTTATGAAGGTAAAGAATAAGCCATGTTACTTCAATATCAACCTGGATTATCTATCACATACAAGATTTACTTAAATAGCTGAACAAAAAAAGCACAATATCTTTAAGTATTTACAATTTACATTGAAATAATGAATGTCAGTTGGTTGGTTTTTTTCTAAATTACAGTTTACTTATAAATTTATATTAAGTGGGAACTATTTTTACTACTAAGTTTGAGAAACCTGGGACTCAAAGAAATTGACATTTGTGATTCAAAATGTGGTCTCTGGATTACCAGAATTAGTATCACCTGGAAACCTGGTGCAAATGCAAAATTTTTGCCTTTAGAGCAGAACTACTAAGTCAGAATGTTTAGAAATGTATTTTAGCAAGACTTCCACTTGATTCTAATGCACTGGAAAGCTTTATAACTATGGTCCTACACTGAGAGCACTAAGTCAGGATTTGAACACAGGTTCCTTAACCTCCACAGCCTGTTCATCTACAGTACGTTGCCCAAATAATACAGATTATAGAATAATGTACTGTACTTGTCTCTATTATTAAAATAATAATAATAAGTATTGGATCAAATAAAAGACAAAAGAAAAGTAAAATAGTAACACTTACTGTATCAGTGTTTCACCATTGACTGTGTTGCCATCGTACACGTGATTCATATGAATTATTAAGAACATGTTGCTTTGACTCTGCTGTGATCTGGTTGCTCTGGTCTCACTTTGGGGCATAGAATTGAGAGGTGTGGAGGATGGAGTTCTTCAGTGAATTAGACCCTGAGTTTCAATTTACAAAGGCCTTCTTTTGATAATTTATATTCAAATGATCCACTGCAGAATTAAATGAAAGAAATGAATCAGGAGATGGCTGTGGGTTACTTTAATTGATATTTTTATAATGATTACAGACACACACAACACCGCATTCTTGAAATTATATTGCCTTGTGTTACAAAGAGCTTATTCTTCCCATAATGGCATCTTGATAGAATGTGGGTGGGCTGAATAGCTCCCAGGGCATTAGCAAAGCTGTGACATAAAATCATTGTTTTATTTTCTGTAACTCCTCTGGATAGCTTAAGGGAAATAATGTGACTACTTACAAATGATGAGTAACTATGAATTCCAGAGAAATGAGTCAAGGAATTGAATGACATCACAAACTAAGTAAGGACAGGACAGTTTCATGTAGTCAGAATCTTTGTGTTTTGCAGATGTCTTCTCCTGTCACCTAAATAATTACCTTTATTGAGGTTGCACACATCTGACTTTCTTCCTTTTGATTCTTTACATTATCACACTAAAACTGTGAGATGTAAACACTCTATTTTTAGTAGTCAATGCTATGTAGAAATGACAAAACAAAATTGAAAGCTTAGATGTATACATACACAGGCAAACCGTTTAGGATTTTATTTCTTTACAAGGCATCTTCTTACCTAAAAGCCAAACTGTTATCTGTTCAAGGTGATTAGAACAGTCTCATCATTCCCTGAGTAAACTACAGAAGCTTTGTAAGTCTTAATCTGTATCTGTGAAATGAGATAATAATCCAGCCCTGGAAGTAATAGTTAAGCTGTGATAAAGTAATATATGTAAGTCACCTACCCCAAACTAACTTATGGATAGTAACCAGTATGTGTGTATTACTGTTATTATTTTCTATTCCTGATTATTATTGTTGTGATATATTAGAAAAATACACAAATGGCATGCATTTTTAAGAATCTTGCACAAATGTCTGGGGATTCTATCACCAGAATCTCAGATGAATATTGACTTTTATTTATTTTTTTTATAAGATTTATTTATTTATGCATACAGGAGCTGGGGTACAGGCCAGAGTCCAGGGAGGTGAGAGGATTCACCAGAGACAGAGTCGGGAGCAGAACAGGCAGACTGGCTGAAACACACTGCTGAGGCGAGCAGCGGGCACAGCAGGAGAGGTCTGCTGCGCCATGTGGGTCCCCTCACTGGCCGGTGGCAGGGATCAAACCCCTGCTGCAGTGGCTGTGGTTTGCTTCATAGTGCGTTGCTTAACCCACTACGCCACCAGGGAGGCCCTGAATATTGACTTTTAACAAAAGCATTATGTAGTAGAGCAAAAGTTGTATATCTGTGCTAGCCAATGACTGATGTTTAAAAAGGTGTTAACCAGAACAGCTTATCTGTACTTATTGGCTTTTGATGATTATAGATGTATTTCTTTTTGACAAATGTTTAAAACCAGGCCCAGATTATACGATCTACTTCATATTATGTATAACTCCTTCCCTAGTTGACAATTTCATCTGACCTATCACCTTGGGAACATGAATGAGATAGGAGGGTTGGAGTATCTCCTTGACCATAGCTAAAATGCTAACTGCAGTTGCTCAAGAATCACTTCACATTTCAGGGCAGGACATTTGAAAAATAAAACCAGATTGTTTACTTCTCTCAGGATAACTGTAGGGGACTATATGAAACTTAAAAATAGTAACTGAATTCTCAGGATACATGCCAAGGGTGTTTTTCAGTGACTTAATCGCATCAAGTCAATGCCATTATAGAATGGTGGTGATCCCTAATCACCTCTAGTTAAGTTGGAGAATAAGTAAGCTCACCTTATTCTTAAGCTAAGGTTAATGTTTTTTCTAGATGTTCATTGGAATTCATTAGAATGAATTAAGTAAATTCTGATGGAATGGTTAATTTTATAATCAACTTTACTGGTCCACAAGGTTTCCAGATATTTGGTTACACATTATTCTGGTTATGACTGTGAGAATGTTTTCATATGAGATTAACACTTGAATCAGTGGACTGAGTAAAGCACATCACATGGGCAGCGACACCTATTTCATTGAGGACCTCAAGAGAATAAGAATGTGGGTGGCATATTCACATTCCTAATCACTTATATTTTATCTTGTGTATTAAATACTCATTTAAAACATCATTTTTAAATATCCGGATTTCTTTTCACTATCTGAATAAACTCTTCACTTTGTGGGGGGAGATGTTCTGGTTTCATGTTTAAAATTTTAGGAAAAAATTTGCTTCATTGGGCCTCCCCTGGTGGCACAGTGGGTTAAGCAACGCACTAAGAAGCAAATCGCAGCCACTGCAGCACGAGTTCGATCCCTGCTGCCGGCCAGGTGGGGGGACCCACATGGTGTGGCAGACCTCTCCTGCTGTGCCCGCTGCTCCCCTCAGCAGTGTACTTCTGTTGATCTGCCTGTTCTGCTCCCCACTCTCTGTGGTGAATCCTCTCACCCCCCCCACACCTCTGGCCTGTACCCCAGTGCTTGTATGCATAAATAAATAAATCTTTAAAAAAAAAAATTTGCTTCATTGAAAAAAATATGCACTGTCTAAAGTTTTAAAGAATACCCCAAAAGGTTATCTGATTCTGATTCCACTGAAGCAATTTTACCACTAATTATTGTCAATCAATAATTAGTTACAATTGATGGTAACTTGTAGCAAAAAAAAAATTGACTTCCCTCTCTACATATCAAAAAAAATCCTTGTGTTTTCCCAGTTACACATATAATTCAATATTCCTTATCTATAAATATGTCTGTTCTTAAGTTTCTCTTTTGAGTCTGGCTGGCTCCCTCATTAATTAATAAATGAATTAAAATTTTATTCATCTTTATGTAACAATCATGATTTTTTTCTTTTTATTAAATTTTTACAATTGGCCTCAGTAACAACCTAATCAATACTACACAAGGGGACAGAAGTTCTTTTTTTAATTCTAAAGATAAAGTAACTGCCTGAAGGTGGGGCACAGTTTAACCTTGCTGGCTTAAGTAGTTTTCCTATCTCATCATTTATCATGGTTGGTTGAAATCAATTGGAATATCTTCCACCTATTACCTGCAGAATTCAAACAAGTTTCACACTGACTTGTTCACTTCGGACATTTTACACAATCTTTCTTATTTGATGCACATTCTACTTCACATCATTGTATATTGATTACTCCCTGTGTTAGGAATTCGATCTTAGATTCTGTCAGTCCTCATTACTAGGAAAGGAATTTCCTTGTTTTCCTTGGCTTCCCTCTGATGACACTCATCCAGGCATTGTTAGTTTATGACTTCCTTCTTGTGTCTAATTCTTTATATCAGCCCCAGCACAGGGATTGGCAGGATAACCATTCAATAAATGTCAACACTACTACCAGTCTGTTCTTTGAGACAAAAATTATTCCATAAATAAGTTATATAATGATTTCTAGAATATAACACTTGGGCTCATCTTGAGTTCATAAAAGAAATGTGCAACCATTCAGTTAATGTAGCAAACATAAAAATAAATCAAAATGTTGTTAAGAGTGAAGGAAAAGAATAGTCATAATATTTGTAATTTAGTATTTAAAACCCAGATAGTACTTATATTTTTATTTTGATTTTATTTTAAATATTTATTTATTTACACATACAAGACCTGGGGTACAGGCCAGAGTTGCGAGAGAAGAGAGGAGGTGAGAGATTCACCAGAGACAGAGTGGGGAGCAGAACAGGCAGATCGACTGAAATACACGGCTGAGGGGAGCAGCAGACGAGGCAGGAGAGGTCTTCTGCGCCATGTGGGTCAGCTCCCTGGCCAGAGATCCAACTTGTGCTGCTGTGCCACGGATGCTTCACAGTGTGGTGCTAATTAGACCCGCTGTGCCACCAGTGAGGCCCAGTGCTTATATAAATATTTTTTTAATAATAAGATTTACTTAATTATATTTCACATAATTTGTAGTTCCCAGGAAATTTCCACCACCGTTTCACCCATGAACCATCACCTCAGTCCCTTGTGCTCTTTCTGCCTTCATCCTGGTCTCTACCCCACCTGCCCCAGAAGATCCCTTTGGTTTGTCTTTGACATTTTGTTCTTGTTGTGTTTTTTTGTTTGTTTGTTTGCTTGTTTTGCTGTTTGTTTTTGGTTGTAATTGTTTGTTTCCTTGAGCTTTCTTTGTTGTTGTTGTTACTTTCATTCCTCCTAAAAATCAAGCTGATATTTTTCTCTTGCCTTCTGACTTATTTCACTGAGCTCCATCCGTGTTTGTATAAATGACTCTAGTTTATCATTTTTATTGCTGAATAGTATTCCATTGTGCATATGAACCACATCTCAAGAAAAACAAAGTAAAAAGCCCAATCAAAAAATGGACAGAAGAACTTAAAAGACACTTCTCCAAAAAGCACATGCAAATGGCCAACAGGCACATGAGAAAATGCTCACCATCCCTCATAATCAGGGAAATGCAAATTAAAACCACATTGAGATACCACCTTACACTGTTAAGAATGGCACATATCAAAAAAACCAACAAGAACAATACTGGCAAGGATGTGGGGTAAAAGGAACTCTGCTACACTGTTGGTGGGAATGCAAGTTAATCCAACCACTATGGAAAGCCGTATGGAGGCTCCTTGGTTTACTAAAAATAGAGCTACCATATGACTCAGCAATTCCACTCCTAGGGAATCTACCCAAAGGACACAAAAACACCAATCCAAAAGAATACCTGTACCCCCATGTTTATTGCAGCACTATTTATAATTGGTAAGACCTGGAAACAACCCAAATGCCAGTACTTGTATTTTTAAATAGAGACATAGGGTTCTTGAGTTTGCTTTTGTTTTTTCTTTTTCCTTCTCCTAAGTTGACCAGTTTAAGAGAAGAAAAGTCAAAGTGAGCTTAATATCTGACCCTTTAACTTGTCTGAGAGTTCAGTCTTGTAAACTATGAGCTCAAATCTGTCAGGGGATTGCTGCAGACTTACCATTTAACACCATGCCTGGCATGAAATGAATAAATGGACTAAACGTAAATGCCCCAGTTATGACTGTGTTCATATTTGTATATGAGTGTGGGTGTGTTACGTACTATGGGAGAAGCATAGGAGCAGCATTTCTTCCTCTCTGAGACTAAAGCACATAGAGGACTAATGTTGCAACCTTAATGGTGTCCATACTCCACCAAAGGGTGATAGACTCTTATCTCTGAAGCACTATCAAATCAAGAATTAAATTTACTTCTTAAAAGTGAAAATAATATTTATCCTAGATTCTCTTTACTCAGAATCACATTATGATTTTAGGTATGGACTATTTTATAATTGTAGGCAGGAGATACGTGTATGGCTATACTTTATTTGGTTGCTCAATTTCAATTATAAAGCTAAACAGGTTGCCACTTAAACTTTCACCCAGGTCAAAAAAATTAAAACTGGGACGAGGTAACAGATACAGTGAAAGTGTTACTCAGCGGGTCTGAGCAATTTGTAGGTAGGAGGAGGGTTCATATGTCACAAGTTGGTAAGAAGGAACATTGCATAGTGCACGCCATGAGCAACAGCTAGTGGCCACTGAATGCAATCAAAGCAGCTCTGCCTTCAGTTTCAGTTCCCAATTCACGAGGACAGACATTTTCTGTCCCCTCGTTACTCCTCCGAAATCTTCATAAAGCAAAATCCGTGGGTGGCTTTAGAGACCTCACTTGAAAATTAAATCCTGTAAAATCAAAAGAATGAGGAGTCACAAGACAATTCTCAGTCCAGAAGGAAATCAGACTTTCTGTGTGTTTCAGTCTAATGTACATATGTATAAATACATCTATTTAGAGGTCCCATTTCTGTGTATTCTTATTGGGCAAGCCTTTTAACACATAGCCAGGCCTTCTTTGATTGCATTGGCCTGTGTAAAGAGCTGTTGAGACAAAAATAGCAAGACATTTTTTTTTTTTAAAGTGGGGGTGAAATGGGGATGTTAATAATCACCCAGCAGCAGTAAAATTCTGAAAGTTCAACAGACTTGGCAGACTTTCTTTAGGGACCGCATAGTAAACCTATTTTTGGCTTTGTAAGCCATACAGTCCTCAAACCTACTCACCACGCCATCTAGCTGAAAACAACCATGGACAGTCTGTCAATGAATGTGCATGGCTATGTTCCAGTAAAACTTTATTTACCAGATTGGGTCTGTGGGTCATAGTTTGCAAAGTCTTGGTCAGGGAGGTTTTGGAAACCAAGAAACTTCAGTTAGTGGTAGGTAAGTATGTGGACATAATTATGTAAATATTTAAAATTTATACATTGTGCCTTGTGATAAGCTGGCCTAACCCTGTTTGGTAGATGTCAGTAGCTGCCTAGGTTACAGGAAATGTAACCATTTTAACCCAAAGCTTACAACCTCTGTATTAAACTATAATGAAACTAGTTCTCTAAATTTCAGATTTATTGGCAAATTTATTTCTGGATTTCAAATTTTTAGCAAATCAGCACAAAAAAAGTTAATGCAACCTTGGTAAAATTCAATCCCTATGCTGTTTTTTGGTACCGAAAAAAACCCCTAAAAACTTCACGAAAGCTTCACCTGAAATAAATGCAGAATGCAGGTGGTCGTATACTGGAGTTCTGAGGTCAAAAGTCCTCCAAATTAGTGGTGGGGTACAGGATTATTTGAAGATAAAGTCTGGTAATCAACAGAGTTTTTAGCTTTAGTCACACAGGGAAAGGAGCAGCGTATACTAGGAGTATTTCTACAGTATTTTGAATCCCACTAAGTTTCCTAACAAGAGACTACCAAATATTTATTTTCCTAATTACTTACCACAAATTTCACTACTGATAACAAATTCCTACCTTTCATTATTCCAGTTTTCTAGATTTGTGGTATAAATCAATTCTAAAGAAAGTTGAAGCACTTACAGTAGCTGCCTGTGTAAAGTAAACTTTTTGATTAAATGGCCTTTGACCTGCCAGCCCCATCTTGGGAATTCCTAATGAAAGCATATGAATACCTTTCAGATACAGATGGAAATGAGCAACCATTGATATCCCACTCCCTGTACTGAAAGAATTTGAAGTAAATTGCACACACCCTTAATTATCCCATTTTTTACAACTGACTTGCTTCATACAGGATACTATACAATGACATTGGCTCTGTGCATCTATGTTTACCCTGCATAGGGACATTGAACTACTCCATACAGGGCAGGCTGGGAAGGGAAGGATACCAAACCCAGGGAGGGGAAGGTGATAATCAGTATGACAAAATTTACCAGGGCCACACAAGTTTGGGACAGGTACAAAGGAGATTCCAGAGTTTGGATCATGACCATGAACATAATGCAGATGGTGAGTTGTAGTTATTCCAGGAAATTTATATTAATAGGAAGGACTTGGCAGCAACAAAGTAGACCAGTCTATCTACTGAATCAGGTGGCTGTTTGACAGATTTGATGGTGTTTAGCAACTGTGTGTGTGTATGTGTATGTACAATTTTGGTCAGTGCCTTCTTAATGGTTCAGGAGAGGTGGGAATTGGAGTTAACACTTTGAGCTAACACTTTAAATTTGATTTCTATGCTTTGGATTTGAATTAGATAAGCAGTATCAGGTACAGGAAGGAGAAAAAAACAACAACACAGAATGACCACAGACATTTAAGATAATTCATTCTGAGTTAAGATTAAAAACAGAAGCTGTGAAGGTGAAATTGGGGTCTAAGTAGCTATTCCTGTTTTACAAATGTATCTCTAAATCTCTGTCTTTCCCAGGTTCCTTCAAATCTGTCCATTGTTCAACTTAGCTCACATCTACTGTTCATGGCGCTCTGAACCTCTTTTCAAAGTGTGTTCACGGCTTTATGTGGCTTTGACACTCTAAGAAGGGACCCAGTTGGTCATACATGGATGAAGTTCTACAAAGCAGTTTGTCTTCCATAACTTATCACCAAAATTTAACAAATCTCATAGCTACTGAAATATTGCACTAAAAGGCAATCATTTTAAGCAATGTCAAAACTTAAGTGCAAGGGAAACTTTTGAACCTTTCTGGCTGTGTTTGAACAGGGCATTATAGAAAGTGCCCAAGCACATAGGATTGAAGAGATCATCTAACAATGCATTCTTGAGGTAATGGCTTTTTAAAATGACTTTGATCATTAAAGATTTCAAAAACACACAAAACTCCAGTGTACCCAGCATCACAACAATACTTACTCAAAAATTAATCATACTTACTTTGTCCATGTTTTTTTTCCTTTTGTTGAAGTTAGTGACATGTTTGACACCAAAAGTACGGTCAATATTTGTCATTATTTAGAATTAGTTGGGAGCTTTGCGCAGTGGCAGTATCGTAGCCAATGAGGTTTATCCGAGGCGCGATTATTGCTAATAGAATTAGTTGGTTTTTTTTTTCCCCAGAATACCCATTCTAAGATAGTACCTCGGTATAGTGATTTTTTCAATTACTGATTTGTGTCTTCAGCAACATATGTTGAATGCCTGCTGCTTAAATCATTCCATATATTTCAGCTATTGTCTTTAACTTTTAAAAGTGAGGAAGCAGTTCCAGGAATGTCAGACATCTTTGTAGTTTTCTTCATCTCATCCTCTACATGGCATCCCCATGGCAGGGATACAGAAAGTAATCGCGCCAAATTGTGTCGATAATAATATGCCAGCATATTGCTACTTAATTTCTGCTTAAAAGCATTTACCTTCTACCACTTTCTTCCAAAGTGATATTATGTCGCTTTAATATTGTTAAATTAGAACAATAAGAAATACTGCTAATTATTTTGTTTGCATAACATTAGAACTGTGCCCTGTGCCTATAGAAAAGGAGCTAAGAAATAGTTGGAAACCACAAATGTAAATCACAGTTTGGAATAAAATAATCCCCAACTCCTATTAACTGCTTAGGAAGCTGTCCAAGATATGTGTTGCTGTCTCCTGTAGTTTGCTGTATTTTGAGAGTTGTGCCTGCTGGCACTGTTGGAGTTAAGAGTCTGTCAGCGTCTCTAGTCTGACCTCTTAATTTGTGGGTTTATAACTCAGCTGTTCAAATTTGCCCAGAGCCAGAACTTGACACAGAGTGTTAACCTTGGGAACTTAAGCATGTCTTTGCATGGGTGTGAAAGCCTATTTTTTTTCCTTTTCACAATAAGTTCATTAAAACTATATGTGCATGACAACTAAAACATTTTTTCAGAGATAATATTAAAAAAAACTGGAGAATTTGTTCTAGATCCAGTTGACTTTTACCTGCATAAATAATACAACTTGAGCAAGCTTTTCCTTTACAGAGGAAACTCTTCAACTCATACACCAGGAAATTGGAGATTTTTAAAAAATTTTAAAAAGAGTAAATGAAGCATTGACTTCTTAGAACTGAAAATGAGCTGTTATTCATCTAGTATTTCACTATGTCTGTTTACCATAAGAACACTTTGAAATTTGGTATAATGACATTATATAACCACAATTGAGACAAACATTCTATAAGGGACTGTTATGGGTTGCCTCTAATGTGGTAATAGATGTCATTTTAAAAATGCAACTGTACCATCTGGATGAAAGACGGTGACTCCTAACACATTGGTTACAGACAATTGAATATTACAGCCGCCTTTCCTCCTGACTTGCTGCTATCATTTTATGGAATGCAACCAATGTTGGATCAGCATGGAATTCTTATGGGATCAAAGAAAGCTACCATTCAGAAAACTCTCAGGTTCACTAAGAAATAGGTAATAAATCTACATTACTAAAGATGTACTTGCCTTCGGTGTGGAGAAAAGAAGAGAAGCCTACATTTCTGAAATCTGTCAAGTATCTGAGTTTACAAATATACAAGTTTCCCCCACTATCTGATAGTAGACTATTCCTGTTTGGTGATTTCAGAAGGTTATTTTGGGGTGGAAAAGCTATTCTTATTAATTTATCTGGCAAAATTTTGGAGCATTTCCAAAAAATAACCTACCAAATAAGAATGTTCTCCTTTTAGATAGTGGGGGAAACCTATACTCAGTTTTTCTAAGTCCCACTCTCCTTTTCTGTAAAATGGGGATTCTAATATCTCACAGATTAGACAAGTAGAAGATACAGCTTTTCATTATTTCATGCCTCCTAGAAATATAATTCATTTGTACTAATTTATGCCTTACTGTTCTGGGCATTATAGAAGTACAGAAGCTTTATACTGCTATCCCCTGAATGTAACTGAATTAGCTAATACGTTTACATCATTAGCATTCTCCTCACTGCAAACTTCTACTAAGATTTGGTTCCTCATCTATCCTCTATCTAGTATCTTTTCATATTTTTTAAAGTAGTTTTGTCACTGTGTATATAGAAATTCCATGTATTTTTTACAGTGGTGATTCCTGTAACATATGTGATTTTAGTTTTTATTATCAATGGGATTCCTCTTTTACCACTATATTTTCTAAGTACGTTATGTATGTACAATGGAATCTTCTGGATATTTGGATATTAATCTTGAATTCGGGTATTTTTCTTGAATCTGACTTTTTGAAGGACTTTCAGCTGATTATTTTGACTTTTGTAAATACTTCTTTTAAAGTACTTATACCATTAGTTTTTGTTTCATGTCTTATTGTGTAGGTGAGAACTTTCAGAATATAACAAGGAACAGTGATAATGACAAGCTTTGCTATATTCCAACTTAAAGATCTACCTTAACTGTTTAATCTTTATGTGTTATGCTGTTAGTTATAAATAGAGATTGCTACATTAAAGAAGAATTCTATGACTGTTACCTAAGTTTCTGGCCTGACATCATTACCATATATAAGCAAAGTACTCCTGAACCTCAGTATACAGGCTCCTAAGTACTTGCTCCTATGAAAGAAACGTGTCCTTCCTACTTACCATAGAACCTTTCCCATTTCTTTAGCAAGGTGACAAGGTTTTTTTTTCCTTTCAGAGGAAACTCAAGTTTCCTCTTTCCTGGAGGATGAGATGAGGATGAGATACGTGTCCACACTCCACATTCTCAAATTCTGAGATCACCTGCACTGAGTCACAGCAGGCACAGTTCCCCATACAGGCAGAACTCTACAGCCTCTCCTTTGTAGGGGTGAAGAGGTCGAGTGCCTTGCTAGAATGTTGAGCTTCCACATATCTCTCCACAATCGTTTTTTAGGACAGTTTAGTTTAAGTTTAAATACATACTTAAAAATAAAATGGTTTCTAAAAGTGAACATTCAACCACCTTGTGACACTAAAAATAACATTTCAAGGTGACTGTCTTCTTGCAGGGTGATGGCTGCTTCAGAGATCTTGTTCAGGAACAGTGAAGACTATATGCTATAAGTTCACATCTACGACATGCCCTACAGCTCCCTCTCCCTTGCCCTATCTACATGGGCTTCTTCCCTTGGCAAATGTCACCTTCTAACAGACCACGTAATTTGCATCTTTATTATAGCATCATTTCTTTCCCCCATCTAGAATGTGTCTTCCACCAGCACAGCAATCTTGTCCATCTTGTTTACTAAAAGTAATGTAAGACCTAGAACAATGCTCAACTTTGAATCCTCGCTCAGTGCTTTTAAAATACATAAATGAAAAATTCAGATCCTGACTCTTTTGCTAAAACAAAGGAAAACTATTATAAAAAGGAATTTATATCTTCATTCTTAGGAGCAGCAAATTAATAGCAAATTTCAAGTTTCTTGTTTCCAATTTTAAAAGATAAAATATCCGGGCACATTAAAAAAAAAAAAAAGTACTGTAGGCTCCTGATCAGAAATACACAATGAGAAAAGTTTCCAAAAAATGGAACGGGATCAAGACCAGAGGTATCAACACTATACACAACATAAAATGAGATGACCCCAGATGCATTCCTCATTGACCCAGGATGATTCTGGAACTATAATGAAAGCTTCATAAGTGTTTACACGAGCAAATAAATGAACAACGAATGCACAAATGAACAGCATTGTAATGATGCAAAATATTACGTGTGAGATAGTTCATGGGAATCCTAAAAAGCCAATGCTTCCCCAAAAGCGGTAAATCTTTTAGAGGTGGATTAGGATTAGAGGTCAGGAGAGGACTTTAGTTAATGAAATCATTCTAGGAAATTCAAATTACCCTGGAGATAACAGTAATCTTACTCTGAGCCTGCATTCTAATGATGCTTAATGAAAGAAAGGAGTTTCACACCCATCACATTCCAGCTATTCTGACATTGCCAATATTTCTGTCTCCATCACTCTCCTCAGCAGTCTTGAATTTGAGTATGGAGTGTGTGTGAGTCAAGGGAGAAAAGCAAGTATTAAATAAAATGTTACCCTGTGTACCCATTCAAATTCAAATGCCTCTGTTCTTCCTGGCAAAGAATCCTATCTCTTTTGCTCAGTAACCATCACTGCCCCCTGACATTAGAATGCCAAATGGAGGCTACTTTGTGATTGTAATTCAGAATTCCTGGCTTTTACTACTCAGCTAATTGTAGCTTCCAATTAGTCTTTCCTGATAAGGAGATGCAGCATTTCCTCACTGATGTGATCGTGTGCTATACCCAATTGGTATGCAGGAACAGATTATAGCTTTGTGCTGCTGCAGCATTTTATTAAACTAAATCTGAAATTCAGGAGGGATTTTTCAGCCCCAGCTTTCTTAGTATTGCTTCAACCTTAATTTTGCAACTGACCACAATAAGTGCTTCTACGAAGGAGTAGGGGGCTTCAGTGGTATGCCTTCTATGGTTATTTTTGCTGGGACTGCCCTAATGGCTTTGTTTTTTCAGAGACATTGCATTTCATCAGTTGGAGTCTTTGTGTCCTACATGCATATATATTGATCCCACAACAATTGTAGGGCTCTTTCAAAGCCTAATTTCAAGGGCATTTTAGGAGGGCCTCACTGTTAGGGGAATGTGAGCTTCCTGTGATTTCCTACTGTGATTTGACACCAAAATAGTGGTTTGGAGGGCCAGAGGGCACAGACCCCAGGTGAGGAGAATCATCATCACCTGTGAACTTGTTAAAAATGCAAATTCTTAGGCTGTATACAGAGCCTTCTGGATCAGAAACTCGAGGGGCAGGGGGTGGTACCCACCAGCAATCAAGTGTCTTCACAAGCCCTCCATGTGATCCTGACCAAGGTCAAGTTGAAAAACCCTTCACAATCACCTAAAGGCTTTAAGACAATGATTACTGGGTCCCTTCTCCAAGTTTCTGGTTAAGTATGACTGGGGTGCTTGCCCAGAATATGCATCTTTACACACCCAAGCAATAGCAATACTGCTCTGCTCTCATGGGGACCATACTGTGAGAAACACTGTAGAAAATTTACTCCTTTACTTCTTTGAAATCTGTTGTAGCACTACTGCAGTGTTGTACTTTGGATATAAAAAAAAAAAAGTAAAGTTAAAAAAAAAAGTCTTCAGGTGATTGTGACCATTTGATTGTGACCATTTCTCTAAATGTCTGTAGATGATTATGAGAAGCTAGAATAAACGTGAAGAATTGATATTAAAAAAAATATAACAGTCAAAATCTAATAGGATCTTTGAAGCCAGAAGATGTCCATGATCACAGAAATTTAAAAATTACAGAACTAAATGAAACCATGACAAGTTTTAAAAGAGGTCATAAGGAATCTTGCTTCTGCTTTCACTTTGAAAGAAATCTTTGGTAAATTAGGTCATCTGAAAACATCATATGAGATTGTGTAAGAGGGCTGGCTCCCTAGTGGTGCAGGGGTTAAAATCTAAGTGCTATCATGCTATCAAGCTATCACCAGCCATTGCCGCGTGAGTTCAATCCCCGGCCAGGAAGCTAACCCACATGGCACAGCAGACCTCTCCTGTCTCACCTGCTGCTCCCCTCAGCAGTGTATTTTAGTAGATACACCTGCTTTGCTCCCCACTTTGTCTCTGATGAATCATCTCACCCCCCCCCACACACACACCTCTTGCCTACACCCTGGTTCTTGTATGCATAAATAATTAATTAAACTTTTTTTTTAAAAAGATTGTATAAGAATAAGAGAAAGAAGAACCAACTCTCTTACACTGCTGGTGGGAATGCAAATTGGTTCAAGCACTATAGAAAGCTGAGTGGAGGACCTTCATATTACTAAAATGGAGCTATTGTATGATACAACAGTCCATTCCAAGGACAGAAAAACTTTGATTTGAAAGGAAACCTGCACTCCTATGTTTATTGAAGCATTATTATAAGATAGGAAAACAACTTGAATGCCCCAAAACAGATGACTGGATTAAGAAGATGTGGTATTTATACACAATGGAATACTTATTTGGCAATCAACAAAGGTAAACTCATGCCTTTTGCAGCAGCATGGGTGGAACTAGAAGAGGTTATGCTCAGTAAAATAATCAAAGGAAAAAGAAAAACCTCGTATGATTTCACTTATATAATGGGAAGATATAGAGGGAAACCAAACGAGGTAAGAAAAAAAAAAAGACAAATCTAGCAGTTCAAACTATAAGTCAGAGCCATTCAAGGGGGCGGGTACAGGGAGGTGCAAAATGGGAGGGAAGAACACAAGAGACTATGGTGATGACTCAGAGGTGACTTGGTAGTAGGAATTTTATAGAGATTACATGACAGGAGAAATTAAGCATTGTATAAAAATGAACAATATAAAATAAATGTATTTTAAAATTTTTAAGAAAATTAAATTTTATCAAAAATACAACCCAACAACAACAAAAAGATTGTACAAGAACAAACATATACCTGGGCCTCCCTCGTGGTGCAGCGGGTGGAGTGCCACACTGTGAAGCATCCGCTGCACAGCATTGCGAGTTTGGCCAGGGACAAGACCCACATGGTGCAACAGACCTCTCCTGCTTTGGCCCTCCTCTCCCCTCAGCAGTGTGTTTCCGTCAATCTGCCTGTTCTGCTCCCCACTGTCTCTGTTGAATCCTCTCACCTCCCACAACTGACCTGTACCCCAGCTCTTGTACACATAAATAAATACATCTTTAAAAAAAAAGAACAGACATACACCTGGTTCAAGTTTTTGCCAGGCAGTTTGAACTGGGAAGATGCACCTCTCCTCTAAAAACAATAAGCATATCAGTAAAGTACTGCAAAGAGTAAGGTATTAGGCAGAGATTGAGATGACCTGGTTACCATTCTGTCACTAACTTGCTTTATGAACAAATGTTTAACTCCCTGTGAATCAGTTCCTGCTCTGTAAAGTTCATTTAACAACGAGTCATTGATTCACCCATGTGCAAAACAAACTTCATGCTGTTGAAGAGACAAAGATAAATTAGACATCTTTTCTGAAGAAGAGTGTACATGGTAGAAAGTGAGCATGTTACTCAGAAAAGCACAGTATATGAAGTGATGGGTCCTGTTACTATATCCTAATGATTCTTCCATTATCTGGCTTGGTACCCTGGCTTGATAATTTAGTCATGTTCCTCCTCTATTTCTACTGACTCCTCAGAATCCAGTTGATCTTTCCTTTGAAATTTCTCATATCATTATTTTCTTCCTCCACAGCCACATGTTGTTCAGAGATCTTGCACTTTCCTCCACCATCTATGCAGTAGCCACCCACTACTCTAGATGCCTTCCATCTTCTTTCTTTCGAAGATATCCCATAGCCTGTCATGAGTTTTAGCTTTCTAAAATGCATTTATCTTCCTTATGACCACTCTGCCTCCTTATTGTTTCTCCTGTAGCTTCTCCCCCTGGCACTCAAGCATCCTCATGAACGGTTTCCCTCTCCCACCCACAATGACTGCCTTTCCTCTTCTAGACCTGTTTCGCTCCAGTTTCTCTGGCACATTGTGGGCATCAAAGCTGTGACCCTTCACTAACATTCCACTGGTGTTTTAGAAGAATCTACTCTCCCTTCTGTCCGTCTGCATTTGGTCCATCATTCAAGACCACCCTCCAAGGGTTTCCTCAGTCTCCAGTCAGTGTTTTCTCCTTCTCTAAATTTCTGCCACCTGTACCAACATTCATCACTGAGTCCTTTTTCTCATTTTTAGAGCTTGCAAACGTATCTCCTTGGAGGGTAAGGATTAGATGTTTTGCTTCTGAATTTCTTCTTTCCTGTAGTTCCCATTGTCACACTAGCAGTCACACATGCACTATTGCTCACATACACAGTCAGCACAGGATGCGGGAGAAAAATCAGGAATTGTCAGGCTGAGTGAAGTCAGGCAGTGGACATCTGATGCATTGTTTTTGCCGGGCTTGCATGTATTCACCCTTTTGTTTCCCATGCTCACTTTCATTATGATTCTGGTGCTGCTCACAAATGTGACCCACACCTGGCCAAATGTAATTCTGGATTCTCTGGCAAGCCGTGATGGCTGGATAATTGAGTTGCTCATATTAGGCCAAGTAGGACAGCAAAACTCAGTTTGACCCCTTTATCACAACTATAAGAAAATAGAAATATACCTGCTATACTTGAACATAGTGGATATTTACCTAGAAGTACTGACACACATGCTAGTAAGAGAAAGTCCACACCCAAGGCTTTTCATCACAGAGAAGAGTAGAGTGGAGAGATGGCAAGATGGATTCCCATCATCTTTGACGACCTAGATTTAGCTGTGTATAAGGCCAGTGCCCATGACTTTTCAAAAGCCTATAAAAACCTTGTTTTCCTGAAGCTAGTTTGATTTGGTTTCTGTCATTTACTGTTAACACACCAATTAAATAAAACCTGATTTAAATTAAGAATTTGCTACACACTCTGCTCAGTACTTAGCCACAAAATGCATTTAATCCTTTGATAAAAGACGCTTTCTAAATAAGTCTGGTGAAAATCAATAGTAGTGGATATATTTTTTCTGGTTAAAGTAGCATATTGGTGACAACCTTTATATATCAGGCAATATTACTGATCTCTTGTGATAAATTTCCTAATCCTAAAATGTGGGAAAATATTAGAGAAAAAGTCATAAGTTATAGTTATATCTACTGAGGTATTTATGTGTTACAGCACTTGCAATCTGCCAATCATGGCATCTTCACTTTATGTAATAAGACTACTAAATTCTGCAACACTTGTACAAGTGTGTCTCATGGAATATGTGACTCTTCCCCACAGCTTGATTTTTCTGTATATAATTCATGCATCAAGTATAGGACTGATTTTATTTATACATGAAATACAAGGAAGCAAAGCAACAGATTAAGAAATCACAACAAAAAGGAAATCTTAGACTGTGACAAAGCTGCAGTGATTACCAGAGGAGATGAGTAGAGGGAAGAAATCTGATAGTGATGACTGGCACATGAACTACGGTGGTAGGTCTACTGCAGTATAGACACATTGAGTTGTGAAGCTGTACTCCCAAAATGTATATAGTTGCAACCAATGATAATTCCAAAAAAAGTTTATTTTTAAAAAGTTATATAAAGGCTAATATGTATATTTTTATTTTTAAGAAACCATTGGAAAAATTTTTTAAAGATTTTATTTATGCATACAAGAGCTGGGGTACAAGGTCACAGACACACAGCGATGGGGAAGGGTAAGAGGATTCACTAGAGACAGAGTGGGAAACAGAACAGGCAGATGGACTGAAATACTCTGCCAAGGGGAGCAGGGAGACAGGAGTTGTCTGCTCCGCCATGTGGATCCCCACCCTGGCCAGGGATGGAATTTGTGTTGCAGTGGCTGAGAAAGCCTCACAGTGCAGTGGCTCAACCCCTTGCACCACCAGTGGAAAAAAAAAATTTTTTAAAAGATTTTTTTTATTTATGCATACAAGAGCAGGGGCACAAGCCAGAGGCACGGGAGGTGAGCAGATTCACCAGAGTCAGAGTGGGGAGCAGAACAAGCAGATCAATGGAAATACACTGCTGAGGGGAGCAGTGGGCGAGGCAGGAGAGGCCTGCTGCACCATGTGGGTCCCCTCCCTGGCCGGGCATCGAACTCGCCCTGCTGTGACGTGGATGTTTCACATTACAGACTCAACCCATTGCGCCACCAGGGAGGCCCACCACTGTAATTTTTTTACTGAAAAAATACATTTACTGAAGTTGTTATCAGACTTCTTTCTCAAATATAAAGGTTTTAATTGTGAATATGAGTTAGGATCTTCCAAAGTAAAATCCAGGGGCAAGCACCTTTATAACAGATTGACAATTGGAACTGATAACCCAGGTACAATTTTATAAGAATTATAAGGATGTTTCAGTAAACAGAAAAGCTTGCATTCCTGCTGTGCTTACTGGTATAATCATTTTTCAACTTAGCTTCTGTTTATAATATTTAATGTGATTATACAAGTATATGTATACATATGGACTGTGACTTGGATTTTAAGTTCATAAACTATTTTTTCCAAAAAGCAAAAAGTCTTGGTAAAACATCTTTAGCCTGTGTTCAATGAACAACCAGTTTTGGGTTTTACATTTGCAACCAAATGGCTTGCTAATAAGGGGGTAAAAAGCTATATTTTTCATATTTTAAGGCCATTCTGTGTGCTTATAGAATGGTTGTCACACCATTAGCTTTTTTTTATATATAATTTATGTATATTTTACATCGTTGCTCACAATGGAATACTATTCAGCAATCAAAAAAGATAAGTCATTAACTTTTAAACTCAAGGTCAGGTCACTTGCCCTTGTTAAAAAGTGTATTTCCTTGGTTAGTATGTGGTTTTTCATAGGTTCAAACAAATCTATACCTGTACCAAATCAGTTGGTGGAAGGGAGCTCTTTCTCATCAAGGCATTAGAAAAAGAAGATAACAGAAAGCAACTGTATTTCTCCAGTTACCATTGTGTTCAAGAGAGGCAACACTTTGATTCAGAACAATCAGAAAAACTCTGCAAGATCAAACTGTTACAGAGTTTATGTTAACAAGCCTGAGGCCATGCATAAATTTAAATTCTTTTGCCTTTAAAAAATGAGCCTTATGATTATGATACAGCATTCTACTAAAGCAATCTGACTAAGACTCAATCGGCAAAGGCTTTCAAAAGGGCCAGATTTCGTCAGTGTAGCCAACCTGGGAAGAGACAATGGAATCTTTTTTAAAGCATGATCATGCACTGGCTGTGAAATGTAATTTTAGAGCAAGACACAAAGAAATAATCAGGGACCTGTTTGCAGTAAGGATCAGTGACCCTGAAATTTCTCAAAGACTCAAAATGCAAAATGACATTAGCCAGCATGCAGTTCCGGACATGGCATATCACTCAGCGGTGTTGAAGCAGCAGAATTTGGATACGCTTGCTGAGCATATGGAGGAATCCAAAAGGGTGGTTGTCATTTTGTCAGAGTCAGGAAAATAATGGCAGAAGAAAAACACAGCCAGAAATCAGACAACTGTAGCTAAATGAAGCAGGCACGGTATCCAGAGCTGCATCTGCCCTGAAGAAGGTCTCCCCTCTGAACTGTGTGAATGCACAGAACCAACAAGGATTGAGCCAGAAGAATGTATCATAGGATTATCACGTTTAATGTTTCTCTAACTGAAAAGTCAGGTGTTTTTCCTGATACTGATCCTTAGAAACAAAGTGGTTGGGTTTGAACTTGACACAGGGAAAAAAAGTCTTGATCTCTGAGCCCAGTTATAACTTACAATTATTTATTTGTATTGCATCATCTCTGGAATTATTATTTTGCTAGAAGAGGATCAATGGACTAATGCTGACATGACCAACCAATGAAATGCCGACAGGAGTTTATATCAACAGCAAATATGCACAGTCTGGCTAAGGCAATAACTAAATTTCCATATTTTTATTTTTCATGTGAAAAAAAAGTCAGAAATAAGAACCTCAAGGCATCTAATGGTAGTCATATAACTTGCTAAACTGATTCATTTAAATTTTACTCAGTATGTTTTGCTCTATGGCAAAGATTTTGGGGATGACCAAGAAATAAAAGATTTTTCTGGAAATACAAAATAGACATAGAAAATTAACAGTTAAGCGATCATTAAAGCTATACACACACACACACACATTTTTCAAGTGATGTCACCTGAGCTGACATTGATGCCAAGTGGACATAAATCATTGTCTGAGAATTCCTGTCATTTAAAGTCACCTTACTGTAACAGATGGAGTCCCACCTATTTGGATATGTGACCCTTTATGAGCCGTGAAACTTCCCTGATTCTCAAGATTTGCATCTCAAAAATCAACTCAGGACTCCCTTTGAAATGTCTTTGTTGGTTTCCAGCATCCTATATGGACATTTTGATGTACAGTCACCCTTTCTTCCTCAAATATGAGACCAACCAAAATGAAATACTGAAGTTCAACGGGAATATAAGGTAGTGAAGGAGCAAGACGAACTTTTCACATGATAGCTGTTTATGTCATGTCAACCAGTAACCCTAGTTTTGTAAGTGAGAATTAAAATGTGTAGACGTTATAGCCTACACTCTAGACCTTTAGCTTCAGAATCTCTATAATTCGCTAAGTGATTAATACTTGCATTGGAAAAGAAAAGAAAGAACTAGAATAGAAAGAAGAAATATAATTCTTTATTAAATAAGACAGAACATAATAGAGTTTCAAGTATAAAATATATAATATAAAAAATCAAAATTGCATTGTTTGCTTAACATGATCCCTGATATACTCCTCAGCTTTATTTTTTTGACATTTATTTATGTTACAAGAGATGGGGTACAGGCCAGAGTCATGGGAGGTGAGAGGATTCACCAGAAAGAGAGTGGGGAGCAGAACAAGCAGATTGACTGAAATACACTGCTGAGAGAAGCAGCGGGTGAGGCAGAAGAGCTCCTGCTGCACCATATGGGTCACTTCTTTGGCCAGTGGATGCTTCACAGTGTGGAGCTCTACCCACTGCACCACCAGGGAGGCCCATATTCCTCAGGTTTAAACTGTTCAGTGACAACTTACCACAATGTCGTTCAGGACTAAAATCTATAGCCCCATTTTTCAATAGTGATGATTCTGTGTAAATTAGTTTTTGTGGTTTTATTTGAAGAGTAATTCTATGGCATTTAAATTTTGGCTAGGGCCTCCCTGGTGGCGCAGTGGGTTAAGCAATGCACTATGAAGCAAACAGCAGCCACCGCAGCATGAGTTCAATCCCTGCTGCCGGCCAGGGAGGGGACCCACATGGTGCGGCAGACCTCTCCTGCTGTGCCCGCTGCTGCCCTCAGCAGTGTGCTTCTGTTGATCTGCCTGTTCTGTTCCCCGCTCTCTGTGGTGAGTCCTCTCACCCCCCACCTCTGGCCTGTACCCCAGTGCTTGCATGCATAAATAAATAAATCTTTAAAAAAAAAATAAATTTTGGCTAATACCTTCAAATTATATTGAACGCACAAGACATCTCTTTCCTACACTGATTGCGTCCTTTTTTTCTTTTCACTTTAATTAGCTAATAGAGTTGATAAAGTTGAAGTGTCTGTTTTCTTTTTACCCATTTGCACTTAAAATTTTACTAGTTATTATATCATTATAATGTGTACTGTGAGGGGTGTTTACATTTATTTCTATTGCATCATCTCTCTCAAGTTATCTTTGGTAGTAGTGATGGTATAACCAGTCCAAAGTATGTACACAAAGACTTTTTATCAAATTTTATACAAGCTGGGCCTCCCTGGTGGTCCACTGCAAGGGCCTGAGTTCGATCCCCAGCCAGAGAGATAACTTATCCACATGATGAAGCTGACCTCTTCTGTCTTGCCCGCTGCTCCCCTCAGCAGTGTATTTCAGTTAGGTCTACCTTTTCTGCTCCCCAGACTATCTCTGGTGAATCCTCTTAACCCCCCCACCTCTTGCCTACACCCCAGTTCTTTTTTTTAAAGATTTATTTATGCATACAAGCACTGGGGTACAGGCCAGAGGTGTGGAGAGGTGAGAGGATTCACCACAGAGAGCAGGGAACAGAACAGGCAGATCAACAGAAGTGCACTGCTGAGGGCAGCAGCGGGCACAGTAGCAGAGGTCCGCTGCGCCATGTGGGTCCCCTCCCTGGCCGGCAGCAGGGATCAAACTTGTGCTGCGGTGGCTGCTGTTTGCTTCATAGTGCGTTGCTTAACCCACTGCGCCACCAGGGAGGCCCTACACCCCAGTTCTACGCAAAAATAAATCTTTAAAAATAAATCTTTTTTAAAATTTTGTACAAGCTAAAGTACAAAGTATTAAGGGGTCTTAGCAAAGTGACTCTGTCAATATTGTTTTGTAGACCATTGTCCTAAATGTAAGAATATGCTCACTTTGACCTGACCTGGAAAAACATCATGCTTTAACTTTCCAAACACCAGCTATTTGAATAATTTACATAAAGGCACATGACTTTAAGACATAACTCCCTCTTTTCATACCAGTTATTCACTTAGTATAATTTGTCATTTATTATGAAACATTTTCAACTGTAATACTTTCATTGATGAGGATAAGTGTATTCAGTATCCCTGAAATGGACAGTTGCATTTTGAAATACTGAAAAATTACAATGTGAACATAACTATAGTAACTGAATACAGCTTTTATTTTGAAAGCTTTATGGGGAGTAAGAAAGTGAGGGGGAGAGAGAGTAAGGGAGTAAAGGAGTGAGATAGAGAGAAAGGGGGAGAGAAGGAGAGAAAGAGGGAATGGAAGGAAGGAAGAGAAGAAGAAAAGGAAGAAAGGAGGAATGGGAAGAGAGAAATAGTTAATTCAGAAGCATCTCTGGGATAATTTTAGCTATTACGTAGGATGTATATCATTGAGAATCTATGGATAATGTTTACTAGAGTCACTGAATAATTGTCTCTTAAAATGTACCAGGCATTGTGCTAACCACTGAGGAATGTAAGACAAAGGACATAGTGACTGCCCTCAAGGAACTTCCTGTTACAGTTCTAAGGTAATGGATACTCCCCCTTAATGGAAAATGATAGAGGCAGTATCCATTTTGTCCTTCGAGAAGAATTTATTAGATACCCAATAGATTATAGACTCGGTGCTATGTACTGCACATAGGCAGGACAAGGTACACCTGACTTTTGCTCTCATGGAACTAGACAAGCAAGTATTTTGTCACTAGTGTTTTATGTGTTAAAAGAAGAAGGGGAAGGCGTTAAAGGAGATGTTTGCAAAGATAGCACCTTTACATGACAGGGTGGGGAAGGGAGTGCTGAAATATCTAAAGGACAAGTTAAAGAGGACTCAGGGAAGAGAACAGTTTGAGAGAGAGCATCCCAGCCAGACTGAAAAGCATTTGCAAAGGCCACAAGGCAGAAACTGAAAGGTCAACATGACCATCTTTGAGGGAGAGGGGAGTTATATGACATAAAGATGGACAGAGAAATGATACTAGCCAATGCAGGGCTTCATGCACCATGTTAAGAATTTCTGTCTTGATCTTTGCAATCTTATAAGAACTTCAAGCAGGAGACTGATGGGATCAGATTTGCATTATTAAGAAAATGTTGTGCTTTCTCTATGGAGAGTGTCAGAGGTACAAAGCTTTCACAGAGATCTAGGTAATAGTGGTTTGATGGAGTATATGGCAGACATGGGAAGATTCAAAAGGTTTTTAGGAGGGAAAATGGGAAGAAATGAACAAAAGCTGTAAAGGACTGAACCTGGGGGGTTAGGGAGAGTCTGGCACCAAGAATGTGACTTCTAGACCCCTGACTTCTGCATAGAATGTCTGATGGAGTTCTTCACCAAACTGCAGAGAAATGACAGAAATCCAAGACTGAGGCAGGTTGAAGTATGTCAAGTCAGGGAGAGGATTATATTAGGGATCACTTCTCAGTTTTAATCTGGTCATTTTGTAGAAGACTCTCTAAATATGTGTTTATATCTTTTGGAAAAGGATACATTTTCAATCATTGTCAAATATTGTTTTAAAATTTGTGTGCATTTTTTTACTGTATTATATGTCAAGGATTTAAGTAAAAAATAACCCAACTAGTAACATGGCAGTATTTATCATTCAATTATAGTGTAACATTCATCTACTCCCTTCCCACTTTTGTCTGATTTGCTCCCTTATAATTTGTGCCCTCACTTTATCAGGATAATGATATAGAAAGAGATGGTCAGTGGGTTCAGATTTCATGGTTCAAATCCTAGTACCACCAATTACTGGTTATATGACTGATAAATGGGTCAAACTCTGCATTATATTTGTTAAAAGAGGTGCTTTTTAAATATAATTATTTTATTCACCTATAGTAATACCTATGAGAGGAGTTTTGTAACATTTTAATAGTAAAAATCTATCTGAAAGCTCTGGTATAATACCTAATCTGCGATAGATGCACCAAAGGCTTTTTTTATCCTGTACAATCAGTGCGTCCTTGCCCCTATCCAAACACATGCTCTTGTAGCAAACCAAGATGGCAGACGTAGCTTTCCTGATCCATCCTTTGAGAAGAATTGAAGAGGGACGACATTCTAATTTGGGCCTATCGTGCTTTTCTTACTTACATGGAGGCCTCCCTACTTCCCTCTTAACGTTGACCTTTCTCCTCGCTAAGGAATATGACTCCCTCCCTCCCAAGACAACTTCTAAGATCAGTACTTTAATCCTTACCCTCTGTTTCCACTAATTCTCCTTGAAAACAGAAGGAGAGGGGCTCTTTTTTTATACACTCAGAGAGTCCATAAATAGCAGAGACACACAGGCTTTCCTCATGCCTTCCCTGCCTGCTTTTGGAGGTCTGCTTCTGACTGCCACACTTGCACTTTCAGAAGTGTGCACACCTAAAAATAATCCATTGGCCTGGGGTGCTCCAAAATGCTTTCGACTGAAATATTTGAGTAGTTGTTTATATGGACTTAGTGTTAGTTTCAACTGCCAATTTTAGAATTAAATGGCTTGCATTACTACAAAATTTTAGCAGAACATGTTTTCCAAAATAAATGTCATTACATCTACACTCCCACCAACTGATTAGAGACTTGAACTCAGAAAATATGGCAAAACAGCACAAGTAAGAAAAACACATGCTCTCTTCATATGGTTAAAAGGACTCTTCTCTCCCTCTCAGAAAAGCTCAGAAACTAGGTGAATAAACACAGGGAGTTCTGCTTGCCCAGAAAGTCGGGAAGTCCTCAAAGCGATCTCACTTTTATGTTTCCAGTTCATGTTTCATTAGATGTTACTGAATTTACATTTTCATGATTCGTGTATATTTTTAAATTAACAGTAGTTATTTATTTTTGACTGATAATTTAAATATAAGCCTGACCTGAAATCCTAAAGAAAACAGTTTTCACTAGTTAGGGTAGCCGTATGCCTGGGGGAAGTTGCAGACAGCTTGAAAATAATGTAGGCATTGTCTTCTGGAGCTAACATTCTACCTATCTTTTAACAGCTTATCTGAGAGTTCTGAGAGTTAATGAGCCACAAAGTGATCATTTAAGGACTGTGTCACAGCAGTAGGTATATGAGTTTGTCATGGTGATGACATTTCTTAGAAAATCATCTAAGTTTGTACCTTGTACTTTTTGGAAGGGGGGAAACTTTATGCCTTATTCCTACCCATTACCTCCATCTGGGATAGAATCAGTGTCTGATCAAACATATGGCACATAAACGGTAATTTAATTAAATAGGAACAAAGCCTTTTCATGTACCATATTAAAATTTTGAAATGTATCCCAGTTTTCCCTCTATTTAAAATACATGAAACAACATGTGAAAATGACACATAGTCGACAGCAGACGTCATGATGACATGTAAAGTGCCCTTGCCCTGGGCCATGTCCTGGCTCCACCCACTCAGGTGGGCTGTGTGAGTGTGTACCACCTTGTCTCTTGGGGTTGAGTACATTTCTCCAGACCGACCTATCTTGAATAGAATTGTCAGCTTAGCTTCACTGTGATTTCACCCAATTCTAGCATCTGAAATGGTTTGATTTAAATCAAGCCAAACCAGAAGTCAACAAGGAAGCACTTAATAAAATTTGTATGTTCTCTTAAAAGTTCCTAAGCACATCAGTAAACAAACAAAAATTTGGAAAAGTCTTTTTTTTTTTTGTACACTGCTTGTACAGAAGATTTGAAATTTACTTAATTACTCGTATTCCTACAACATAAAATAATTTGACTAAGGGCTCATATAATACTAATAGACTATCTAATATTTCTACCATCAAGGTGACTGAACAGAGCAAAGATAAAAACAGATTATGAGAATCTGGAAATATGTGCTTATTTTCTTTTATTCTTTTTTAAGATTTGTATTTATACAAGAGCTGGGGTATAAGGCAGAGGTGTGGGGGGTGAGAGGATTCACCACAGACAGAGCGGGGAGCAGAACAGGCAGGCTGACTGAAACACTGCTGAGGGGAGCAGTGGGTGAGGCAGGAGAGGTCCGCTGTGCCATCTGGGTCCCCTCCCTGGCAGGGGATCGATCGCAGTGGTGCCACAGTGGCTGCAGATGCTTCATAGTGTAGTGCTTAACCCTTCGCACTACCAGGGAGGCCCCTGTTTATTTTCTTAATAGTCAAATGCTTTACAAAGATTCTAGTCACATTACACTAAGTAAAATATTGGAGGCAGATAAAATGATATATAGAAAAGATCACCCATTAGAGTTTTATTTTTTGAAAAGCCTAAAAGTTGTAAGCACAGTTATTTGCTGTCTTAATTGCCCAATTATACACCATTACTGTTATCACACTCCTTATAATAAAAAGATTCCTTACAGACCTGATCCTGATTCTCACACAATAAACTTAGATAAAAGCAGGCTGAGAAATTTCCTTTAGTAGTTTAGTTAAGTCTAACACCAAAAGTAAAATAGATTTTTTGGAATGAGGGTTCTCAGACTGGATGTTCTTACGTGGTCTGACAAAGAGCCATGTGTTCTGTGTGTATACATTTAACACTCATGATGCTTTTTGATTCCATTGTGTTCATCATTCTTCAGCTTCCATCTTCAGGAGATCATAGGGGGGAAAAGACCAATAAAATTCAAAACTGTTGTGCTGAGTGCATTTTTCCATTAATTTTTAAACCCATGCATATGGCAAGGGAAATAAAACCCGTGTGTTTCTGACTCATTTACACTTAACTCACCAAAATGTTCTTTTTAAAAAGAGAACTGACATTCAACAAGTCTTCTGAACCTTTTTTCTTTTACATATTAGTCCCATCTTGCCGAATCATAGTTCACAAGGTTCAAGGTTGGTTCACAGCTTTGAGCCCATATGGTGAGAATAAACTTGAAACTTGAAACTTCACAAAAACAAACACGCTTTGCTGTGAGCCCTCTTAAAATAATTCCAGTCTAGCTCTGGGTGTGACATTTTGTCACTTCTACGTCAATCTTGAGTTAGAGTGGGAGTGAATGAGGCAAGTGGAAAAAAGAAAGAAACCTTAAAAAGAAAAAAGGAAATGACTAATTGTCTTGAGATGGGTTGCAGTGTAAAGAATGCTGGAGCAGAGGATAGAGGAAGACCTGCAGCTTCTCCTCCCCACTCTGCCACTGGCTGGGGTATAACCTGGCAAAAGGTTATATTTTATTGGCCATACAGGCTAGGCAACAAAACCCACAGCCATAAAATGAGTGTATTAGAATTTTAAAATTAAAAAAAAAAAAGAATTTTAAAATCGCATAAGGTGATTGTTATCTTTTCTTCTGCTTCTCATACTTCTATTATTTTATGAATTTATTCCTAATGAAGCAGGCCCGGCCACTCAAGAGGCTCAGTGTTGATGAGAATTACCCCAAGCACTGTTTGTGCCTATCTTCTCTCTGCTCGGCCCCAGGTCTTTTGGCTCATCCAGTCTCCCCAGCTTCACTTCCTGCAGTCCTGTTTGTTCCTATTTCCATTTCTATTTCATTTGCCTATTGATTGATTTCTATTTCTTGTTTCTATTGATCTGCTTCTCTACATGTTGAATTTTCTCTTTCATTCTAAGTCCATTTTTGGACATGAATTGGGTCCTGTGGGATTTGGTGGGATTTGGACCCAGAACACCCTAATGGTTTGCAGTCTCTGAGTTCCTTCCTGCCTTAGGTCACAAAAGGCTAGTTTCCTGTATCAGACAGCTCACAAACCCTGTTTGTACCATGAGACTTGGTTCAGATTTATCTGAAGCTTTATCAGCATAAAACTGGACAATTAAACATTCATCCACGATAGCTTTCACTCAGGTGTCCTGGTCTAGAAACATACCCAGGCTAGAGAAAAAGAAAAATTATTCCTGGCCTATTTGTATGAGCACATAGGAGTTTTTTGATTAAATGCATGTTTGATACATTTTACTATAAAGGAAAGAAAGTCACGGGTCATAACAAGTCCTACAGAGTCCGTTTTCATGGAAAAAATTAGCCTGTTATTTTCTGCATGCTTGGTGCAGTTAGGCCAGTGTGGAGTTGTTTGTACTGATCATGCAGTTCTTTCATTTAGAGACACAGTTAATAACATATACATTTCACATCCCCTGACTAAACATCTTCACAATCTAGAGAACTCTGTTTCTGCTTGTGACGGTTTTGATTTTTTTTTTTTGGTCATTTTTCATATTTATCACTTTAAAGATTTTGTAACCATGTGTGTGGAAAGTAGTTTGCCAAGTTTTAAACCCCTTGGAATTTCCTCAGTTCTCCGTTTGGAATCAGACTTAAGCTCTTCCAGGTTCTGTTTACTGCCTGCTAATGATGACTTCCTTATCCAAATGGGGAAAGGACTTTTGAACATATATTAAAATGTGTGTATGATTTCTGAGTCATCAAATAGCTGGAATAACAAGTCAACATTTTGATGAGTTAAGTGTAAATTAACTAAAAACACATGAAATAAATTCTCTTTGAAGCAGATGGTTTGAGAAACCTAGAAGTGCTTGGAAAAAAATATGTCTTTTATTTTCATGAACCCCCAAAGTGAAAAAAATGGTTGAGGATTAGTTTGCCATCTCTTTCTAATTGTTGCCTCAAATTTTTGAACAGTTGATATCCTTTTTATTTGTTCTTAACCTGGATTGTCTAAAGAAAGGAAGTCCCTTCTTCTTTCTTGCTCTTTCTCTTCTTTCTTTTTCAAGGATGAATGGACAGCAAGGGCATGAAGCCGGTCTTCCAAGGTCAGAGAGCACTAATATGATAAATATCAAGATACTGGTCTGTCAAGTTTTCTAATGAATGAAAGAGTGAAAGTCCAACAGACTTATATGTGCTCTGCCTTGACCCTATTCCATTTACTTTGATAGAGGTCTCTTTTTTACTATTAGAGTGCTAATGGTTGATTCTCCAGTGTAGATTTAGAAAGGTTGTGTGGTCAGTCATTAGCCTCTTAGATGCCAGATCTGAGATCTCCACTGGATCCGGAAAAAGGAAGGCCTTAGGTGAGCTCAACAAATGCTGCACAGGTGTTGAAGTTGATGCCAGTTATAATAATAAAGCAACACTTTCTTTAGTCTTCTTTGAACATATCTGTCTTACAGGAACCTTGTTGGAAGAAAGGGTACTTTCCTAAGAACACAGCAAGATTCTGGATTTCTGGACCAAAAAAGAGGTCAGTTCTAAACATTATCTAATACCACCCCATCATTATTACTTTTGATACTAGCATGTTGTATTAGTATTCTAAGTACTTCCCTTTAAATTGATTAAAGTTCATATGACAATATAGAAGTATTTTCTATAAAACTTGTTCATTCAGTTATATATTTTTCCATTTTTTGTGTTCTTTATTCACTATTTTTAAATTATTAAATTAATTTATATTTACATACATGAAATGTAAATTTTAAAGGGAAACATTGTCACCAGATCACGTCACTATGAATAATCATTTCACTGTTGATCTAAGTAAATTTAATACGCTTATTGTAATTTAAACCTGGTTTCCTGTGTTCCTTTGTGAGATGTTTTTGCTCAGGAGAAAGAATAAGTTTATACTCCACCACATTGTCAGTTTATTTTCATTTAAAAGCCCATTCTGAAAATCCATCTAATTTAATAGATTTGATTCAGGCATTTTTTTAGATAAGTGTTCTGCATCATTGTTGCCTACAATGTCCAAGCACTATATCACAAGTAGACGGGCCTTTGGTGGTTTCCAGATTTCTGACATATTGAAGACTTGTGCCTTGCACCCTGAAAATCCTCCTGAGGGTGTTGTGACATTCAGGATTTTTTTTTTTTTTTGCAATATCAATTCCCAAAAATGGAATCCCTCAGCCACATACTGTGAATATGCTTAATTTACAGAGGGTATAATGTATTATCTTCCGAAAAGAAATACAAAAATGTATGAGAATGTCCAGTTCTCTCTATTATATTTGCACAGTTGATGAATTAAAATTGGTATTAGTTTTTCTGAGCTATTACTCAGTTTAGTATTGCTTTCTGTTTGTATTGCTAAATTTTTATAAGAATTTGTTGCTGTAATTAAAACAGTAGTAATAATGATAGTAAAGTTTATAAAGAGAATATTGCTAATGCAGTTAACATAAATCAAAAAAGAATGAGTTAGGCCATGTGCTTCCACAGATGTCCACTGCAAACTTAAGTTAAACTTAAAATAAAAAAAGAGAGTGGCTATTAATTTTACTATATAAAGCAAAACAAAATTTAAATTTCTCTTAAGTGAATTCTGAAAATGTTCACCAAAATGATAGCAGCAGTGCTTCTGGATACTGTTTTTAGAGGGGAGGACTTACACATTTTACTCTAAAGACATATTTTTACTGTGTATATGCATATGAGTATTATTTTGCTTCTGAAAAATGATATAAAAATGCTCATTGATAAAATGTTGCTGACTGTACTGTCGAGTATAGTGATAATAACATCATTTTCTCTAGGTGGTAAAAACTCCATTTTCTTACTTTGGCTCAGTATTAATATGTTGTACTGAACATGACCTTGTTCCCTAAAAGCTGTCAGGCTCAGTCTGGTATTCTCCAGATAGGATTAGTGTCTGTGCTAAATTCTTGCTACTTACCCCCTGACTCGATTTAATTAATAAACACTAGTTCAAGTCACATTACCCATGTGACACAGTCAACATCAGGAGCCTACTTCCAAGTGCAAAGATTGTATCAGTTAAAACAGCATTTCACTAACCAAGTTGCTGTCCTCTTAAACGTCACTTTAGACGTTGATACTTGTCAGACCACTCTGACAACTTTTGACATGAGCCATGTTACATATTTAGCAATGACATGTACATATGAGACTAATTTCCAACTTAGCTCTATAGCATAATTTTATTCTTCAAGGATATTGCTGTCATTTGTAATTTTTCTATGGGTGAAGTATGAGTTGCTCTAGTTAATTACATGTTTCAGTCATCTTAAGTTCAAGATGCAATATCATCTCCAAAACACCACGTTCATTCTTTAATTAATTACTAAAATATTTTAAGTTATATTGTACTGGCAAGTGAATATAGAAACCTATCAATGATAGACATTGTAGAAATGGATAAACATCACATACAACATATTATCTATTAGCATATATTTTCTACATCATGTTATTTATTACATTATATCATAAAATCCACATTTCAAATAAGTGAAAAAATGGTTTCAATAAGTGGTGGTAATTCAACTAGGTAGCCATCTGGGGAAAAGAAGTTCAATTCCTATCTCGCATATTATAGTAAAATAAATTCCAGATGGATTAAGTATTTCAACATAAAAAATGAAACCTTAGAAATACTAACAGCAGAGGACAAATGTTTTTATAGTCTCAGAGTGGAGTAGCCTTTTCTAATATGCCACAAAACTATGAAACAACAAAAGAGAAAGATGATTAGATACCACAGTAAATTTCTTCATATCAAAATAAACTACACACAAGCTAAAAGATAAATATGGCCTCTCTGGTGGCACAGTGAGTTGAGCACTGCGCTCTGAAGCATCTGCTGCACAGCAGCACGAGTTTAATCCCCAGACAGGGACAGGACCCACATGGTGCAGCAGGCCTCTCCTGCCTCACCCGCTGCTCCCCTCGGCAGTGCATTTCAGTTAATCTGCCTGTTCTGCTCCCCACTCTGTCTCTGGTGAATCCTCTCACCTCCTGTGACTCTGGCCTGTACCCAAACTCTTGTATGCATAAATAAATAAATCTTAAAAAAAATAAATAAAAGATAAACAAAAAAGTAATTTTAAAACTAGAAATGGCATCTACCAAACTAGATTCTTAATTTACAAAGTAAAGTAAAAATCAGTAAGGCCAACAAATTGATAGAAAACTTAGGGAAAGGATGAAAAATAAATGAAAATTTAAAAGATCTTTACAGACTAACACAACATTCACCTTCACTCCTAACAAGAGAAAGGCAAATTAAAATTTGAGACAGCAGTTTTACTTCTTATTGTCAAATATCAAGTTATTACAGTTTGTTAGTAAAGGCAAAGAGAAACATACATTGCTATTTATTTGATTGTAAGACAGAACAGTTCCATTGCAAAGAATTTGTTCATAGTTTATTAAGCAGTTCTATTAGGTACACATCAATTTGTATATTTTCAAAATAAAAAGGATAGAGTATTCATTACAACATTGTTTGTAACAAAATACTTGAAACAACTCAACTAGGGTCTGCTTAAATAAATTACTTCCTTATATCTAAATATTCTGCAGCTATTTAACTGAATAAACCAGGTCAAGTAGTAAAGTATTGATAATGTACTGAGTAAAAAATGGAAGATGCAGAAATGTGTGCAAAATGTATTACCAGTTTTCTCAGAAAACACATGTTTACATGTATAGGCATAAATACTTGTGGGAGCATAGAAAGAAGACAGTGGAGACGGTAATTATCTCAGTAAAAAGTAAGGTTATGCCTAAGGTTATGGGTAGGAAGTCGTATTTGTTACTATATACTTCTGTTGCATTTTGAATTGTGCCCTTTCCAAGGTCCTTAAAGTATTCCAAGAAGGTCTTTGCTCCTATTCAAGGATACTCCTTTCCACTTCTACTTCTTATGTTGGTGACCGCATGCAGACACGTGTGAGAGGAAAGATTTTCTGTATAGTAACATACGTCCTCTACGATGCAGTACCAAGGTTAGGGACACTGGGAGCACAAAGTTTTACTGTTATCCACTTTGTTAAGAAATCGAGAAAATGGGAAGTAGGGGTGATTCCTGTAAGACAAAAAGTAAAAAAATAAAGATATTGTGGAACTTGGATAAGAGTCAGGAAAGAGAAGAAAGAATCAAGAAGAGAATAAAAGTGAAGTTTAGATGTGGGTGCACTCTATGGTCATGGTTTACAAACCTCAAAGAATACAAAGAAGCATCCACATATAATCCAAGGAATTCTGAGATATTTTATTATTTGTTTAGGTTTGATTTGGTTCTTTGGGCATAGCCTGAGGAATTTCACCCCTCTTAGACCTCATTTCATTAAAGTATCTGAACAGGGACCCATGTATGCAGGTGGGATTAACATAGCACCACCATTATTCCCTGGGTTCATAATGGCATTTGCAGGGTTCAGATCTCCCAACATGCTCCAGTGGGAAGGCAGAAAAATACAGAGCAAACTAAAAAGACAGAGGTAGTGCCAAAGAAAGTTCAGGGAATTGAGAACCAGAATCAAGGTGTAATGACTGTGAACGTCAGACCTAGATTCCAGTGCCTGACCCCACACCACTCAACGTGACTGGTCACTAGCAGGGAGCACCAGCCCCCAAAACTGATACAAGACATGATAACTACTTTGCTGTGGGGTACAGCAAGGAGTCAGAGGATAGTCTGTGACATAAACCTTCTCCCTACTTTCATGAGAGTACTTACTTTCAACATTGTAGTAGTACATCACTTAAGGGTGGGGATACAGTGAGAGAGATGTCATTGTGGAACTGTGGTTGTAGTGTGAACATTATAGAGTGTGATTACAGAACCATAGATGGTATAGCTACACCATATGTAGGCTGTAAGTACACCATATGTAGGCTGTAAGTAGGGACCACGGTCATGTGGCCCGTCATTGACCAAAATGTTATTCTGAGTCATATGGCTGTTTTGACTGTGTTTTGAAATGTGTATTTCACACTCCATGCAAAACAATGATTTCTGTGTTGTACCTGGGATTTGTCTTCACCTTAAATCGGTGAATTGACTTGGTACAGTTGGGGTAGGAACTCATAAAACATATTTTATGGAAATTGTAAAATACACTGGCTTAATATTTTATCCCCCTTACACCACTGTATTTTTTTGTTCGTCTGTTGTAAATCATCCAAGGTTCTGCTAGGCATAAGTAAATATATGCATACATCCTGATCGTAATGTAAAAATCAATATTTCTTTTTCATCAAGAGCTACTAAATATTGTATATTTGCAAATGAGAATTGTTTTCCCCTAAATATTTAATTGCTAAGAGAAAACTACATAGAAAACATCAACACTTGCTATTTGTTGGGATTCACTTCTCTCGGACCTTGAATATGGAGCCAAGACTCCAATAGAAATTTCCAGTTTTAACTGCAACTTCTCTGAAAGCAACAAGATATCATATATCCAAAGTAAGGTCGTGTGTGTGTGTGTGTGTGTGTGTAAGCACGCACGCGCGTGAATGTGTGTGTAGCTGTTATATCTAATAGACACAAAAAAGTCTTCAGGCAAAGCAGCAACCAACTATTTATAGTGTTTTCAAATCTATTTCCAAATATAATATGAATTTTCTTGGAAGCCCCCAAAGTATTTTTTGCCTTGTATATCCATCAAAGTACTGGAAAAGTATACAAGAGCAATCAGATAAGGCAGTTAATATGGCTGGTACCAATGTGACTGCTTTACTCCTCCCTCTATGATTAATTACAACTATATTGATGTTACCAGCAATGATTGATTGACAACCTAGGTGCAAAGTAAATGAACTAAGCAAATTGGAATTGGCACTAACAATTTCTTAAGCCTAAGCAAAGCACCCAAATCATGATAAACTATTATGCATAGAATAATTTCTCCCCCAAAATGGTTAAAATGCACTGGTATACACTATATTCCTTTAGATATAGTATTTTTCATTATATCTTCAGAAACAGTTTAAGTATAAAAAAAGTCTTAGATTTTTTTTTTTTTTGCTTAAATACACAGCACATGTATACATGGGAAGCTAAATGCTTCAATTCTCATTTACTCAAAAAAAATACAAAATCTTTTTTTTTTTTAAGATTTATTTATTTATGCATACAAGCACTGGGGTACAGACCAGAGGTGTGGGGGTGGTGAGAGAATCCACCAGACAGAGCAGGACGCAGAACAGGCAGATTGACTGAAACACACCGCTGAGGGGAGCAGCGGGCGAGGCAGGAGAGGTCTGCTACGCCATGTGGGTCACCTCCCTGGCCGCCAGCAGGAATCGAACTCGTGCTGCAGTGGCTGTGGTTTGCTTCATAGTGCGTTGCTTAACCCACTGCGCCACCAGGGCGGGCCCCAAAATCTTTTTTTTTCCATCCTAATCTTTGAGTTTTTAAACCGTAAGATTTTAAGACCTTAGATTAGGCTCTAAACAGACACAATCTACACTTTACCCAATGGTGCATTTTCTGAGCCAGTTTTCTCTTACTTAATATGAAAAGAATTAGAAATATTCCACAGAGCTATTAAACAACGAACTGAGAAACCCTGGCACATGGAGAGCTTCCAGTAATATAATCCAATACAATTTCTAGTGGGGTTTCCCAAACAAAAAAGGAGCAACCTAACAGGCTTCCCGTATCCTAACAGTGCACCTTGATATTCACCTACAGACCCAGTGTCAGGGGAGAGTAAGAACCTAAAGAAGGCTGTTATTTTTCCTTAACTTAGTTGACATAATAGTCAGGAAAATGTATTTATCGTGAGTAAAACAAATGTAGTCTTGGACAAAGAATAATGTTAAACCCGGCCTTAACATTCCCATTGTGTAGGAGAGCTCTCTTATTTTCTTCTTCATTTTGCCCAGTCTGAGTGTTTCTGCCTACTCCTCATATGTTACTTTAAGAGCCTGATGTACCAGCTCTTTTTGGAACCGTTGTCTTTAAATTAAAAACCAAAAAGGAGTATTTCGCTCCAACAGCTGGGCTACACAGGCATTGCACTATCTTCCTTGGTTTAAGAGAAAAGCTCTCTGAACGGAAAGTATATTCTTTTATCTGGTGCCACTCAGACTCCTAATTTAATTCCCTTCGTGACTCTATATGGCTCAAGAAAACAAACAGGAACAAGAGTCAGTGAGCACCTTTAGAAAACTAAAAATCTGGCAAGAAACTTGATGTCTATATACAAATAAGAAGAAATAACATATACTAGAAAAATGTACAAAAACAAGTTGGTCCTTTGTACCGGTCAAACGGTAAATCTAGTGACAGTCATATCCAGTCCTAAACAAATATTTATTTCTGAAATGCATGAAGAGCCTTCTTATGTAAGACACACTTGTTAGCATGTTTTTTTGCTATTTACATAATATAATCCGTAACACATTTAAGGATAATAAGAAAGAACTAAAGAGGGAAAATTATACAATCAAATATCACAGGTCAATGGTCTATCTTAGATCATGTAAGCCATATGGTTGAAGAATGCATGATTTTGATGTTTAAATCTGTTTTACAGTAAATGTGTGTGTGTATATATATATGTGTGTGTGTGTGTGGTTATATTACATACTTCTGGTGTTTGTTTGGGGTTTTTTTAATATTTATTTATTTATGCATACAAGCACTGGGGTACAGGCCAGAGGTATGGGGAGGTGAGAGAATCCACCAGACAGATCAGGGGGCAGAACAGGCAGATTAACTGAAACACACTGCTGAGGGGACAGCGGGCGAGGCAGGAGAGGTGTGCTGCGCCATGTGTGTCCCCTCCCTGGCCTTGAATCAAACTCACGCTGCTATGCAGCAGATGCTTCACAGTGCAACGCTCAACCCACTACACCACCAGGGAGGCCCACTTCTGTTGTTTTTTAATCACTCATATAATTTGAGGAAATAAGTAAATCTGAAAAATTAAGTAAAACAATTGATAAACTTTGTTTCCTTTACTGGATACCATAATAACATGAGCCTTTGATATGTAATTAAAATCTTTTGTAATTTGGTAACAGATGGTTTTTGTCAGAAGTTCAGACATCTTGTCTTATCAGGGCAACAAATTGATACCATTCTTCCTTTGAAATCTATCATAATTTATACATCTCATACATTGCCAAGTTTAAGTGGACATATTTCCAGATGCATTAGTATTTTCTGCTACATTAACACTCTATAATAAATTTTCTTAAATTTTTTTCATTTGGCTATAAGATTCCTAAGGCACGTTTGTTTGTTTTTTTATGTTATATATAATGTTCCAGAACTCATATCCCAGTAAAAATTTTCAGAATAAATTTTCAAAGTTTACCAAAATATTCCTTACAATGAAAATATAAAACTGTAAACACAGATTTTTTTCATTGTTCATAATAATTTATTCACTGTCTATAAAACTTTAGCCTGCCACATTATTTGTAAACATATATTGGTTTTCTAGGACTCTTGTTCCTTCATTTGCAATTTATTTTGTATTGTCAACATATATACCATGGTCTATAGTCAGATTAATCTTTTTTAAATATAATAAGAGCTAAGTCTTTAAAAATAGGGAAGACATTGCATATACTCTACCTTTCTCTTTCTTACTAACCAGCAAAAGAGTCTGGGAAAATATTTGGGTTTTAACTATATACAGATATGATGCTTAAGGTATCATTGTCCTGATTACTCCATCAAGCCTTTCACATGTGACAGTAAATTGTCCTCACATTCACCCATTAATGATTCACAGATGGATTTGACTCATTTCTTTGACATGTCTCTCATCAGTAGACAATTATTTTTTCCTTTGGATAGCGAAGAATCAACCACATCTTCCTATTCTGTCTGGAAGCATTTGGTCTCCCTTCCAAAGAGGCTTTCATGTACAGAGTTTTATCCTGCTAACCAAACTCCTGCCCCCCAGAGACCAGAAAATAGTCATAACCAGGTTCAGAGTACTGGATTTCCAAAGTATAGTGACTTACTAATAAGTTCTCTGACTTTCTATCTTCTTTCTTATCTTCTGCTCATAACAGTCAAGAGGAATTAGCAATTTCAAAAGCCCTGATGCTGACAAAAATTTGATGAACTCTTGCCAGAGTCCTTTTTGGGAAGTGATATAAATCTAGTTTTCGTGAAACCATTTTTGGAGCAGGCAAAATGGATTTGAAATGAAGGATTCCATTTCAAAAAGAGATATTTCCGTGTTCCTTAGTTCCTGGTGGATTGTATTCATCCCAATTATAGGCCTTCATGTAGTCCAACTTTGTTTTCTTCTAGTAGAATTAGAGAAACACCTCGCTATATCCCATTTCTCTGAGGGTGAGCCCTACAAACACCTTTGTCGTCCAACTTTCTGTGAGAACAACAGTAGCCATAATGACGTGCTTCGGGAACCCCAAACATAATTTCTTCCTTAGTCTTCAAAAACATTCTCTGCCACTCTCCCATCTCTTCTTTCTTCACTCTTTTTCAGTGACACCAGCCGCATCTTTCCTATATTAGTCACCCTAGAACATCTGGTCTTACCAAAACAATAATATTTCACCCTAAGAAATAAGTTTAGGCTTTCTAAATGAAAAACCCAGAGGGAATTGACTTCAGCTACTTCTGCTTTGAACCTATAACTCAGGCACATTGAGGCAGAGGAAGGCAAAAGTCCAACAAACTTCTTTTAATTGGCAATGGGAAAATGAAAAAAAAATGTATGTATGAATTAATGTATCAACAAAGTACATCACCTTGATGGTTTAAGTTTATATCTGCTACTTGCAAGTGAAAAATTATTGACTAAGGGAAAAGAGTATTGAAAATAACAAATGGCTGTTATCACTCTGTCATTATCAGAGCCAAGTCTGATGAATAAGGTGGTGTTCAAGATGGGTAATTCAGTTTGGGATCCAAAATGAGCTGTAACTATAGAGTAATTAAATTGACATTATTAATGACTTGCAAGCTGGCTCTTAAATCAATTCCAAACCATGGAAATAACTATATAGCTACCCAAAACTACTATTATCGACAGCTTTTATTTGCATACAAAATTGCTGGTGATGTATTTCTTTACTTTTCAATAATATCAATATGTTACAATTCTTTATTCAACAAACAGTTGTTGAATTCCTATGTGCCAGGAACTATTCTAGGCAGTAGGGGTACGTTGGTGAATAAAACAAGCAAATGAAAATAATGGTTGCCCTCATGAAGCTTACATTCTTATGAATGAAAATGCATAATAAAATAAACAATTATAACATGTTGCATGGTGGTAATTACTACAGGAAAAAATAACTTCAGAGTGAGGAGCAGGATAGTATGGCTGGTGAGAGGGAATGGAGTTTCTGAATAGTGGTAAGAGGATCATACTAAGTGACATACGAGCAAAAGCTTAAAAGAAGTGTGGATACAAAACAAGAAATAAGGATACAAACCATGAAGGAGGTGTATTTTAGGAAGAGATTAATACATGTAATTAACACATACAAGAATGAACACATGGCATATTTAGGAGAACAAAAGAGGGCAAGTGGCTGATGCCAAGTGGGCAAAGTAGAAAACTGCAGAAAGTAAAGTTAGAGAATTAACAGAGGGTTGAGCATATAAGGCCTTGTAGACCTTCTTAGAATTTTAGCTTTACTCTGAGATGAAAAGCCTTTGTAAGGTTTCACTTGATGTAATTTATAAGATCATTATGATGTTGTGTTGAAAATAAGCTTGAAAGATATGAAAGCTGGGAGTTAGTACAGTCATCCAAAAACAAGTGATAAAGCATTGAACCAGCAGGCGAATGGGGAAGATGATGAGAATGGGTCAAATCCAGGATGAAAATAAAATATCAAATTCAACAAAATTTCTACCCAGTTAGACATGAAATGGGATAGAAAAAGAAAAAGAAACTTTGAGTGAACAATGGAGAGGATCAGTGGCCATTTAGAAATGGGTCAACATACAGATCAGGCATATCTGGGCAATAAGATTGGGATTTCAGTTCTGTATATTGAGTTTTCATACTTACTAGATAATCAAGTAGTATTGGCCTGAATATCAAGGCTGAGGTACAAGTTAGAAATAAAATGTCAGGAGTCATGATTCTCTAAGAGTGTAATATTTTTTATTAAGTTCCAGACTTAGTGATGGTACATACTAACTTACAGGATTGTGTCTGGTAGCAGTAAAATGATTTCTGACCAGAGGAAAATTTGGTTTATTAGCACATAACACTTTATCCCGTTCTATATCTCAGCCTAAATGCTTCCTTGTCTTAACATTCTGCGATGTAATTCTCACACTGTCTGGAGTTAAGTCAGACTTCACTGGTTGAGAGAAGAGTTCTCCACAATACTCCACTCACTTCAGACACCAACTGCAAGATCTGGGATTTCCAGGCCAAATGTATAGAAGTCTAAGCAACTGGCTACCAACTTGAAGGCTCCTATTACCATTTGAGGTTTGATAATTCACTGAGCAACTCAAGAAACTCAGGAATGCACTAAATTTACAATTACTGTTGTATCATAAAGGATACATATCAGAAGAAGCCAGTGAATAGGCACAAAGAATATCTCAAAGGAAAAATGTTCATGTCTTCAGGAGTCATTCCCTGCCCTGACCGCTCCACCACCAACGCATCATTGTATACACCAAACCAGGGGCTCTCACCCAAGTTTCTGTCTCCAGAATTTTTATTGGATTTTTATTTACAGGCAAAATTGATTGAATTATTGACCACGAGCTCAGTTTCCAGCCTCCTTCCCTAGAAGTAAAGATGTTATCAGCTGGCTCAAAGCTCCAATATTTTGAAAGGACTAGCCCTCATCCTGGAACATCTACAGGCCCACCATGAATAACAGAGATTTTCCTATCACCCAGGACATTCCCAGGGTTGAAGGTCCCTCTCAGGAATCAGGTTAAAGACAGACAGATTATTATATAATACATTCCTTTACTAAATCATCCATACGTTTTTTGAGCTAGTTTAATATTTTACTGAATCCCTCATTAATTAATGAGTAGAACATAATATTTGATATATATCTATCATATATTTGCATAAAAATCAAGATTTTACCTCTTTAAAAATGAAATTTCAGTAATGGGCTTAAGCAAGATAACCAGCAGAGTAAATCATGAAGAAAGAAAGTCCAAGGACTAGCATTTAAGCATTCCATGTTTATGTGAGAAGCATCAGCCAGAAAAGGATTGATAAAAATGCTTACCGACCCAGGAAGAAAACCAGGAAAATGGGTTCTCCTGGAACCCAAGTGAGATTGCATTTTATGAAGCAATCGATGATGTCAAATGTTGCTGAAAATTTCTGCTTAAATTAAGACTGAAATTTCATCATTAAATTTAACAATGTAGTGTTCTTTACGACCTTAACAAGAGGTAAATAGTGAGGTGAAGAGCATTTGGAGTGTGTTTAAAACAATGATGAAATCAGGGGCCTTCCTGGTGGCACAGTGGGTTAAGCAATGCACTATGAAGTAAACCGCAGCCACTGAAGCATGAGTTCAATCCCTGCCACCCGGGGAAGTGACCACATGGTGTGGCAGACCTCTCCTGCCTCACCCGCTGCTCCCCTCAGCAGTGTACTTCAGTCAATCTGCCTGTTCTGTTCCCCATTCTGTCTCTGGTGAATCCTCTCACACCCCACACCTCTGGCCTGTACCCTAGTGCATGTATGCATAAATAAATCTTTAAAAAAAAAAGAGAGAGAGAGAATGATGAAATCAATAGAATATTATTCCACCATAATAAAGCAATGAATTACTGATTTAAGCTACACTTTGAATAGGCCTTGAAAAACTTGATGCTCAGTGAAAGAAATGAGACGCAAAAACAGCACATATTGTATCACTTCATTTATGTGAAACACCAGAATAGACAAATATATAGAAACAGAATGCTGGGAGCTGAGAGAAGACAACTTCTTGACATGTTCAGGATGTCCTTTGGGAATGATAAAAATATTTTTATAATTAGATCATGGCTGAGGCTGCACGGTATTGTGAATATACTACCACCACTGAGTCATTTGCCATAATTGGCTAATTTGTTAGCTGAATTTTGACTTGATTTTGAAAGAGAATGAGTAAAAAGAAGTTGGAAAGAGTAAGTATAAGACAATTCTACAAGAGATTTGCTATAATGAAGAATTTCAAAAATAGAACTGTAGCTCAAGTAGGATGTGGTTCCACATGAAGATTTTGTGGGTTTTTTTTAATGGAAAAAGAGTTTTTGTAAATGAATGGAAATGGCCTCATAGGAGAAAAAAATGAATGATGCAGAAGAGAAGAGAGAAAAATTCTATTTTCCATTCATTTTATTTTTATTAAAATGCAAGGAAAAAAACCTACCTTTCAAAATCCATTTATGTAATGTTAAACCAAATATTTCTCATGTGTAATCCTATCAATAGTTCTGCATTACCTTTTGTTTATCTTCATAAAGTGTCCTAAATTCACAGCAACTAAGTTTCCTCACTGTAAAATGAATATAATAGAACTATATATATAACCCCATATAGCCTCTCAGTCCCAGAGTTCAGTGATTCTCTGGGAATTACTGATTTATTTTATGATGAGATCTAAGAATATCTTTATGAAGTCTAATCTCTCCACATTCATATCTTTGGATCTCCTCAGACTTCCTTTAAAAAAATATTCAAAGCTATCCTGATCTATAGCAGATTAAATGAATGGAACACACAGGATGAGCAAAGAACTTAAGACAAGCTAGCTGCAATCAGAAACATCTGGGTGGATTTAACGCCACAGCTTAAAAACATCTGGGCGATGTTAGTACTCCAGTTCTGGAAATCATACATTCCAAAATCTGACATTACTTTGGATGAGCAACTTGCATCCTTAAGCTGCAGATGCCTCGTCTTGGCAAGAAAGAATGATAAGCACCGGAAAGGTCACAAACGAAAAAAGAAGAGAGAGAACATTTCTAGCAGGCCATGGGGAAAAAGCGGGGGATACAAAAAGCGGGGATCAAAATATAAAGCTTTATATATATGTAGACTATATGTAGGTTTGAGAACCCACTGACAATCAAATTCAATGTGTCTGAAACAAAAACTTTGCATTTCCCACGATCTTTTTTCATAAGTTTTACCTGTTTTCACTGTTATTCTTAGCAGTAGCCAGGTTCTCTTCCTCTTTGAGTCCCTTTTCTGTAAAGTCATTTGTTGAAGTCTGTGCCTTTCAAGTTCCTTGTTTCTCTCCCAGTCTCACAGTATCCATACTCCTCTCATTATTCTGCAGTGTTACTGTTGACTCCACACTGCCTGGAACCTACACAGCTACAATTGGAAATGTGCACACCACAGACTGGATGGAGTGCCAAGTGTCTGGGGCTGATAGACAAGTCTTCCTCAGATGTGGTTCCATCCTTGCTTCTAGTATTATAGGTTAAGCACATTAACCTCTTGCCAAATGAGACTATTTGTAGCCCAGCATGATGATGATTATAGTTCTTAAAACTTTCTTTTTCATACATCGATATAATCACCTACTCAGGCAGACGCTTCCATGTCACAAAGAAGATTAGGATATGTCAACAACAGTAATAAAAAGAGAGTTGCCATAGACTTAACTTCCGTGGAGGTACAGGAGAACACAAGAGTGGAGACCTTGGAACCAGTAGCTCTAAGAGGTCTTTCCTGTGGCCCTCGCACACAGGACCAGTACAACCTCACCCAAATTCCCCATGATTAACATGGCAAGTGATCTTAACAGAGCACTCCTTTCAGAGAAAGTGCTATATGTTTTTGGAAGTAAGAGTATGAGAAGGCCCTTGTGCTGGGAGGTAAGATGAACAGAGGACAACTCTAGAAACAAGGTAGCAAAATTGTGTTTTGAGAAAGTTGATTTGCTCAGTCTAGGGTTTTACTTTGTGAGATCTGCCCTATCGACCCTCCAGGAAATTCTACATAGGTAATCAATGCCTTTGGAGCAGTAGCTTTTGTAAAAAATATTTGAAAGGTACTGAAGGTAGTGTCAATGTTGTCACACACCAAATCAAAGGTATTCTCTTTGCTGCTTTGCTGGGTTTTGCCCTTGAAATAAAGGAAATGGCAGGTTTCCAGAATATCATGTTGGGAAGTATAGTTTTTGTTCCATCATTTCATATTGATTTGTAAATAGCTGGAAAATTACCTATTCTGTGTAAAATGCTAAGATATGATAAATATTAATTGCTAGAAACACTATAAGAGTAGTTAGTCTCTTTAGACAAACTAGCTTAAAGGTCCTTAATTGGTAAGTACATATATAGAAGACAGACAGACAGACAGTAGACATAAACATATAATAAGTTACAAGGGGAACAATGAGATAAGCATCCATAGATCAGAAGAAAAACTTATCATTGATAAAATACTATAAATTTAAGCATTTTCACACTTTTTGCTAAATTGTATCATAAAATAGCAAAAGAGAACAGCTATAATGTAAAATTATAAAAGTTGATAATATTTAGGCAAATTGGCTTTATTTCTAACCACCTGTTACTGATAGTTCAAGACCATTGTTATTCTAACCTTAAAATTTTTAATTGAATTTTAAATTAAAAAATAAGTTTAAAAATGCTTAAATTGTGCTATTAACACCACATAATGTTTATGAAATGAGAACTTTAAAGTATATTTGATCCTTAAAGGAATCTGAGATTAGCTCAGAAAGGTGTTATCTTCCCCATTTGATAAGTGGAGTTGAGAATAAGAAGATCCTTTTGAAGGGGTGAAACTTATGAGTGGTACACTATGAGAACATAAGCCTCCTGATCCATTTCAAGATGTGAATGATTGGATTTGCTTATCTAGAAGGATCAAATTAATTTCACTTCCAATTTATAGAAAGGCAAGAAGACAAAATTTGAGAGATTTTTTTTTTCAAGAGGTTTTTATTTTCAATATTAGCCAGTAAATAGTGTAGGATCTGCAGGAGTTAGCGGCTATGTCAAGGTTGCTGATGGCTAACATGACAGGCAGCATCATTCAGGATCATTTGGTGGGTTTTTTTTTAATCCTTAGTTCAAAATTGTGGTGATAAGATGGATAAGGTCATTTAAAGTTAGTGACATGTGGTGTCTGTTAACAAATGTTGGGTTATATTTAAAACATGCTGAGAGCAGCAGAGGGCAAAATATGTGTAGCTTTTCAAACATATTATCCCTTCCACTGTGTAGATTTTCATCAACTGGTTTGATTACGTAAATTATTTTGGACCTTTTTCTCCCAGTAAAGGTAAATATAACTTAGAAATTTATGAGCATGGAAGAAAAGTTAGGTTTCAAATAGACACCCACAACCCCACCCCCTTACCCCCCCCCCCGCCTCCTTTTATACTTCTGGCAAATTCCATCAGGGCAGCCCAAAGGAATAATAGTATTGTTCCATGTTACTTTGATTGTTTTGTCCTCTTTGAATGAAATCTCAGAGGTAGAATCTAATTTCTTTCTTTTATTGAAGGTTGTCATAGAGAATCATCTGTTTTGTATTGGTCAAAATGTATTGGTATCAATCATTTATATTGATCAGTATATATTGGTAAAATATGTACATTTTAACTGTGAAAAGAGAACAAAGACTGAAAAGAAGTAAAATGTAGTGTCAATATAACAGTTATTAGTAATATTCATCACCAATAATTTCTATATCTTTCTCTTTTAATTTATGTTTTTCTCTATTTTCAAAAATTCCTACAACTAAGTTTTAATCAAACAAGTATGTGCATATAAAAAAATCAAAGAGTACAAAAAACTTCTTTTAAGCATTTCTACATTTTCTTCTTCCAATGCTTATTCCATGACTCTGAAAAGTAGGTTCACACTTCTTGCGTGTGTGAATGCCTGCCAAGGATCTCCATACTTTCTGATAATCTTATAAGATCTATTTCTAAATTGAACACCCTATGTGACAAGTAGGTTACAGTAAGAGTGACAATGCAACTCCAAGGATAGGTAATAATGATTTCTTGGCTCACTGTCCTGGAAGATGCAACTGTCATGTCATGAGGATGCCAAGGTAACCCTGTGAAGAGAAACTGAGGGCTTATGCATGAGTGGGAATGGTGACCCTTCTTGGGAGTGAATTTTACAACCCCAATCAAGCCTTCAGATTACTCCAACCCCATGAAAAACTAAATCCGAATCCTCTACCAAGCCCTTCCAAATTTCTGAAGCACAGAGATAATAATTGTCCATTGTTTGAAGCCATAGATTTAGGGATAATTTGTTATGTAGCAGTAAATATTTCTTAACTTATCACTTTATAACCATTTTCATGAATGCTTTGCCATAGAAGGTAAGAATTGGCTCTGTTTCACAACCCATTGGCAGTCCCCTCCTCTTTTTCCCAATTTTGGTAATAGTTTCATGCTAAATTTTATGGCTCAGAATATAAGTAAATAATATGCCATAAACTATTTTTTCCATCAATTTTTGATTGCACCTCCTGCTATCAACATGTAATGGGAGACTTCTATGATGCCCCCCTATTCTTTTTGTCTAATTTTTTTTATTATATTTAATTATATTTGACATCGTTCGTATTCCCCAGGGGGTTCCCACCACCATTTTCACCCATGCACCGTCACCTCAGTCCCTTGTGCTCTTTATGCCCTCATCACCGTCTTTGCCCTCCCCTCACTCCGTCCACCCCCATGGTCCCTTGGGTTTATTTTTGATCTTTTGATCATGTTGAGTTTTTATTTGTTTGTTTGGTTGTTTTTGGTTATGATTGCCGATTTCTTTTAGCTTTCTCTTTTTTGTTTGTTTGTTGTTTGTTTAGTTTTCTTCTTTTTTATTTTTTGTTGTGTTGTTTTTTCACATTCCTCCTAAGAACTGGGCCATCCGATATTTTTCTCTTGCCTCTGGCTTGTTTCACTGAGTAGAATTCCTTCTAGCTCCATCCATGTTTCTATAAATGTCCCTAGTTTTTTATTTTTGATTGCTGAATAGTATTCCATTGTGTATATGTACCACATCTTCTTGATCCAGTCCTCTACTTTTGGGTATTTGGTAATGCCACCCTATTCTATGTTCCTCCTCAACCTGCCTACTATCTCTGTCAGCTACACCTTTGCTTTAATATCATAAAGCCTGATTTCATTTACACTCTCTTCCATATCACAAACAAGTTGTTGACACTTTATTTATAGGTTTATACTGATATTTGAAGACATAACTAGTATTATGACAATGTAGTATTTTTCTGTGGAAAAGCCATACTGTATGGTAGGATTATTTTTCTACTTTTATTGATCCAACCTGATGAATCCTGAAGGGCCATGTTTCTGTGATAACATCAGATGGATTCTTTTTTTCTGTAATTCCATCAATGTTACAGAATCCTGCCATGTTCCAGTTTGCTTCACATTTGGCCAGCATGGTACACTTTTCCACTTTGGAAGCTTTTAGAATCTAGTCATTATCTTTGCATTACTGAAATTTCCTGACACAGTGTCTGTATCATTTGGTCATGTTTGAATCCATTTAAAATGAAGACTTTTGTCTTTGTTCAATTATAGTAAGTTCTCTTCCATAATTTATTAATAATTCCTTCCTGGTCTTTTCCATATTATCTAATAATCAGATGTTGAACTTTCTGAATCTGTTTTTTTGGATCTCACCTTTTCTTTCATATTTTGTTTTTTTCTTAGTTTTGCTGTGTGACCTATTCCCTAAACCCCATCATCTCTGAATATATAGTTTATGATATTCTCAGACTTCAATTTATATAAAGATGACAAACTAATTCCATCATAGTACAAGCTACTACTTCAAGTTGGAAATCAAAACTCAGTCTTCACTGACCATTCTCTATTCCAGGAAATCTCTTGGTGCCCCATGTCAGGGCCTATCCCAGGTCCAATAAGTTGGAAGAGGTTGTGTGGTGGGGTCCCCACATGAGAGAAAAGGAAAATTGTGTGCAGGGAAGTCCTAGGTTTCCTCAGGTAAGCATGATAGTAGAGGTGAGTGAGTACATCCTAGGAACTGTTTTCTCCAACCTCTTTGCCCTGATTTTAGTCCCTCCACTCTTCTCTTTTTCCGTGGAACTGCCAGAAGAAAACTAAAATTTCTCCTTTCCTTAAATGTGCGCAGCAATTTAAATTCCCCTCTGGATTTAAACTTTGGATCATTCTCTCAGTCGTCTTTATAACCTTTATAGCTTTTTATAACCACAACATAAATTTCTAATTTATTCCATCATTCAACAACTCTTAACACACACATGGTCAATGTGCCAGGTGCTCCTGTTTCTAGAACTAAAGTTTCAGCAGAAAAGTGTAGAAAAAATGTTCACCCTCATACGCCTTACTCTCTGGTAGGAGAAACAGAGAATATGTAACAAATATGTATTTAGAGAGTGGAAGTAGTAAAGCAGGAGAGAAAGGGCTATTTACAGTAGAGAAAAAATTTCAATGAGAAAAGCCCAGGAATATCTACCCAGGTGACTAAGTTTCACATTTATGTTTTATAAATGTTCACCCTGATTTCTTTTTATTTTTAGATTTATTTAATTATATTTGACATCATTTGTATTCCCCACGGAGTTCCCACCACCATTCCACCCGTGCACCATCACCTCAGTCCCTTGTGCTCTTTTTGCCTTCATCCCCATCTTTGCCTCTCTCACCCTGCCCCCCACCCCATGATCCCTTTGGTTTGTCTTTGACCTTTTGGTCTTGCTGAGTTTTTTTGTTTTTGGTTGTAATTGCCCATTTCCTTGAGCATACTCTTCTTTTTTGTTGTTGTTCTTTCACATTCCTCCTAAAAGTGAAGCCATCCAATATTTTTCTCTTGCCCTCTCACTTGTTTCATTGAGTAGAATTCCTTCTGGCTCCATCCAGGTTTCTATAAATGGCCCTAGTTTATCATTTTTGATTGCTGAACTATATTCCATTGTGTATAGGTACCACATCTTTTTAATCCAGTCATCTACTTTTGGGCATTTGGGTTGTTTCCAGGTATTACCAATTATAAATAGTGCTGCAATAAGCATAGGGGTGCAGGTGCTCTTTTGGATCGGTGTTTTTGTGTCCTTTGGGTATCAGATCCCTAGGAATGGGAATGCCGGATCATATGGTAGTTCTACTTTTAGTAGACTGAGGAACATCCCTACAGCCTTCCATAGTGGTTTGGATTTACTGGCATTCCCACCAGCAGTGTAGTAGAGTTTCTTTTTCTCATCCTTGCCAGGATTTGTTGTTGTTGGTTTTTTGATATGTGCCATTCTTACCGGTGTAAGGTGGTATCTCAATGTGGTTTTAATTTGCATTTCCCTGATTATGAGAGATGTTGAGCATTTTGTCATGTGCCTGTTGGCCATGTGTACATCCTCTTTGGAGAAATGTCTTTTAAGTTATTCTGCCCATTTTTTTATTTGATTTTTTACTTTGTTTTTCTTGAGTCTTATGAGTTCTTTGTATATCTTTGTGATCAGACCCTTTCTGTTGTATGGAGAGCAAAGACTTTTTTCCAGTTGGTGGGGTGTCTCTTTGTTTTATTTAATGTTTCCTTTGCTGTACAGAAGCTTTTCATCTTGATGTAGTCCCATTTGTTTATCTTATCTCTCATTTTTATTGCTTTGGGGGATGCATCTTCAAAGGCATTATTGAGATGTATGTCTTGTAACATTTTACTTATGTTTTCTTCTATATATTTTATAGTTTTGGGTCTTACATTTAGGTCTTTTATCCATTTTGAGTTGATTTTTGTATATGCTGTGAGATAGTGGTCCAGTTTCTTTTTTTTTTTTTTGCATATGGTGGACCAGTTTTGCCAGCACTATTTATTGAATAAGCTGTCTTTGTTCCACTGGAAATTCTTTGCTCCTTTGTCAAAGATCAGTTGTCCATAGTTGTGTGTGTGTACTTCTGTGCTTTCTGTATGGTTCCAATGGTCTGTGTGTCTGTCTTTGTTCTAGTACCATGCTGTTTTAATTACTATTGTTTTGTAGTAGAGTTTAAAGTCTGGGAGCATGATACCTCTATTCTCCTTTTTTGTCAACAGAGCTTTGGCTAATTGGGATTTTTTGTGTCTCCATATTTATTTCATCGGTATTTGGTCTATTTCCTTAAAGAACTTCATTGAGCTTTTTATTGATATTGCATTGAATCTGTAAATTGCTTTTGGTAGGATGACCATTTTGATAATGTTGATTCTTCCTATCTATGAACAGGAGATACCTTTCCGTTTCTTTGTGTCCTCTTCTGTTTCTTTTAATAATGTTTTTTATAATTTTGTCTATATAGGTCTTTTGTTTCTTTTTCTAGGTTTATTCCCAAGTATTTGATTTTTTTGGCCTCAATTGTAAAGGTATTTTTTTTCTTGTTCTTCTGATTGTTTGTTTGTGTATAGGAAGGCTACTGACTATTGTGCATTGATTTTGTATCCTGCTACTTTACTAAACTGGTTGATTGTTGTTTTTTTTTTAACTTTTTTTAAATTTATATATATTTGACATCAATTGTAATTCCCATGTATTCCCCATCACCATATCACCAGTGCACCATCACCTCAGTCCCCCGTTCTCCCATCTGCCCTCAACCCTCCCCCTCTTCCCTCTCCACCAAGTGTCCCCAATTTGTCCTTGTCTTTTGGTTGATTGTTTTAATTAGCTTTTCTGAGCTAATAGAATTTTAGAATTTTCCAAGTATATAATGATAGTTTTACTTCCCCTTTCCCTATTTGGATTCCCTGTGTGTCCTTTTCCTGTCTTATTGCTCTGGCTAGGACTTCCAGTATTATATTGAATAGCAGTGGAGAAAGTGGGCATCCTTGTCTTGTTCCTGATCTTAAGGGGAATGCTTTCAGTTTTTCACTGTTGAGGATGATATTAGCTGTGGGTTTGTCGTATATAGCTTTTACCATGTTGAGGTATGATACTTCTATTCCGAGGATTTCGAGAGCCTTCATCATGAATGGGTGTTGGACTTTGTCGAATGCCTTTTCTGCCATCAATTGATATGATCATATGGTTTTTGTTCTTCTTTATTTTGTTGATATGATAGATTACATTGATCGATTTTTGTATATTGAACCATCCTTGGGCATCTGGGATAAATCCCACTTGATCGTGCTGTATTATCTTTTTAATGCATTGTTGGATTCTGTTGGTGAGGATTTTTGCGTCTGTGTTCATTAGGGAGATTGGTCTGTCATTCTCTTTTTTTGTGCTATCTTTGTTTGGTTTTGGTATTAGTGTAATGTTGGCTTCCTAGAACATATTTGGCAGTGTTCCTTCTTTCTCAGTTTTTTAAAAGAGTTTGTATTAGATAGGTACTAGCTCATTTCTGGTAGAATTCATTTGTGAAGTCATCTGGTCCTAGGCTTTTGTTTTTAGGGAGTGTTTTGATTATTGCTTCAATTTCACTACTTGTGATTGGTCTGCTTAAGTGTCCTATATCTTCTTTAACATAAGAACTGGTCCATTTCTTCTAAATTGTTAAGCTTCTTTGCATATCGCTGTTCATAGTATTTTCTGATTATTCTTTTAATCTCTTTTGTGTCTGTTGTGATTTTTTCCTCTTTCATTTGTGATCCTGTTTATTTGTGTTTTCTCTCGTTTATTCTTTGTTAGTCTGGCTAGAGATTTATCTATTTTGTTTATTTTTTCAAAGAACCAACTTTTGGTTTCATTGATCTTTTTTTATTTCTGCTTTAATTTCTATAATTTCTTGTATTGTTGTGCCATGTGGGCCCCCTCCCTAGCCAGGGATTGAACTCGTAATGCTGTGCCATGGATGCTCCACAGTGTGGTGCTCAACCCACTGCACCGCCAGGGAGGCCCTCAAGGAAGATCTTTGTATAGGTGTACAAAACCTTTAATGTTTTGGTGAACAATATACTTTTGTGAAGATCTCTAGTCCCTCTTTTTTTTTTCCCTTAGGTTAATATGTATTTAGAGTGTGGAGGTAGTAAAGCAGGAGAGAAAGGGCTATTTACAGTAGAGAAAAAATTTCAATGAGAAAAGCCCAGGAATATCTACCCAGGTGACTAAGTTTCACATTTATGTTTTATAAATGTTCACCCTGATTTCTTTTTATTTTTAGATTTATTTAATTATATTTGACATCATTTGTATTCCCCACGGAGTTCCCACCACCATTCCACCCGTGCACCATCACCTCAGTCCCTTGTACCTCTTTCTATTGCTTTTATTGAACCATATCAACTAGCTCTGTGGCCTTCTTACTAGAAATACTAATATGAGCCCAATTTTGAAATAAGCAAAAAACAAAATCAAAGAAAGCTTTCTTTCATAAAGTCATACCATAGGGGTCTACCTGGTAGCCCAAGGGGTTGAGCGCTACACTGTGAAGCATCTGCTACATAGAAGCAGGAGTTCGATCCCCAGTCAGGGAGGGGACCCACATGGCACAGCAGACCTCTCCTGTGTCGCCCAGTGCCTCCCTTCAGCAGTGTGTTTCAGTAAATCTGCCTGTTCTGCTCCCCACTCTGTCTCTGGTGAATCCTTTCACTTCCTGCACCTCTGGCCTGTACCCCAGCTCTTGTATACATGAATAAATAAATCTTTTTTAAAAAGTTATAGCATAAAGCCATGTATGTGTTAGTATAAACTGAACACAACAGCCAAAGTCAGGGATTTTATTTTAATGTACCATTTCACTCCATATGCATAAAGAATAAACCCAAAAGTAAATTATGAACTTTGGGTGATTATGACGGGTCATTGTGAGCCCATGAGTTGTATAGCAGCAGGAAGGAGGCACTGAGCAAGTTCTGGATGGTTCTTAGCAGACGAGAGGTAAAGGAAAGAATCTTGGAGCCCTTGGTGGCTTTTATGCTTTTACAGAGGTAGCATCAGGTATATGTCAGGCATGGGTGCCAGGGTAGCCAGAGTAGCCAGGAGGCTGGCAGACCTCCCAGTCCCCGGTTCATCTCACCCTCTCGGCTGCTTTGCTGCTTCTTCTCTCTGCTTCTACTGCTGGCATCCTGTTCTCCCGCTGCTTCTGCTCTGTGTTCCGTTGCTCTCACTGCTTGTTGGTACTGGCATCCTCATGATGCTGCCCATATAAGCCCGTGTTCAAACTCAGGTGTGCCCACTTGCACGTGCCCACCTAGGCATGCACACAGCACTGCAGGTATCCATCATTCCACCAGTGGCAGGAGGGTGGAAAAGCCTGAGACTTTTCTCAGACCCTACAGTTGTAACAAACGTTGGTAATGGGGGAGACTATGCATGTGCTGAGGCAGGAGATATATGGGAAGTGATACTTTCCCCTTAACTTTCCTCTCAATAGCACATGAAAAGGCTCTAAAAAATAAATCTTAATTTAAAAAAAATAGGTGAAATGAAGGGGGAAAGTTTTAGTCCTTTAATCCTCTGAATTGGTTAGAATATAATTGGCAGGGAAAGGTCATTTTTAAGACCATTCACTTGAAGCAGTCCTGCAAGTTTACCTGCAGTACACCTGCTTTTCATTGCAGGTGTTTGATATAGGCCATGGGCACATCCACTTGCTCCGGGAGAACGTCGTGTCTGCCTTGATTGTGGCACTCACCACTTCTGACATCACTCACAGGCATGAGCCTGTCCCAGTGGTCCCAGTGGAGCTGTAAAATCCTAGCAGATAGGAACCCAATCCTAGCTTTTTCAGAGCCCAGCAGCAATTCTATCCTCAGTGCAGGTTGGCTGCATGATGTACTTCTCATCTGAACTCATCTCCAGAACAATAACGTCAGCTAGCTTTTAGTGAGTTCCTCTTGTTAAGCAGCTGCCATCACTATCTGTAACCCCCACAGCAACCGGAAAAGTTAGGACCTGTTTTACAACTGAGAAAACTGAGATCTAGGATTAAGCAACTAATACAAATAATACACAACTAGCAAAAGTGGAAGGATTAGGGTCCTCCCTTTGTGACACTTTTGGCTACACCCTCTGCATCTCTTCATAGTAGATAATAGATGAGACATTTCAGAAAGAACAAGGAGGGAGGTTATTTGTCTGTCCTTAATATTTACAGCAAGTCCCAGAGAACATACTTGGAGTGTCCTAATACACAGTAATGAAGGAGCCATCTGTCACCACAGCTCTCCCTTTGCAAACTTGCAGGCATCACACACACAGTGGTTGCTTCCCTTTCATCCCCGTTCCAGCCAAATTTAGAAAGAGGTGAACCTGCAGTAGAATGAGGCTAAACAGCTTCTTTTAATGGAACCCACAATCTCTTACTATTAGAGCCCTTGAAAGGCTCCATTCTTTCTTTATTGCCCTTCTAGGGAAATAATTTAAAAGAAAAATGGAAAGCAAAGCACACACCGAGGCTAATGAGAAGAATGTATAAAGGAAATTTTACAGATCCTCATGCTGCTCGTATTTATAGACATCTTACCACGAGAACAAGACCCGCAGAACATGTCAGAACTGGGGATGTTGAATTTCATAACTCTCGGTGCTTCTGGCTGGGCTTTGAGCTTAACCCAGGCAGGTCTAATGGAGTGCTGACATGTGGTTTCCCCTACTTTGTTAAGGCTCTGGTGTGTTATCTCTCAGCTAACAGAACAATCTTATGGTTGATTTGGTGTGAGGTGCATAAAGGGACCGAGTTATGTAAGGCTATTAAAACAGAACCTGCCTAGGCCACTTTAGAAAGCGGTTAGCCTACTTCATTCTGGGCAAATACAATTAAGGGCCTGGCTATTATTTACAACAAATACCAGTGAAAATAACCTCAAGTTCCTGGCTTTATTAACATCGATGCTGAAGGGGAAGGGGGAGGATCAGCATGGAACGTGTTCAGTGTTGCAGCTTACACTGATTAAAACCCTACTTGTCATATTCTATATCGTTGTACTGTAGTTATAGTAAATGTTCCTTGTAATGCATTTTCAAGTACAAAAATTGCTTGAGAAAAGAGCATTTAGAAAACTAATTCTATTGAAACCAATGAAGTGTTGACACATTGCCTGATGCAGATTTGTTTAAAGAGGCTTGTTTTAAGTTATAAAAGTACAGTCCTGGAGGCAAAAATCAGTGACTCCTCAGTGTAGTGACTGAGAGAACAGTGAAGCAGTATGTGCAGTCAGCACCCCCTCATTAATCCTTTCCCGTAATTCTACCCTAGTCACCTTCTCTCATGCCTGAGTCTATAGAATTTCAAACCTGCTGCCAGCCCAGGAACTCACTCAGAAACCATTCATTACTCAGGCAAGGCATTTATAATGTTTGCTGATGTGTCGATGAATAGGAACACAGTGTAAATCTGGACTGAAGAGTGCTCTTTTTTGTCATCTAAATTGCTCCTATGTGATGTGTTCCATAAGCATTAGAAATCATCAGGGGTTTTGACACCCTCATCTTCCTGAAAGTACCATTTCACTGTGCCCAACCCTGGGAAGAAAAAAGGGCCGAGACTGTTTGCAGCTGAAAAGAGAGATACGGCATTAAGTAAAAAGCTTATTATTTACCTCAAAGTAGGCCACTGGCTCCCACAGAAAGCCTTCAGTGCCTGCAGCCCTTGCTAAAATCAAACATAAAAGCAAGCATCTTTTGCATTCTAAATAGGCTCCCAGTGTAGCCAAATTAAGCAGTTTAGTGATGAGAGAATGTCAGTGGATGAAGAGAATGGCCAACAAAGAGATATGGTTCAGTTTTTACATGTTAAACTGTGTTGGGTGAGAAACACATCCCAGCCATTGTTAGTGGCTCTGCATTTGGAGCGGCTTTACCGGAGATGGTATTTAGGGGTATCTGTAAAGAAACACGTAGAAACAAGGTTTCTGGTAGGGTAGATTGAGACACACTTTCTTTTGTTCACTTGGATGGTGAAGTCCTCAGATTTGCTATACTGTTTATATCCACAATCATCTGTCTAAAAACCTGATCGAGTAATTCTTTCCAAATTCTGTGCCTGGTATAAACCAAGACATTCAATAGACCTTATGCCATCAGATTATTTTTAATTGGATAAAATTCACATAACATTTATCATTCAGTGGCATTTAGTACATTCACAATGTTATACAACCCACACCTCTAATACCAAAACATTATCACAAGAGAACATCCATGCCCATTAAGCAATTACTCCTCATTCTTGCCCTCCCCCTCCCTGGCCACCAACAATCTTTCTCTCTTTATGGCTTTAACTATTTGGTATTTTCTTATTAACAGAATCATGTAATATGTGTCATTTTATGTCTGGCTTCTTTCACTTAACATAATGTTTTCAAGTTTCACCTCCGATGTAGTGTGTGTCAACACTTCATTCCTTTTTATGGTGAAATAGTGTTCCATTATATGCATATACCACCATTTGTTTATCCCTTCAACTGTTAATGGATGTTTGGGTTGCCACTTATTAGTTATTGTGATTAGTGGTGCTATGAATGTATGTATGCTTATATTTGTGTACCTGTTTTTATTTCTTTTCAATATATAACTAGGAGTAGATTTTCTGGGTCATGGTAATTCAAGATAAACATTTTGAAGAACCTCTGAGTTATTTTCCATAGCACTGTATCGTGTATGTTGTGCTCACCAGTGTACACTAATTCTAATTTCTCCACATCCTCACCGACACTTGCTATTTATCCTTCAATTTTTAAAAAGTTATAGCCACCCTAATGAGTACCAAGTTTACCTCACTATGGTTTTCATTTGCATTTCTATGTTGACTAAGGTGGACGTCTGTTCATGTACTTGTTGGCTACTGGAGCAAGATCTGTTTAAGTTGTTTGTACATTTTTTGTTTGGGTTGTTAATCTTTTTTGTTGTTGAGGTATATTCCATGGAGTGTCAGATCTGTAGTGGCATTAATACAACACCCTCCTTCTTTGGGTAAGAAAAAGAAAAATCTTTGGTTATTATATATATATCAATCTTTGGCTTATAAATCACTACTCTGATATAAATGGTAGAATGAGAGAAAGCATAAATTTGGGATATAGAGAGGTGTACTACTCTCCTTACTGCCTCTGTGGCTTTAAATAATACTATTTATTACATTATATCTTCAGACTTACATCCTCTGAATCTCACTTTCCTTCTCTGTAAAACAAGACTAAAACTGCCTACTTTGTAACATTCTTATGAATATTAAATTAAATAAACATAAAACATTGACCCCTGGAAGACATTCTATATACTTAATATAAGCACATTGAAATTTCTTTGAAATTTAAAAAGTCACATTTTTAACTCTGTAAGAAATTTACGTTTTTCTTTTAAAGATTTTATTTACTTATGCATAGGAGAGCTAGGGTATAGGCCAGAGGTACAGGGGGTGAGAGGATTCACCAGAAACAGAGTAGGGAGCAGAACAGGCAGATCAACTGAAATACACTGCTGATGGGAGCAGCAGGTGAGGCAGGAGAGGTCTGCTGCACCATGTGGGTCCCCTCCCTGGCCGGGGATTGAACTCATGCAGCAGTGGCTACAGAAACCCGACAGTGCGGCACTTAACCCTTTGGGCCACCAGGGAGGCCCCAGGAAATTTACTTTTGTGGTGAATTCAATCCTGCATAGACATATCTTTTTTATAATTAACTTTCTGATTTTCCTGATGTATAATCCTTATTTTCACATACATTCTTCACCAGACTTTTTTTTTTTTCCCAAAAGTTATGTGACTGTTACACTCAAAGCTTGTTTTCTTTTTTTTTTTTTTAAAGATTATTTTTTATTTATTTATGCATACAAGCACTGGGGTACAGGCCAGAGGTGTGGGAGGTGAGAGGATTCACCACAGACAGAGCGGGGAGCAGAATAGGCAGAT
>JAGFMF010011668.1:3980212-4000090 GCA_019455555.1 Galemys pyrenaicus
CTCTGGCCGGCAGCAGGGATCGAACTCGTGCTGCAGTGGTTGCGGTTTGCTTCATAGTGCGTTGCTTAACCCACTGCGCCACCAGGGAGGCCCCTCAAAGCTTGTTTTCCACTGGAGTGATTTTAATGTAGTGGTTATACTGTCCCAGGCTGGCCCACATAGGCTCTATAATATAATACGTAACAGTTTCAGCTTCAGAGCTATAGATAACATTGGTATCCGAGATCCTGGCAAGAAGAGCACCTAGGGTCAGAGAAAGAATAGCTTAGATGGTGGTCTTCAGCAGAATTTTGAAGTAATGTGTAGTTTTTCCCATTTTTTTTTTTTCTGTAGACCTTTGCTGTCACAAAAGGCCTGTCTCCTCATGCCTTCCTGCCCACCATACTCTGAAGCTGTGTTAAGTACTAACACCACTATCCTTTCCGTCCTCCAATCCTTCAAAACATTCTCTTTTCTGAGGATACTGTGTCTTTCACTCCAAATTGTTAATTACTGGGTGCCCTAATAAATTAGTTTCACCAGAGTCCCTTAAAGTTCAGAGACACATGTTCATTGTGAAAATATGAGATTTGGTGACCCAAGTAAAACACTTGCTTATGGAATATCAGCGCATAAAGCTTTAGGACAAAAGGACTCCATCAAGAGCAAACCAGTTTGCTTCGTGTTTCTGCCATTTGTATCCTTAAGCTGCATCTTGTCCCAGTTTACTCACTTTCTTTCCCTGTGACCCAGATTCTCTAAAAAGCCCAGTTCCCATATGAAGATTACTGCAACATCTCCAGTGCTGGTTGTAGGTGATTATACTGAGACAGGTCTGGTAAGCCATTGTTTTGAGAGGCTTTTGTATCTTTCAGGTGCCCATAAGTGTAGCAGGACATGCATTATATTTTGTGTGACCTGACTTTCCTAACCAAAATCCCTGTCATAAAGAAATTTTGGGGTGTCATTTGTGGTTCACAGTCCTCTGTCCATGTTTTCAAATTTTTTTTAATGTCTTTTCTTTACCTCCTTTCATAAATTCCAGAGGTATGTATTACTGTTTCATGTTACAAATAAGGGAAGTGAGTCCTAAAAATACTAAAGAACTTGTGCAAAGTGATAGAGCTAGTATAAAAAAACCAAAATTCCGACCCAGCTCTATCTCCTTCCAGAACCAGAGGACTTAACCACTAGGCATTCTAGCTAAAACCAGAATCTTTACCCTTTAAGACCTTTGAGACCATTGAGACCATTGGGTCCAACTAATTCATTTCTGTAATAGAAAGGTATTGTTAGTTTTCATTATTTTTGTACCTCTCTGTATTAGTCAGGACTCCCAGAGAAATATGGAACCAACAGGATGGGTCAAGAGAAAGAAATATTTTAAGGAATTAGTTCATACAACTGTAGAGACTTAGTAAGTCTACCATCTCATTTGGTAGACCAGCAGGCTCTTTTTTTTTCTCTCAAAGATTTATTTTTTTATGCATACAAGCAGTTGGGTACAGGTCAGATATGGGCGGGAGGGGTGCGGCACGGGTGAGAGGATTCACCAGTGAAAGAGGGGGAAGCAGAACAGGCACATAGACTAAAGTACACTGCTGAGGGGAGCAACAGGCAAAGCAGGAGAGGTCTGCTGTGCCATATTGGTCACCTCCACGGCTGGTGGCCGGGATCGTACTCGTGCTACAGTAGCTGCGGTTTGCTCCACAGTGCAGTGCTTAACCCATTGTGCCACTAGGGAGGCCCCAGGTTGTGGACTCTTAAGAGAGCTGCAGTTGGAGCCCAAAAGCCAGCCTTTGTTCTGTTAAGGCCTTCAACTAATTAGGTGGCGACTTTCTGCTTTACTTGGTGTCCATGGATTTAAATTTTAATCTCATCAGTGAACCACCATCAAAGAAACATCCAGGATAACTGACCAAATAGCTGGCCACTGTGGCTCAGCCAAGTTGACCCAAACAGTTAACTCTCATTTTTCTTCTTTACTGTTGTCCATAACACTCACTTACCCATGCTCTGATTTCCCTGAAATGAATTCAGTTTTTTCAACTGGCATCACATGTGCAAATGCGGGCTCATTTAACTGTGATGAAGCAGCAGTTCTTGCGTGACTTTATCGGTGGAGAGTTAAATTTTATTCTGGAATGCAACAATCTTAAGCCACTTTACAGAAACTCTAGTTTCTCCTGTATGTTCACACAGTGGCCTGACCAATGAAACCCTCTCAGATTTCCTCTAAGGCAAAGAGGCAAATGCTTTCGTTAATTAGTGTGGTCAAGTCCCAGTTTGAGAGAGACATGTTTTCTTGGCCCACAGCTTAGGGTTTCATGTGATCTAGTCGACACAGTTCAGATCAGTTTGACACACTGCTGCAATAGCTATCCTTTGATCTGGAGTCTCGTCTGTAATGTGACCCATTCAGATGGTTTTCCTAGAATAGTCAAGCAGGACAAAACCAAATCGTCCCGTTTATCTTAATGGGCTTCTTTTTACTTTTTTAATTTTTTTTAGACATGAGGCCTTGCTGATCTTTTGTTGCAAAGAAAAAGGAATCTGTGTATCTGATGGGCTTTGAAATCCCATCTGGTGTTTAATGTTATTGTGCTCTGTTCTCACAGTGGTGTGCTGAATCATATCTTAAAAGTTCAACAACCATTCAGGCAGTCTCCATTCAATATACTGTGTCATTATCAAAGATTTGGATTTACAAAATGCTACCTAGAAACAAAGTCCATTTAACAGGCCTTTTTCCCGGAGCTTGGCTCTGCAGCCTGAGACAGGTCTTCTCGTGTTTGTCTGACATTTGTCACTGCCCTTTGGGTATCCAACAGGACTTGTAACCCTGAAAATTGCTGGTTGAATTACATCATTTTATGTGACAAAGGAAACACAAGAGTGTTCTAACACTAAGAGGTGAGTCTGGGCATGCATTACTTTTCTTTTATAAACACCCATATATTGGCAATGAATGTGTGAACAGCTAAACTTAATTTTAATCGTAAAATAGGTAGCAAGAAAGTTGAATATTCACACACCCTGTAAGTGGTAAATGCTGTAGGAAAAGCAGCCAGTGAAAGATAGCCTGGGATGCATTGTTTCAGGACAAACACATTTTATAAGAGGATGCTCATCCCAGATCATATCTATTTGACAGTTAAGAGTATTTTTTAAGAGGAACATGCACCTGTGTATAGCACAGCTTCACAAGCATAAGCAGTATCATTAAATGCCTAGGTGCTGCGTAGCTGACTGCTTTTAGAATAACAATGTGACTCTCTCTTTTCCCTTCATAATGACCTGGATGACTTCTATGAAGCACAGCCATATACTGCTTTACACAATAGTCATAAACAACCTCTCCTAAAATGCATTTTTGCTTTTATACCTTGGTGAAAGAGCTCTGTTTGAGTAAATGATCCATCCTTGAATCATGTATACAGAGAGAAGATCAGCATTGGATTGTTGTTTTAATAAACTGGAAGTCTGCCAACATTCTCTGAGAAGAGGACGAAGACATTAATGCTAGCATGCAATCTAGCCCGTGTTTGGATTTAAGACGGAATTTAATCTCCCTGCCTTCTTTCCCCCTCTCTTTCCAGTCCTTTTTTTCCCCTGATACACAGTCTTTTCATGGAGTTAACTCAAGCTATCTTAAACAGCATGAACTAATAAAGGATAGCATTTTTAAAAGGGGAGGCATTCACAAATGTTGGAATGTGGAACATTTAAAATTCTTTCTGTGGTACTTAGTTTAAGAGAGTGGTGATTAATGAGTTTATGTTATCTATCACAATGATTCCATCATGCTGCTGATGTGACACGGGATTTATGGTAATGAAAAACCTGCAATCCATCCCTGGTATCTAAATCTATCAGCCCCACATTCATACAAAAAGCACTAAATGATATATTTGTAGCTATCTGAAAGCAAGATCATTTTTAAGAGATTATGTACTGCCAAACGGGAACATTCTTAAAATATAGGAAAGGAAATGATTTCCTTTCCAACCTATTCCTCTAGCAAGCATCATACTACAAATATCAATCTCTTCTGAAAAAAAAAAAATTGCTGAGCAGATGATGAGCATATGATTAAGCTAGTAATGCTTAGTGAATTTCCTTGGAACTTCTTTATAATGTATTTGCAAAGGGTCATACATACTTTCATTGTTAGAATTTGAAATTGCTCTCTGTATGGAACATCTTAGAAAAAGAAAGTCTACTAGTTCCGTGAATAAAACTCACTTGATTCCATCTGTCAAAGAAGAGCATTCCTAGCAGCCCAGTAAAAAGCTTCATCCATTCTCAGCAACAGCAGGAAAACCAGCCCCTCCATCCGCTCCTATTTCTTAGTCAGATATTTCTGTTTCTGCAAGATCTTACACAAAGTGTGAAAAATGTGTTCTTAAAAATTGCTCATGTCTTCCTTTCTAATGCCCTCTCAAAATGGTGCCAAAATAGAAATAGTAACATGCTTCGTTATCACTGGGGTGATTCGAATGAAGATATTCCAGGGAACAGCACTGGACCCAGTTCCCAAGAGGTCTCTGAATACACTAAGGGGTGTTGATTAGAAGTGAGGTGTCCTGAAAGAAATTTGTTTTGACATGAAAATACTAAACTTTGCAGACAACCAACTTTTAAAAAATGTTGACCACATCAAGTGTAAATTTCTAACATTTTCAATCTTTGTAACACTCCTAAAGGTTGTGATGAATGAGAGGAATGGGGGAGAAGTTATCTGAAAGCATAAATTTTATAACTTTCCTGAACATCATCATATTTTAGGTGTGAACTAGTGGGAAGGTTTAAAACAATTGTTCTTTACATCACGAGACCTTTCTATGTTCTTACTTTGATTTGTCATTTAGCCAGAGTCACCTGCATGCCAGGCATTTTGGGTGCCTACATTTTAAATTAATCCATTTTTGTGTGCTCTGGAAAGCAGACAAGGAACCCTGTAGTGGCATATTTTTCTTAAGCAGAATCTAACTCCAGAGTGTGGACACAAGCTCAGTATGTTCCAGAAACAGCACAGGCTTGTATTACTTTGCCATTTTCCTGCTGCTCTTGCTCCCTATGCCTTGGAGAGATGCAAAGGATTGAGAAACACAACTAAAGAGAAAGGAATCCCAGAGGCCACAGGGCGAGTGGTAACAAGCGAGTGTGTGTGTTCAGTTCTACAGGGCTGGGCTTGAAGGGGGTGGGGAGTCTTGTTAAAATCATGAAAACTGCCTGTGCAGCAAATAGATTCTCCTCCTCCTCGTCCTCCTCCCACTACTAACTGTAGAAAATGCCATCTATCAAAATGTTCTTAAAAGCAATCCCTGATGATGCTGCAATAAAAAGACTATTAAGACAACTGTGTGGTGGGAGGAGTGTTTTCCCACCCAGTTCTGTGGCAGCCTGGGCATCAGAGACCCTTCAGGTTAACAAGGTCGCATGAGGAGCCTGGCGCCCAGTTGAGAGGTGCTCTTTCTGCACCCTTCCCCCAGCCCACCTCCAGATGCCCTGAGGCTTGGCCCTTGAGGTCAAAGTCAACAGGGGGCAACTGTCATTTCTTACTGATTGTGCCTATCTTGTCTTTCTTTTGGCATCAGTGTTTCTGGCTTCATTGGCCTTACTCTGGCCCAACCCCAAACATCATCTTACTTTTAGATTGTCCAAGGTTAGGAAAGAAATGATGAGCCATTTTCACGTTTTGAAACTAGTTTTCTAGTTTATACGGAAGTTTCAATTTTGGACAAGTAATATGTCAACATGATTGTTCTCAGTATGCTTTCTGCCTCACCACCTCAAGAATTAAAATGTAATTAATAATCTGTTTCTTTTTTGATACCGGCTTGACTAGAAAACCATAAAACTATCATTCTCTTTTCAAGAAGAGGCCATTTTTTTCTAATAGCAGGAAAAGGAGAAACAGTTCTATTTGTTATGTAATAGGAAGGTAGAAGTGCTCATGAGGAAACATCTTTATATGTTCCAGTTGGACAAAGAATGAAGAAAGAAGACACATTTCAAGCAAAAGAAAAAAACCATGCTTTTGCTCTTCAAGAAGAGTTGCAAAGAATAGAAACTAATCACAAAGAGTTAGTAATAGGAAAAGACTTTTATGCACTTGTTAGGGTACATATAAAATATCCCCTTACCTCTCTAGGTTCTTTTAGATTTTTTTCTAGCTTGCCTGGTCCAGCAAACATTAACTCAGACAGATCATTAGGAGAAAAAGAACAAACTTTATTGCATATATATTGGAAGATATGCATGGCTATAAATTCTAGTGTTTTTATCCTTGATCTAATGAATGGGAGAGGGATCTGGGGTGTCAAAGACAGAGGAAGGGAGGCTGACATGACAAGGAGAGGTTGACTCATAGAAACCAAATGCTCTGTAGGTATCTGTTTGCCCCTCCATAAAGATGGGTTTCTCAACAGAAAATCTATTTATGAAGATCACCACGAATCTGGGCTATATCTTCATTATTCTAGGTAGTTGAGGTAGTAGTAAAATTTTCTGTTGATTGACATTAGGTCAAGATGACACGTGCTGGAAAAGCCTGTTCTGTACGTGTGGGGAAGCATATCCTTCACACTCAGATATAACTGTAGGTTTTGTCACTGTTCTTCCTGCCACCTCATATGAACTATTTCAGTAGTCTCACTATAAGGGGAAAATGAGTCCCATGAACATGGGAATAGGTGTCACTTAAAATTAAGTGTTTTTGTTTTTCATGTCATAGGATAATATGGAATTTCTACTTTATAATTTTTTGTGGAATCTCCCCAACTGTTTACCACAATGACTGCTTCAATTCACATTCCCATCAGTGCTCTACAATGGTTCCATTCTTTCCACATCCTTCCAACACTTACTTCTTGTATTTTGGGTAGTAGACATTCTCGTAGGCGTGAGGTTTTATTTCATTGTTTTGATTTGCATGCCCTGGTAATAAGAGATGATGTACATTGTCAGGTAGCCTGTTGGCATTCTCTGTCTTCTTTGGAGAAGTGTCTATTTACATCCTCTACCCATTGTTTAATCTGATTGCTTGTTTTTTTTTGGTTGCTGTATTTTATGATTCTGTACATATTTTGGATATTTACTCCTTACTGGATATATAGTATGCAAATATCTCCTCCCTTTCAGTAGGATGTCTATTCTCTGTACAGTTCATTTTACTGTACAGAAACCTTTTTTATTTTGATGTGATCCCATTTTTTTTTCTTTCTGCTTTTTCAAACCTTGCTGTTGGATTCAAGTCCCCAAATGTTTATCTAAGGCCAGTGTTAAAAAGCATATCACCTGTATTTCCATCTACATATTGTATGTCTTCAGGTCTTATGTGCAAAGACATCTTTATTGTTTTTCAATTGTGTGTGTGTGTATTGTGTTAGATAGTGGTCTGGTTTCAATCTTTTTCCTGTGGCTGTCCATTTTTCCCAGTACCATTCTTAAAGAGACTTTCCTTGCTCCAGCATATGCTCTGGGCTCCTTTGTCATAAGTCAGTAGTCCACATACATGTGGGTATAATGCTATGTTCTCAGTTTTTTCCCACTGATCTGTTTGTTCATTTTTATTTCAATACTATGCTATTTTGATTACTCTCGGACATAAGGGATTTCCTTAACTTTAGCAAGTTCAAATGGACATAAAAACTGAAGACTAAGTTTTAATTGTTGGAGTCACCAACACACATCCTGTTTTCTAAAACACATGTCAGAGTTCTTAGGAGTCTGGAACATTTCATGTAAATTAGGCAACCTATGTTATGATACTGTATGGGAATTTTTCTTTCCAACCCTGTTGCCAGCAAGTTAGTGTATATAGTTGCCTCAGAAAAAAGATATATGCGCCAGAACAAAAAAAGGAAATTCTATCCAATGGCTGGATAGATTTTTGTAAACATATAGCCTAAAATGTCAGACACTATACTGTTCAATTGTGAGTGTCAAGTGATAAGAGGGGGACATTTTTCTCTTTCAAATCATCATGATATTTGTGTTTTAAATCATAACGGAGAACATTTTGATGTCATTAGAACTCACAATTTTGAAATGGTAGGTTGAGTATGAATTCAGTCAATAGTAGTAAAGAAGAGTCCTAAGTAATGTGATAAAAGTATAGATATAAAAGTATAGATATCAGGTGGTTCCTGAAAAGAGTTCCCTACCTGAATCCCCTAAAAGTGCAAAAACCTCCCAGAAGTGTAGTAATACCAAGCTATGCACCAGAATAGAAGAGGTTATTTGCCAAAATACTGCTTTCTACTTGGAGAGATTACATACTACAAAGAGAACTTCAAAATATAATTCAGAAGACTTGGTGTACAGAAATGAAACTTCCTTTATCAGGAAAAATAAACTGAATCAAATTTTGGAGCACCATTTTTATGGTAGAAAACTTTAATGTGCCAAGGTCAAGTCAGTCACATCTAACTTAAAATGTTTTATTTGTTAGAAACTTCTTTTAGCTCCATACTCTAAAACTGCTTCTGCCATTCCACTTATGTGAAATAATATATTAACAAATAGTTTACAGCACTTCTACCTGCGAAGTATATATTAACACATTTAATCATTACATCAACCCTCTGAGGTATATGGTATTATTATCTCTAATTCAGAGGTGCAGAAATCAAGGTACAGAGAATGTTAAAGGTTATATAACTAGTAATTGGCAGAGCTGAAATTCAAACCATGTTAGATATGGTCCCTGAGTTACAGAAAAGGAGTAGGTGAGAGACAACTCTGTGAAAATGCTCAAGACAGACCTCACTGAATTATCGCCCTCCTGCCAGCATGGAGTTCTGAAGCCTATAAAAGAATTAGAAATAAAAGAAATAGATGGAAATTGTCAGATGATCTTCCAAGAGAGCAGACGTTGAGTTGACAAAGATGCAGACTATGCTATGGAACAAGGTATAAGAGAGAACTAAGCTACATCTGAATCAGATGCATGACTGTTACATGGGCACCAGGAGCATACATAGCCCAGGGAGCTTAGAAAGCGGAGAAATTGGATAGCACAGGTTAGGAAGAATACCCGTTCTAGAGCACCCAGAGTTGGACACCTAGCTCTGCCTCTTCTGATGGAATTTTGGACAATGTGACTTCTGTGTGGGCCAATTACTAGCACATATAAAATAGAAACTGAATATACCTTTAGGACCAAATGAATTAACTTATATGAAGATTTTATTATATTAAAAGGCAAATATAAATATGACTTTGTGTTTACTACTATATTGTTAGACCTGAGAGAAATTCAGAAAACAGTATGAGAATCCCAAATTAACTAAAATTTATGAAAAATAGAAATACATTTCAACCTAGAAGTGATTTCATTTACCTTGACAAGTTTAAGAAGTCTACCATTAAAAGCGAGATTCCAAAGCTAAGTCCAGTATCATTACAGAGACATAAAGAAACTTACGTTTCTGGACACCACATCATTGTAAGACAATTCTCCTTGGTTCTCCCCTGTTTCAGTACATACTCCAAGTAGAGCCCATTAACTTCCTATTTTCCAGGCTGCATTTTCAAGAATGTTTATATAGCAGAAGACGTACAAAGACAAAAATAGTATTCCACTCAAAGAAAACAAGGTATGTTTGCTCTTTGTTTTAGTAAATGAGAATAGTGTTTCTCTGCAGAACAAAATTCAGGCAAGCTTACTGCCCATTATAAAAGACTGTGGTTCCCTGAGCTCAGGTTACCCCTTCTGTAACACACTTACTGTGTATACAGGTATAACCTGTACTTCATTTATATACCTCTGTGGGAAACAGGGAATAGCAAACTGATGCAAATGCTGTGTTCTGGTTACCACTATTGCTGTGAATAATAAGATTTCTTTGTGTCTGACCCAGGACTCTTATGTTTTCTGCTAATATCCTTGAAACTACAGTATAACTTTTAGCTTGCAAGTAGGGTAAACAAATCTCAGAACCTATATTCCTATATAATGTATAATCAAAACCCTAAATAAATGACCTAATGTTATGCAGTGTTATTTAATTTTATAAGAACATTAACATTTTACTTTTGTGAGTTTTTCAGTGTTTTTTCTTGCATGTTTTTTAGTGTTTTCTCAAATATTAACGTTTGCCTTACCCACAATATGGCCTCCTGAGAAAGACATTAACATATATATTTAAGCAGTAATTAAAGGTTTGTGCTAGTTACCAGAGATGCCCAAACGATTCTAAATACATGTATCTTGGTATCATTACTGGGACTAAGAAAACAACAGAATACAGATTTCTAAGGAGTGTAAATCCCAGTTTTCCACTTTGCCACAAATTTCCATTTGCCACATTCAGCTGAGGTCATGGATCATACATCAGCTTTTCAAACTCAAGTTCAAAATAGCCCTCTAGAAAGTAAATACAGCAAATGGTGAATTCGAGACACTTACCCTTTATTTCTGAATTGAAACAGTTTTGTCACTTTTTAATTATTTAAAGAAACAGAAAATGAATGAGCCAGTGGTTCTTCTAAAATCATACCTTGAAATCATCAAAGCTACCATATAAGCTATGTATTCAAAATACCACAAAACATCGAAGAAAGAGAATCAGCGTTTTTCTCTAGCTCTGCCCAAGCCTGGTCATTCTGGAATAACATGTTTCTGCCATCTGCCCATTTGTGAATGACTTGTAGAAACTGACATCTAAAATAGCTTGATGGGGGTAATTAAACCTAACCAGTCTTGGCTACTTTCTCAAATGTCATTATAAAAGAATGAAATTATATACTAGACATAGTTGTTTTCCAAAGTGGGAAACATAAAAATTTAGGGAGACGAATTATAATGTTATGACAGCAGTATTTTTACTGGGTAGACCAATGAAAGTGATGTTGCCGAGACATTGCCTGTCATGCCCTGCTGTTGGGAGTTGCCATTCTCTGCTTTATTCCTCCTCCGCTTTCCTTACTCAGTTATTATCAAATACATTCATCTTGTTTAAATAACACGGTACTTAACCGCTGTTTGATGTTGGGAATGTAAGGCTGCTGAAATTACAGCCAGAAGGCTACGTGTGAGAGAGTGAGAGAAACAGCAGAGAGAAAAATAGAAAGAAATTTCATGTTTAAGCCTCATAATGACCAGAAAATATTTTAAGTTCAAAGTATGACATCTATTTCTGGGAGGAGGAAGCCAAACTTACAGTAGATATTTCAACCTGGCAAAACTGGAGATGTGGATAGCTATTTTACGACTGACGGGTTTTTTTAGTATTTAGCATAATTATATATTAATATAGTCTGCTGACTGCTCACAAATACTTAATGTCCATCTAAAACAACCTTCTTGTAATCATGGAAGTTGAAAGAAATTCCAGTAAAATAAATCTTCACAGGGATTATTTTGTACTTTCCTATGGAGTTTTCAGATTCACCTATATCAAATTTAAGTCTTTTTAAAGGCTTTATCGTGATTCAGATCATGTCCTTGAGAATCGCCGATCTTAATAATACTAGTTGGGTTATTTGAAGTTGCCCAGAAGAGACATACAGGGATTACCTTTACAGAGTATTAAAAGGACCTGTTAAGAACACCATCTATTTCCATCTTTCTGAGTCACAGAACTTTTAGGACTGGGGTATACAACTGACATATGGACATCAGAGGTGGGAGGAGGGGGAACAGAATAATAGCTCAGAATGTTTGTAGAAAGAGCCTGTATTCATTTGGCCCAACTCTTTGGTTTATCTAGAATTTTTTTTTTCCCCACACGAAAGGAGGGCTGACATTCTGCCACTTATTAGGAACTCTTCTGTTAGCCAGGAATTTATCCTAAGCTACTTCACATTTTCAGTCCATGTGTGACTGATTTTCGTTTGCATTTCATTAACTAGTTTACTTGGTGTGGTGCTCTTTTGGTTACAAATAAGTGTAAGTTACATATAGTTTATACCACAAAATGCTTTTGTTGTGTGGGATGTCCCAGTCATAGTAAAGGTAATACATAAGGGCTAGAATTAACAGAAACTAGAATTCAAATGAGCCAGTATTTTCTAGATTTCCCTTTGCTGTGCTTCCCTGAATGCCAAGTTTTTCCTTGAGGTTGAATCTATGACTACTGATAGCTTACATCTTTCCAGCTCTGCCATCTCTGGCCGGCAGCAGGGATCGAACTCATGCTGCAAGTGGCTGCGGTCTGCTTCATAGTGCGGTGCTTAACCCACTGCGCCACCAGGGGAGGCCCTTAAAAGGTTGAATTTGCGTCCCACACCTAAAATAAGTCTGGAGATTAGCAGTCCTGGACTGTCGCAGCAGCTCCACACTTTTCAAGTGACTCCTGTTTCTTACTGTACTCCCACTCAGTTCCTAGGATGTTGCCCGTATTATTGAACTTAGAAGATAGTTTCCACAGCCCCAACCATCACATCCACATTCCAGGCATCAGGAGAGCAGGTCTAGCAACTTCTCCTTAATTTTCCAAACATCTCGCAGAATGTATGTGCTAACCTCTTATTAACCAAAACTTGCCCAGATAGCCACTCCTAGCTGCAAGGCAGCGTGTGGGAAATGATCTTTTAATTGTACTCTGACTGTCCTCTATAAAGCCAGAGTTCTATGATCCAAGAGGAAGGTGAGTGGATGCTGAGTAGGCAGTTAGCAGCCTCTGCCATAGTCAGCTGTGGGAAAAATCTGAACATGTAGTTGCAGAGCAGTTCAGCTATGACTTCCGCCTAAATTAATTACCTGGCTGTTGCGATCCACCTGTCAGCTCATGTGTGTTGCTGACTGGTTTATGCTGATTGGCTTGATGGAAAGTTAAAACCAGAAAACTGCCTACAGACTCCCCTTCACAGCAGATATTATCTACAAAGAAGCGGATGTATGTGCATTTGTGTCAGCACCACAAATAGTACTAATGCCTGCTGTGACGATAGTGTCCTTTAACCTAAAATAGAAGTATTATGGATTCCTCCTGGCAGCCTGTTGACCCTCTCAGAGAACTTCTGGCCTCCTGGCCAGTCTCCAGAGAGATTCCTGTCCTTCCGACTGCGAGAAGACACATTCTGGGCTCCCTGCCCACATTTTAACCTGCTGCTCATTTGGGTAGAGAGCTTGGTCTATTTGGGTCAGTCCGGACTGATTATTCTGTTGCTGTGAAGCAAGTTCACTTGAATTCTTTACACATGCCAACTGTGTATACTGCACTTCAAATGCCATGTGCCTAGTAAAAGCAGTGTGTGTGTGTGGGGGGTGGGGGGGATAGCATTTGAAATCTGAGACCAAGGATTGAAACTGAGCTCTTCTTGGTCCTGATGGTGAGACCTTAGGAAATTCTCTGACAATCTCTCAGTCTTGGTTTGCTCCTATGCCAAATAGGGATATTGCTACCTCCTCTACTTTTCTGGCAAGCTGATTGTGAGGCTCAGTTACAATGAGATATTATATGCCAGTGTGCTGTACTCTACCTCTCAAAATTTGTTATTATTGTTCTAATAAAATGTTAGTTACTGGAAAAAGAAAAAACAGAACATAGTAATATGACTCAAGCTTATTTGACTATGGCTAAGAAAAGAAAATTAGGAGGTAGTACCAAGCTTGTAGGGTGAAAGAATGAGACAAAAGGATTGGTAAGGTTAGATTTGTCCCGCAAATGAAAGCCACTAAGTGACTTGTTCTCTCGAGTAAACTCACAATATTTAAAACATTTCCACTTCTTATTAGCGTAGGTCATCCATGGAATACCACTCTAAAGAAATATCTATCATTTCCCTCTCCCCCACTGTAAAAGTAGAATGTTTCATTCCTTTTAACGAAATAACCTATAAAATATAGTTCAATTCCTATCCCAACAGCAAAGAACAAAAAAATCCACCTAGAATTTCCAATCGACTGTGACCCACTTCTATTCATAAATATAGACCTTTGGACACAGTATATAAGTAGTGCTATATACAGTAAATCCAGCTTGGATGTGGGCTGTTCTGTAGATGCACGTGTGAGTGTGCGTGTATGTGTGTGTATACACACACACACACACACACACATATATATACACACAGAGAGATCTAGATTCTCAGCCTGTAAAACGTTCGTTGTTTTGTGGTTTTGTGGAGGTATTAAGGCTACATTCAAAATTCTCTAGTTTTTTTCAGGAGAAACTTTATAGAACTTAAAATAAGACTTGCATTTGCTATCTATCCCTTTAATAACAATAATTTTGTCTAGTGTTAGATTCAAAGGTAACCTTCTGTGGTTACCTATTGTCCATATGTAGGGAGGGGAAGAATTTCTGATTTAACTTTAGAGGGTGATGTCTCTTGGAAGTTGGAGAACAATGTAGTCTGTGACTTGACTGCAGAAGTCATAGGGGCCAGGTCCTCCCTGGCACAGGGGTTTAAGTTTCAGCACTATCAAGCAGCACAAGTTCAATTCCTGGCCAGGGAGCTAACCTGCAAGGCACAGCAGACCTCTCCTGTCTCACCCGCAGCTCCCCTCAACAGTGTATCTGCCTCTTCTGCTCCCCACTGTCTCTGGTGAATCCTTTCTCACACACACACACACACACACACACACCTTTAGCCTACACCTTAGCTCATTTCTTTTTTTAAAAAAGAAAAAGTCATAGAGGTCAATAAACAGACCTTTTATGCACTTTTTATAGGAACACAGCTGGAGCAAAGGGCCTCTTAACTGTGAGTAATTTTTCCTGATGAAATTAAAAAATATCTCTTCCAACTTGCCTAACTGTAGACATACTCTTACATAGGAAACACACACATCCAGATGTGCGAGAGGCCTCGAGTGAGTATGTCTGATTTTAATGGTCACAAAGGGACATTTAGGCATGTGGTCACAATGATATTTTGTTCCTCTCAAATCTGATGCCATCAAACCATACTGTAAAATTCCTCTGACTTGTATCTCTCTGATCTCTCCCTAACATAGGAAGGAAAATGAGATAAGAGAAGTTGCTAAGCATTCACCATATCACAAAGCTAGAATGTGTGGGTTCTGAAACACAGGTATCGGTGAATCTCTTAGTAGGAATCTTGTGAACACTGACTGTTCCCAGTGCTATTCCTTACTATGTGGGAGGAAGGAAGACAGGAGATGCTGTCTCAAGTGTTGAGGACTTAAAATGCCTTATGAGCAAGAAGATTAACAAGAATGAAACTGCCAGTGTGCTCCCCTAGCAATGTACAGCATCACTGTCCAACCCACACTGGATTAGGATCTGTTTATATAACTGACATCACCCACCACATTGGGGCCCTCAAAACAGAAACCAGCACAGCACATTGTCATAGTAAACACAGAGCCCAGAGCATAGCTGAAAGCATATTCCATTAATGTTAAGTCAGGGAATGAAGAAAATGACAGAACATGTTAAAGGAATAGAAGAGCCCCAGGGATTCAGAGCTCACTGAAACGTAAGCCCACTGTGCTTTTGGAAATGTATACTTGTTTATGCTAAGAAAGAGTCCCTTCATCCTTCCAAGGACCAATTTGAATAATACTATACACTGAGAGACATAGGCATCCATGCCTGGAAATAGTCTTTATTCTGGGAGTGCATTGCTAAAACGTAGACATTCTGTTACTACCCAGGACACATGGAGGAAATGTTCAGAGACGAATAGCAGAAAGAAGACTCTGAGTTTACTGCTGTGTTTTAATGAGCATATTTTCCTGAGCAGCAAGGTAGTATGTTGCTAGAATGAAAGGGTACACACTCAAGTGGGAAATATTAATTTTTTTAGGTACATTGAGACCTATTCTCTACAAAGCACTTAAGATACAGTATCTGCTTAATCAAATTAGAAAGAATCTGGAGGTCAAACCCCCAACACTTGCCTTCACGGAGACCCAGATTTCTAACATTCTCAAAGTGTATCCCAAGGACCATTGTTAATGGGGGAGCTTTCATCACTATAAATATAAGAAGGGTAGTTTCATGGTAAAATGCATTTTAAAAACACTGATTACCATATGTCCTCCTTTGGCTTACAATGTGCTTCTACAGTGTAAAGAAAACTCATTACATGAGTTTTAGTCATTTAGTCATGGCTTTCCCAGCTTATTTGACATGAGCTCTTTATTCACAAAGTATCTTCCAGAATTAAATTATAAAACACTAGCCTGAGAGCCTACATTGATTGATATGTAACTTTTCTTTCAATATTAATGCTCTGTATCACTTAGACTTCTATGTCATTTTTTTAAAAGTGACAGTTAGGAACAGATTAGTGACCCAAAAGAATATGGGCAGAAGTTGGATAGTGACTGAGGTTTAGCAAGAGACAATGTTAAAGATGGAGGAAAAGAAATAACCACTGGTATTGTATCTTCAAATCAAACTATTATTGAATAAGAAAACTGAACTTAAATCTGATCGAGTGTCCCTAGCTCTCACCACAGATTTAGAGATGACACCATGCAATACAACCAACCAAAATTCAACGTGAGAAACTCTGTAGAAGAAATAGTGTGCTGCCTTCAACAAGGAAATTACAAGGAAAAAAAAGTAGGGGAGTGGGGAATTGTAGATTAAAAGACACTTGACAAGCCCATGAACCTTGCAATGTTGGGTTTTATTTGAACCCAGATTAAAATAGTCTTTAACTATAAGGAAACATATTCATGAAGAGGATCAGGAAATTTTGAACACTTTTAGATATTTGATAATATTAAGGAATTTTTCTTGTTTTGGATGTGGTAATGAGTATTATAGTTTTGTAGTCTTTATATTTAAGAAATATATTGTGAAATATTTATGAAGTGATGTGCGGTCTAGGATTTCCTTCAAAACAATCCTGAAGGGGGATACCACAAGATCAGCCATAATCTGACGAAGCGGCTGCCTAAGTGATTGTTACACCATTCTCTCCAATTTCGTTTTTTTGAGACTTTCCAAACTACGAGATTTTAAATAGCGATTGCAAGTAAAAGAATTGAGGTGAAGAGATGGTTAGCAATGAGAAGGACTTTTGAGAAGCAAGGGGCAAAACTGACACGTTTGCACCAAAAAGTTAAGAATTATGAAAACTAAGAGAAAAGGGAACAAAAATTCAATGGAGTTTTAAGAAATAAAGAAAGATTGTGGCGAATTGAAGGCATGATGCTTACTGAAGAAATGCTGCAGTTTCAAACTTTCATTTAAGAAAAGAGATGATGGCTGGAGGTCAAGTGAAGGTTTGTCAAGAATGATAATTGTTTGTGCCCCTGCAAAATTCAGGTATGAAGCCCTCTTTGCCCCTCCAACCCCTTAGGATTATGTCAGTGATCAGGCCTTTGGGGATGTGATTAAAGTTACATGATTTTCTAAGGGTGGAGCCCTGATCCAAAGGAACAGTGCCGTCAGGAAGAGGGAGAGACAGACTTCTCTCTCTGCCCACCATGTGTGAACCCAGCAAGAAAGCAGCGATCTGCAAGCCAGGGAGAGAACCTTCACCAGAAACAACCATGCTCACACCTGATCTTGACTTTGGGTGTCCAGAACTGGGAGAAAATGAATTTCTGTTGTGGAAGCCACCCAGGATGTAATAGCAGCCTGTGCTAAGAGGTAAAAGGCATGCCTTCAACTTCATTAGCCTTTCTGCTTCATTCAGCATTTATCATGTTCTTTTTATTATGTAGGAATTGGACATGGGAAAATAAATGTCACTGAGTGGTCTCGTTCTGCTCTTTCATGTGGTGGTCAGTTTGATGTGACCATAAGAAAAGTGCAGGGAAGCAAAATTTGAAGTTTTAAATTTTACAATACAGGCACAAAGGCTCACTAATTGCATCTTTCAGATTTTATTTCCATGACCTGTTCTTTTCATGTGTTCACCTTTTATTACTTTAAAGGAAGTAGATACCACCTTTCGGCTTCCATCATAATCAGAAACGTGGATAAGTAAGTTCAATTCAAGTGTTTCTCCCGTATGACTTACAAAAGTATATAGAGCCACATTCTTTGGCGATTACATATTTACTAGTTGATGATTGCCTGGCTTTTCTCACTAGACTTGTCTTAAATTGTCTCCAGTCTTATTTTGTCAGGGGTCCCCAAAAGTACCCCCATGCTTGATGATGCCTGGGAGTGTTCATGTATTTAATCTACTACAGAAAAGGATACAAAGGGAAATCAGCAAGGGAAAAAGTACATGGGTAAGGTGCAGAGGAAAGCGGGCACAAGCTGCCAAGAGGCCTTGCAGTGGCACCACACAGATGAAGCATCTCTCCTCTGGCAGTGCATTGGCGCATCATGCGTGGAACGTTGTCTCACCAGGGAAGTGCACGGGAGACCGTGCCAGAGGTTGTTACTGGAGGCGACTCAGGTAGGCATGTTATGCCTAGCACAAAGCAACATTCCAGACTCATAGAAGAAAAGTATATGTTTAGCATAAGTTACATTGCACAGATGGCTTGGGCGTGATGAGCCCTCTTATCAGGCGGGGAGTGGTGCAAACCTTCCTAAAATTTAAGATCCCAGATTCCACAGTAGGCTACTCCTGCGAGCAGGTCCTTCTGAGAAGTCTTTGGTCTGCTATGTTAGCTCATTTTTCTGCACAGGATCCTTATCCACTTTGGTCTCTCTTTGTAAACTTTAATACTCTGACCATGCTCCACCATACCCCTTCCTGGAAGCTCAAAGCATGTTTTACCATGGGACCATTTCTTTCCTGTTCTTCCAGTAAAAGGGATTAGAGGGCAGTTCCATGATAAAAGGCTAAGGTAGGTTGGTGACCCAAAGCTGTAACTCTTTTATCCCCGGAAAAATCTCTGAAGTGAAACACAATCCATCATTCCCCCAAGTGAAACACTTTAGAAGACCAACCAGTTAGTCCTTATGAGAAATCCATATCCTCTCAATGCCACTTCTTCTTTATCTGTCATAATATAGGATGTCCGAACAAGCTACTGTGGCATCTGTGCCCCCTGACTTCCGGCTTCCTATGAAGACATGTGACACACTTCTAATCCTCTCCTCTCATTTGCCCAGAGGAAGGGAATGGGAAGTTCTCTTACTCCTCTTTTTTCGGTATTTCATATTCACCTACTTCCCATTCTTAAAACCACTGTGTTACTTGATCATCTTGCTGGAATTACTTCTGTAATCTCCTAATTGGCCTGTCTCTTCATTGCTTCAATCCTGCAAATGCCAAACATACTAATATCCCTAACCACAGCTGTGACTTTTAAATCACTTCATAATTTGAAACTTTCAACATTGCCTATGCCTCCTTAATAAAACCCATATTCCTTGGCCTGGCATTAACATCTTCCATGATTTGGCCGCAGTATCTTTTTCTAGTCTCCCGTTTCTCTATTGATATTCCTATAATTGTTTCTGAGGGAAACCATTTAGTAATGATTCTCAAGATAAATAGTTCCTATATTGCAAAGGTTTGACTTTATTTTTCAATGTACCTTTCCCCCTGTGGAAAGTTCCTCTCTAGACTGTACTAAATGAGACCAGAGTTGGGGTCTGGTTAGTAATTCTCAGCCATAGCCAGGTTCTTTACCAGGCCAGACACAGTGGAGTTACTTGGGGGGCAATAAGAAAACACTGATGCCTGTGTCTGGTTCCTTGGATTTCTCATTCAACTAGTCCCGGGTGTGCCTTGGGGGTTGGGGTGTTTGATGTTAAAAGCTTTCCAGGGGTTCTAATGCATAGTCAAGATTGAGAAATACTGACATAAGCAATCTGTTTTTGCCTGAATTTTGCCAAAAACAGACTAGGCAACATTCACAAAATACAGTCCAGGTATCTTCTTACTTTTCCATTCCTCATCTATAATTCTTATTCTCCTTTCCATCTCCATATCTCATTTAACTCAAATGCCATTTTTTTTTTTTTTATTAGTTATATTTGACATCATTTGTAGTCCCCAGGGGGTACCCACCACCATTTCACCCGTGCACCATCACCTCAGTCCCTTGTG
>JAGFMF010011668.1:4001001-4030377 GCA_019455555.1 Galemys pyrenaicus
TTCTCTCTCATTTTTATTGCTTTGGGGTCTGCCACCTCGAAGGCACTGTTGAGATGTATGTCTTTCAGTGTTTTACCTATGTTTTCCTCTATGTATTTTCAAATGCCATTTTCTTAAGAACCCTTTCAGTAATCTCTAACTGAAAGCATGCATATCATAACTCTGAATGAAAAAAATTTTACTCTTTCCCTTTGTCATGTCACTCGTCACTCTCAGCCTCTTACACTGTTTGTGTATTTATCTGTGTGTGTTCCATCAAGGGCCAAAATATTTTGTTTTGATGTTACACGAGAATTTGAAAAATTGAAACGTGGCTATTTTTACAAATTTTGTATAATACTTTTAGTGAGGAATTCACCCACCAGTTTAAGTACAAATAGTCTTCTAATTTTTCCCATCATGGGTTGTTCTGAAGGCAAACACTCCTAATCATTTTAAGATCTGAATCAACTATATTTGCTTTATTTCCCCCTGCAACTTGTCACTTTCAGGACTTATACAACCATATCTAAAATTATATATATATATCTTTTTATATGTGTGTGTGTTCAGATTATATCATATGTATATGATATATATCATTATATATACACATATATATCAATCAAAAAAATAGTACCCTTGGCCTAGTCTTCTGCTAGATATTAGACTCGGTTTGCTTCCAAGTTTTTGGACACTAAAAGGAAATACCAATTAACAGGCATCACTGTTGGCAATTACTTGACTTTCTAGTCTCAATTGCTTCGGGGCTGACAGCTCACCTGAATTTTGAAATAGACACCTGTTAATGTGACTCTCTACCCTGTAATCTTAGCCTTCTACCCACAGCATTCTTAATTACCTACATTTAATATATTCCTGGTCTTACCTGAATGGACGAGGGGATGGAAGTAGTCTGAGGAGGGAAACCATACTCAGAGTCATTCATAGTCCAGATAGCCCATCATTCATTATCCCTAGGTGAGAGTCCCTAATACTGACTTATCCCGTCTAATGAAAAGCTCTAAAACTCACCACCACCTCCGAAACACACACATAGACACACGTGTGCCCGTGTGTGCACACAAGATGAGATGTCATCTCCTTGAACATCATCTTTGATTCTCATTTTCCTTAAAAATGTTAGTGACCCCAGCATCACTGCAGGAATGACCCTATCCATCTTTAAGTGGGAGGAGATGATGGGATGGACTAGAAATCTGAGCAAGTGACAAATAGAACAAAAGTTTAGAAAACAGTTGGAGAGGATGGATGGAAAGGGGGAAGTGAATGACAGAGACTTTTGTTCTTTGTTATTTGGATGCTGCCCACAACCCTTGGATTAATTGTAAATTCTCAGTGGAGAAAAACTGAAGCCCCAGCCTGGCCCAGCTTTATATGCACTCCTCTCTAAAGTAAGGTTCTGGTGGAAATAGAACCTCTTTCCAAATGAAAATATAACTCTGGTGGGTATTGGGTAGATTGGTGCCTTTTCTGCAGTAGTGTGCTGCCATCCACCCACCGTCCTACCTTCCTGGAACCATCCTTCATCTGTGGGTGGGCTTGCAGCTGTTTACAGGCGAAGTTTTGGGCATGTATTTGCCTGCCAGGTGAACACAGTAGGAAAGTAGCACTGTGTCCGTCTAGCTCAGACTGCCGCTGCACCTAGACCCTCTCTCACTCCCGCCTCCTAGGGAGAGGGCTGGCTTCACAGAGATTCCGTCTATCTTGGCAGTATTTTCTTTTAATGTCCATGGGCACTACTGATCTGTTAAAGGAGCAATTTTAAACTCCTCCAGGGTATATTTTACACCTCCCATACCCCTTAAGCATTCTTGTCCTAATCCTGGCTTTGAACTGCAAAGAACTAAAGTGCACAGTTTTGGTCCTGATACTTTATTAAGATGATTGACCACTGATCTTGCACTAAGAACTTTACATCATTTCGGTGGGCACTCCTTACGAATTCTCTCAGTTCACAGATGAGGATACTGAGGCACAAGGTCTCTTACCCATTGGAGGCATATTCTGTAGTGACTGCTGTTTCTCTCTTGGTACTCGGTATGTGCAGTTCTTAAACTGGCATGTCAGGTCCATCTTTCAAATTGAGAAAAATGAAGAGGCAGGAGATTTATCCAGAGGAGACTCCCTCTTGGCAACGAACTGGCAAAATGAGAACTAGCTATGTTTATTCCTTCTAGAAATTAAAGGGACAACATCTTTTCAAACTATAGTCCTCTCCAGAAGTAATTAGGCTACTCTGAGAGCTCTGGCAAGTGCGATTAAATAGACAGTAATGTGGCAAGTACACTAGCCTGTAGAACCAGGGCTTCATTGCTTCTGCAGAGGCTACTATGGCCTTGAACTTGCCTCTATTAAATCCAGACAGCCTATTAACCTGAGATTATACATGCCACATTTTAATTGATTCACTTAGTTCCCTCTTACAATTCATACTTTAAATTTTATAGTGCTTCTCTGTTTGAGGTTGAATTGAGTGCCCCAAAAAGATAACATCTGGCATCAGTGTAAGTGACTTTGTTTGGAAGTAGGATCTTTGCAGGTTAATTAAGATATAAGCTAAAATGAGGTGATACTGTAGCAGAAGGAATGCTTAATACAAGAAGACCAGTGCTGTGTCCTTCTAAGAGGAGGACACATGAAGGTAAATGTGTAAGGGGAGACAGCTGTGTGGTGATGCAGTAGAGACTGGAGTGCTACAGCTTCTAGTCAGAGAACACCTAGGAATGCTAGTGGCCTCTGGGAACTGGGACAAAGGCAAGCTCCTCCACAGCTTCCAGAGAAAGCACAGCTCCACAAACACCTACTGCATACTTCTAGCCTCCAGAGCTATGAGATAATAAATTTCCGATGTTTTAAGCCACAAAATTTGTGCTACTTCTTTACAGGCAGCATTTGGAAATTAATGTAGGTAGCATCTGAATACAGCTCTGGACCAGTAAAAGGAATTAGGGCATTGACATTTCCCATTTTAGGTAGATACAGATTGCTCTGATTTTGTAAAACCACTTATCATCAGTTGCTCACTTTTCTTAAGTTTTTCTTGATTTCCTCAGGGTGGTAGGGAAGTTTCCATGTTAAAGGTCCCTAGCCTAAAGATGTAAAGCATAGTGCTGAGCCTTTTGCTATTCTCCATTCCTCCAGCCCTACTCTGCCTGCTGCAACCTTCTTGAATTCTAATAAATTTCCCAAGTATTGTGCTGCAACAATGCTTTCAAATTTTGTTGATCTTTGAAAACTTCCAGTGCCCAGATGATACCCCTAGACCAGTTGCATCCAAATTCCTGGACCCAGGCACCCATGTCTTTTTTAAGTTTTCCAGGTCACTCCAGTAATTTCCATTCAAGTTCAGTGTCCTATAAATTCCTCCTGAGGTTTTAGTCCACCAAAGAATAAGCTTAAATAAACTCCTGATATAGACACCTAGGACAGAAGTTAAAATTCCAGCTCTTGCTGTTTGGTAAATAAATTTTACTGGAAAATAACCAGCTCGTTGATTTTCATGGTGTGTTCCAGCTACAATGGCTAAGTTGAGTATTGTTACAAGGAGTGTACACAGCCCACGCAGTCAAAACCTTTTGCTCTCTGTGTCTGTCTCGTTAAGAAATTTGTACAAGACTGTAACTTACCTAATTCATGTATTTCTCCCACAGTGATCATCCAGCAAAGGACTTTGCACTTAGTAGGGACTCAAATGAATTCAGTAGAAGTCAAGTGAACGGAAATGAACTAAATTAAATTAAATCTTGAACATTATCTGAAAAGAATCCAAGATGGTATGCCTCCCGGGGGTATTTTCATTTTAATAAGTCACTTGTAAAGCCCCAAAGCCTTTATTTGAAGACAGAAAGGAATACCTAATTACTGAAATTGCAAGCACCTATAATTATGAAGTATAGTTCTATTCTATTAGATAGAGATGTCTCAAGAACTTTTCAAATTGCACAAGGAAGTCTGCCACCCAGCTACCTGAACATAAATCCACTCTACTGAAACGTGCTCCAGTGAATAAAGGATCGCCAGTGTTTGTTTTGCTTAGATTCCTTTTTCTTTTTTATCCCAGTAGGTTCTCTCTATGCGAACAAAAAACTGGTCATTTTTTTTAAAAGGTGGCACCACTTCCCATTCCATTTCCCGTTCCATAAATCCTAGAATTTTCTTCCCACAGGGGCTTTTTTTCTCCTTGTTGTGAACAGGTATATCAGCATAAGTATCTTAGCAAATTTCATTATTTAATTTTGTTCTAGTTTAGGAGTGATGGAAAATTGCTGTGAATTAAATCCCTTCCGTGCCAAATGAACTTAACTGGAGAATTTGTTATTTAGATGATGCAAAGGGTGCCAAGACTGAGAAGTTCTTAGATTTTAGTAAGTTGACTGGATGCTTATGAAGAACAAATGTCACTCTTGAGTCTCGGATAATCCAGACCTTCCCTCAGGAAGCATTTTGGGAAACTGACTGTCAAAACAGACGAGAGAGACTCCAACCCAGGGGTCAAACAGATCAGGGTTTGAATTGTTACTCATAATTTACTGGCCAATGAACTTAACACAAGTTACTGAACCTTCTCAACACCAATTTCCTCAAGTGAAAATGAGAGATAACGAAAGAACTGTAAGGATTTATGACATGTAAAGAACTTGGAACAATGCCCAATATCCAGTAAGCATTAAATAAATGCTATCTTTCCTTATGGTCTTAGCTGAAATGAAATTACTGTCATGGGTGCTTACATCCTCAGGACAGAGGGCCCCCGAGAATTCTCAACCGTATTTTTGTGAAATAATTGAATCAGATTTGTATGTATTTTTAATTTATAAAAAAAAAGGGTCTTACATCTCCCAAGGGAAATATCACATATCATGACTTTAACACAGTAGTCAAATCTCCTTGTCTTTACATTCTTCCTCACTACCAAATGAATCTATTCACTTCTTGATCATACCATCTCCTGCTCAGGAGGACTGAATGACTCCTCTTCCCTATACGGCAAATACACTCTTCTGCTTGCTTTCCAGAACCACTGTGTTCTGGCTCTCCCAAGAACCAAGTTGACTAAATCCCACTTTTATTCTGGACGTCCTCTGTCTGTTTCACCCATACTTTGTGCTATTCCTCAACTGTGTCTTTTTAGTTATGAATTTCTTTGATTTTTCTCTTGCATTTGTCTTCTCAAATCATTCCCATTCTTTCAGATTCAGCTTTGGTACAGTATCCTCCCTGTCAGGTACTGTTTACAGCCCCTTGAATTTGTCTTTTGTTTCTGAATCTGATAGAATTATAATGTCACACGATTAAGTTAAATGTCACACAATTTCACATTTTACTAAATACTGTCTTTCAACACTTTATTCATGTTTGAAGTGTCCTGGTTGTGGCTGCCTAGACTGATTATATAGAATCCTTAGGGAAGAAAACATCTTTTAAGATTCTTTTGTAGCCGATATTTCTAGATCATGTGTACCATGTGATATGAGGGACAGGGAATTTGGTTTTAGACATTTCTTAGTTCACATTTCTATACCTTGGATAGGTTACTTAATCTCCCCAGTCTGAAGTTTCTTCAATTACAAATTTTGATGTGAAGCGTAAATGATAAAATGTCTAGTGCCTGGCCCATTATAAACTATCCAGTAAAACCTATTATTATTTTAAGTGTAATTGAATAAATTGAAACAGTACCTTTGAAATCCAGAAGCTCTTTGTATGTCTCTTAACAATGTGTCTTCACTTAGTGTTCCCCAGAAAGCAGAGCCTGAGGCAGAATTTGGGGGTACCACTTTATTAGGTAGTGTAGTTAAGAGAAGCAAAAGTGAAGGAAAGAGAAAGTAGACCAAAGAAGGGACCTAATAAAAGGGTGTTTTGTAAAATTGGCTACCTCTGGGTATAGAAGAAACTGATTGCCCATTGTTGCTTTAGTCTTCAGAGAGATGTATGAGCTACTGAGTCCCAGGGCAATTCATCCAAGGAAATAAGGCAGAGGACTGCATCTACTGGCCCCTGTCTTCTGTTGGTGAAAAGTTCAACCCCACAGGGCACAAATTCCCTCACACTCTAATTGGTGCAGCCAGTGGGTGCAGAGTAGGTCCTTTGTATCTGAAGCCGCAGTTGGGCTGGTGAGAAGCAAGGAGCTGCCCTGCTGTTGGATTGTGAACATCCACCCAGAAAGAGCTGATCATGGAGGCCAGGAGGGGTGAACCACATATAAAGGTGTCAAAGAGAATTGAGGCCCAAGAGGAAGCCTGATAACTATGAGATAAACTAAGTAATCATTCATGTCTTCCCTTTATATTTGTTTTGGACTTTTTCTAAAGGTTTAGTACTAATGTGATGGTCTTAGTATTTTTTATATTTCCTTAACCATAAATGTGATGGGAATGTATATTTCTTTTTCTCTAACTTTATTTGTAAAAATAAGTTCTTATATGAGAAATTAGGAAGTAGGGCCTCCTGGTGGCACACGGGGTTAAGTAGCAGCACTATGAAGCTAACCACAGCCACGGCAGCACGAGTCTGATCCCCGGCCAGGGAAGTGATGCACATGGCACAGTGGACCCCTCCTGTGTCACCCTCTGCTCCCCTCAGCAGTGTATTTCAGTCAGTCTGCCTGTTCTGCTCCCCACTCTGTCTCTGGTGAATCCTCTCACCTCCCACCTCTGGCCTGTACCCCAGCTTTTATATGCATAAATAAATAAATCTTTTTAAAAAACGAGTATAAGCAAATAATAAAAGTATTCTAGAATCTGTCTCTTATCACATGTATTATTCTTATAGCTAGTTTTTCTTGATACATTTTAGATATCTTTTTGTATTTTTCAGTGTCTACAATTTCATTTTTTTGGCCTTATAACATTTCACTTGATGTTTGAGTCATAATTTGTGTCTTCCATCCCTGTTACTGGGCATTTACATTGTTCCAGCTTTTACAGTTATTAACAACAGCTAAGTAAACAGTAAAATTTCCTAAAGATGATTTTCTAGGCGGAAAATTGATGGTTTAAGGGGATGCACTCCTTTAATAGTTTGGGTGTGTTATCATTTCCCCTCCAGGAAAACTGTACCAACTTACACTCCTGCAGTGTTCGTTGTAGAGATAAGCATTTGCAAACTTGCAGATTCTATTAATGGCGCCAGCCTCAGCTGGAACCCTGCTGAGCATATTGAGCTTGACCAACCATGATTCCAGTCTGTCAGCACTCCAACTTATCATGCTGTCAGTTTCTGAGAGCTCTTTAGAAGCATTCGTTCCTCAAACTGTGGAACTACCTTCCTCCTTTCAACCCTACCTAAGAAACTCCCCAGTCTTATCATCACATTCAATACCTGAAATAATATTATTCTTGGCTGGAACACCTTGGAAGTCCACACTTGTTCTAACAAATGACATTCTTCCAGGTCTTTGTGGGACATTTGTGTTCTGGTAAAAGAGTCATTCCCACATTTGTAATCCTGAGTAACCTGTTTGCCAACCGTGTGCTACTAAACCACAATTTTCTATGTTGCATAATCCTTTCATCTCTGGGAAACACATTTGCCTGCCCAGCTAGGCCCTTGGTGTGCATAAAACAATAATAAGCATTTATGCTGGTCTTTTAATCTTCAAAGTACTTCGTGAACATTAACTAATTAATTTTCACAACACTCTTGTAAGATTAGTAAGTACTACTCCTCCCCTGAAATAAAAACAGCACAAACCCTTGAAACATTTGACATCACAACAAGCCCAGAACCTAATAGTCTGGGAAGAGAAGGTTGTTGATGTGAGAATAGGAGAGAGCTGGGCAGGCTTGCAATTTATATGGAATCACAAAGGAAATCATCATCCAGGCAGCGATTAGATTTCTTTTTACTAGTGCCTGTCGCTATATTGAGGTCAAAAAGCAGTTAAACCATTATAATTTAGACAAAACTCCATACAAGAGTTAAGGATGTCTGACAAACTCAAGGTCACCTACATGCAGCCAAATAATGTGAAGGAAAGGTACAAAAAAGAGTCATAAGTATTCAAATTCAATGATATAAGAGCAAGAAAATGTATCTCAGAAAACAGATGCACAGGCCCTTGAATTTAAAGGTGAAACATTAATGAAGAAATTGAAAATGTATATGCTAATGAAATGTGACTATACAGTGTAAGTCATAAAAAGACTGACCCATAAATTGTTAACTGGATGTGTACTTGTTCCATTGAATAATGTTGATAATCAGGAAATCTGAAATTCCAAGAGGCAAATAAACACAAGATTTTGGCACTGTTAACAAAAAAAGTAACTTATTTTATACAAATGAGATCTAGTAATTAGTTTGACCTCTATGATTGAATAGATAATTTTAAAAAAAGAAATTTTAATTTTGAAACTGCATCATCAGTGAAATTATTAACTTCATTGTACTTCAGACTACAGTCTAGAAAGAGTAGACTACTGTCACTTGCTGTCATTTTTTAACTTTATGGGGATGGCATAAAGGCATCCACACTAAAGTTAAAAAACAAAAAGGTGCGCCTCCCTGGTGGCGCAGTGGGTTAAACAACGCACTGTGAGGCAAACCACAGCCACTGAAGCACATGTTCCATCCCTGCCGCCAGCCACAGAGGGAATCCACATGGCACAGCAGACCTCTCCTGCCTTGCGCACTGCTCTCCTCAGCAGTGTGTTTCAGTCAGTCTGCCTGTTCTGTTCCTGGTTTGTCTCTGATGAATCTCCTTACCTCCCTGGACTCTGGCCTGTACCCCAGCTCTTGTGTGGCATAAATAAATAAAATTTAGAAAAAAAAAAAAAAAAGGAAAAGATATTGGATTCCCAGAAATCAGAATATTAATAACAGCAATAGCAATATGATACATTTGAATGATGCAAGTATTGCTTACTATAATAATGCCTAATAGTGCCTGCCAGATACTGTACAGAGAGTAGACAATGCCTGCCTTATCTTATGAAAGTGTGGAGTTAAGTGAAAAGGCCTGCCTTTAAACTGTAATACTGCTGCTTACTAGCTGTATGCCATTGAGCATATTATATGCATCTCTAAGCCGCAGTTCCCTAATCTGTGTAGTAAGGATAATGACACAGTATTGGTCAGGACTCTTGGTTGAAAGTAACTCTTCCTTGACTCCATATTCCCTTCTAGCAACTGCCTCATTTCTCTCCTCTTCTGAAAGAATTATCTATACTGTCTTAGGGGCCTGATTTCCCCAGAGGTCTTCACCACACCACAAAAGAACTACCATCTATGGGCCTCCCTGGTAGTGCAAGGGATTAAGTCTCAGCACTATGAAGGTATGCACAGCCACTGCAATAGGAGTTCAGTACTGATCTCCGGCCAAGTAGCTCACCCACATGGTGCAACAGACCTCGCCTCTCTCGCCTACTGCTCCCATTAGCAGTGTATTTCAGTGGATCTGCGTGTTCTGTTCCCCACTCTGTCTCTGGTGAATCCTCCCACCTCTTGCCTGCACCCTAGCTCTTGCATGCAGAATAAATTAAACAATTAAAAAAAAAAAAGAGAAAACTCCTGTCTCTACCAGTACTTCACAGAAACTTCTATTTCCAAGGTCAATTTAGAATAGCAGTATTCATTTCTCATCCTCAGTGGACATGGCTGAGCACATCCTTTCACCCTGGAACACTTCCTTTTTTGTAATTTCCTTCATATCTCTAGATTTCTGTGACCTCAGTAGTGATGACTTTGTAATTTCCTCTGCTGATTCCCTCTTTTCTGCATGGATTCTAAACATTGCAGTGCCCAAAGGGTCGTCCCTCTTCTACAAGTATCTCCACACCCTGGGAGATCTCATTATATCTCATGACTAAGTAGAATCTCCAGCCTATATGACTTCCTAAGCTCTATACTGACAAATTCAATAGTCTATTCAACACCTACTCTTTCATAGGAAAGAAACATTTCAAACTTAATTTTTACAATATTAAAATTGTGATATCTATTTACCCTACCCACCCTCAGTCATATGTACCTTTTCTTCTCTAACCCTTCTCTATCTTCTTTGCTGGCACCAGTATCTACCCAGTTGAGTTCTTGCTAAGAACTTAGGAGACATCTTTCATGTGCCCTTGATATTCCTCTCCCATATTTTCACCTCTCCCACTCTCCACTCAAATTTCCATGATACTAGTATGCCCTATTGTTGTTCTAAGATTATTCCAAGTCTAGTCTTTTCCCCTATCTTCACTACAACCTTAGTTTAAGCAGACAAGATCTCTCACTTTAATTAATAGACTTTTACTTGCATTTCCTGCTGCTTTTCCTCTTGTGTCCCTATAGTCTGTTCTTCATGTAACGAAGTGATTATTATGAAACATAGCACAAATAATATCATGCTTCTGTTATAAAGCCACCATGGTTTCCAATGCAATTATAATTAAATCTAAATTCATTAACAAATTCTGAGAGTCCCTACATGAACTGATCTTGCTTTTCCCACCAACCTGTTCACTATGATCAGAACAGGTTGCTTCAAGTACTAGGTTTATGATAATTGAATATACCAAACACTCATGGATTTCAAAATGTACTTTTATTTTCCCCCTACTGGCAAACATGTGCCCCAGATTTTCACATGACTGCTTCCCTGACAATCCATAGCTCAGCTCAGATGTCAATTCCTTAGAGAGACTTTCTTTGACATTTTAAATAAAATTGTCTACACACACACATATATTTTCTACTCCATTAACCTTTCTAAATTTGTTCAAAGCATATATTACTATCTGAAATTTTATTAATCATTTGTTTATTATCTGCCTTCCCTATTAAAAGACTCTGTAAGCCAGCACCTTATATCTTTTATTCTCTTCTATATCCCCTACACCTTGTAGAATTATTGTCTGCTCACAAGCACTTATTAGACATTTTTTACATTTGAGTTGTATATAAAATACAACTGAAATTGCCTTAAAGAGAAATAGAAAAAATTAGCTTCTCACCTAAAGGTTGAGAATTTAAAACAGATTTAATTTAATTTAAGGATGGTTGAAACCAGGTGACACAATTGTCTGTCATATGTTTCCTGTTGTCTTGGCTTAGTTCAATGGAATTTGCTGAGTAACATGATCCTCACAGTCTTTAATCTCAAGGAAAGAAATTTCCTTGGGAAGACAGACATTGATATGCTCATTTTTTGTCACAACCCCCCCCCCCATCTAGAACTTAGTATATACTCATTAACCTTTATTGAATGAGTTCATTAAGGAATGAATAAAGACCTTTTCTTTCCCTGTATCTATATATTGGCTCTTAGGGAAAACTCTGGCCTACTCACAGACAAAGGATAATGCTAAGAAATTGTATAGATCACATATCTATGCTAACAGAGTTCACCAAAGGCACAAATGAAAGGTAGTAGTATGCAGTAAGTAGTAAGTAGTGGCAAACAATATATGAGAACACACAAAAACTATCTTCCATGGATATTTAACTAGTTAGGTTAATTTAGAATTCAATGAGTTAAATTTGTGAAAAAACCACACACAGAAGAAAGATACTTAAAGAAATACCACTTTTTTCTCTACCACTTCAAAAGCTTATTTGTATTAATTGGGTTCTATCCCACTGAAAGACTTAAGACTACTTGAAAGAATAAGTTCACAAACTGCTAAGTATGAAAAGCCGGTCTCATACAAAATAATTTTTGAACCTGGAAATGTAAGTGTTTGATATCTATGATTCTTTTTACTCAAGGAACCTGACCCTTAAATACCAAAAATAAACTTTTCTATACTTTTGTGACCATGTGTCTTATAGTCCACATAATATACCCATGTCAACTATCTGCCTCAGTCTCAGTTCTCACATACTATTGGTAGATGATAAGCAGAACTTCAAATGGAGAAATGTCTATGGTTAGAGAATTTTGTGATGTGCACATTTGAGGAGTAGGAGAAGCAACCTGGTGGAAAGAATATCTGTGGCTTCACTAGGATTTGATTCTACTTACTAAGAGCGTGCTGTCTTGTTTGCAGACAGTCACTGCTCCACAACTGGTGGTATATTTTTCCCAGATAATGTTTTTCACTGTGTGCCCTTTCCAAAAACCATGAACAACTTCTCCCCACTCCTCAACCTTAATTAAAGCATTGCTCTTCTTTTCTAAGCAAGTAAAAGTGCCTGTACCACAATGTGGTTTTTTTTTTCTTCATTACAATCTGCTATTTTTTGTAGTCACACTCTCTCTGTTCCTTTTAAAGGTCATGCCCGCCAGTACCATGAGCCTCCAAGTATACTTGCACCATCTCTCTTGATCAAGCATACCTGTCCAACAGTGTTCTCTCTCTGGCAGCCTGCACATCCTTTCTTCATCTCTCCTTTGAATACAATCCAGTTGATTTTTGTCTCTACCACTCCACCAAAACAGCTTGTCAAGGTCACTATTCATCTCTGTATTGGTAGCTCCAGTAATCAAACCTTAAGTTCCATCTGAGTCTATCAGAAATAATTGATACACAGTTACTTTTCCTCCCTCCTGCTTCTTGAAATTCTACATTTTTAAAAATCACTTTCAGGCCTTCTTGGTGGCACAAGGGCTTAAGCGCCCCACTGTACAGCATCCACAGCCACTGCAGCAGGAGTTGGATCCCTGGCCAGGGAGGGGACCTGTGTGGTGTAGCAGACCTCCCCTGCCTCAGCTGCTGCTCTGCTCAGCAGTGTACTTCATTTAATCTGCTTGTTCTGCTCCCCATTCTGTCTCTGGTGACTCCTCTCACCGCCCCCCGCCCACATCTCTAGACTGTACCCCACCTCTTTTATGCATAAGTAAATCTTCAAAGAAATAAATAAACATCGCTTTCTTTTTATTTTCATCGTAGTTCATTGGCATACCCATCCACTTATTTGTTGGTTCTTCTTTATATAGCTAACCTCTAAATATTGTAGTGATCCAACACTTCATCCTCAGACTTACCTTACTTATCTACATTCTCTGTACAAAGAATTTCATCCAACAAAATTACAGTATATCTGGTCATGACAATCAAATAGACATTTCTACTCTCTGGTTTTCCTTTGGATTCCTGGTTTTATGTACTAAATTTTCCACTCAGTATCTCCATTTTGAATTTTGATACGCTGCTCAAATTTAATATATGTTAAAACTCTTGCAAACAAAATACCTGATCCACAAAAACCCAAAACATGTTCCTACTTATGTTCCTGATCTCAGTTAATGTTAATTTAACTAACATCTTATTAGTTCTATCTTCAGATATAGCCACTCTCTCTCTACTTGTATACCTAATCCAAACCATCATGATTTTGTGTGAATTATTTTAATGACACCATTACTCGTCACCATGGGTTCTTTTGCAGAGAGAAGATGGAGAGGATTTTTAAATATATAAACCAGGCCATGTTATTCCTCTGCTCAAAACCGTCCAACGGTTTCCCATTCTTTTGCAGACCAAAACGAAAACCCCTTCACCATGACCCAGTGTGTCCCCCACTTTGGCATTCCTGACCACTTTTCTGAGTTCATTTCCTACCACTTTGCCCTCATTCTCATAACTCAGTCACACTAGGTTTCTGCTCTTCTTTAGACATGCCAAGGTCATTTCTACCACCAGTCAGCATGTGCTAGTTGTTCCACGTAGAATATTCTGCCCTACAAGTTTCATGTTCCCGCTGTTTTTAGGTCTCAAAATCTCCCCCTGATAAGGCTATCCAAAAGAATTTCTCCTCTCACCTCCAAAATTCACTTTTCTTTTTTGCAAATTACAACCTCTGTCAGGAGACAGATACATTATATATTTAAATAGGGAAAGTGTAATATAAGGAATTGTTAACTACTGCAAGGTGGTTAATTAATGAAAGTGCAGAAGACCACCCTAAGTGGTCTAGATGTAACATATGCAAAAGAGTAGCTAGCTCTATGCTGGAAGAGAATGCAGTCAGGAAGCTAAGATCAGTGAGTATGACCCATCCCAAGGCTGAGTTCACACCTTTTGAGGGAGGGCACAGCTAGCACACGAACATAGAGCCTGGCCATAGTAAAGAAATATGCCAGTGGTGCCAGGGAGCTGCCACCGGACCTCAGAAGCTACTCAAACTACTCTTGCCAAAGGCTGTGGACAGTAGGAGCTGGGGCCCCAGGAATTGGTCCCCTCTGACAGTGCTGGAGGGTATGGATGGAGAAGAGCTCGGGGGCAGATGTCTGGTGAGGACAGCATGACCTAGGGGTACTGCTGGAGCTCATCTGTAAGCTCTGCTGGGCTTCCTCTTAATGACAGTGGAGGCTGACTCTTTGAAAGGAAGTTTCTCACATTCCCCTTTAGTTCTTTTGATGAAGAGGTAACATTCTGCCAGCTGGGAAAAAGAAGCATTCACAACATCCAGCTCCCATAATTACAAAATTGGGTGAAGGAGGGAGGATTCAGAGAAACAAATTGATAACTGGTACAGCAGGTTATGTATTTGTCTAATTATTTTCTGCTTTTTCTCCACGAAAACATAAATTCTGTGAAAGCAGGGACTTTAACTTGTTCTCCTCTGTGTCCCAACATCTAAGTTAGTTCCAGGACATAGCAAGTATTTGATAAATGTCCATTAAGTGAAAATACAAATATACTGCCTCACTCTTTTTAGAAGTTATTTGTTATACCTGTTACCTGACATCCCTCCTCTTTTTTGGAATTTGCATCCCAGTTTCCTCTGATAAAATTTCACTTTTCTGGGCCTCCCCGGTGGCGCAGTGGGTTAAGCAACGCACTATGAAGCAAATCGCAGCCACTGCAGCACGAGTTCGATCCCTGCTGCCTGCCAGGGAGGGGACCCACATGGACCTCTCCTGCCTCGCGCACTGCTCCCCTCAGCAGTGTACTTCTGTTGATCTGCCTGTTCTGCTCCCGGCTCTCTGTGGTGAATCCTCTCACCCCCCCCCCACCTCTGGCCTGTACCCCAGTGCTTGTATGCATAAATAAATACATCTTTAAAAAAATTTTTTTTTTCACTTTTCTGATTCTCAGGCCATGTCGGTATGTCACATGCTCCCATGATTAGTACAGATCCTAAACCAGATACTCATTGCTTTCTGTCGTTTAGCCAGTGAGAAACAGGCCCAGATGTTTCCTGGGAATTCTAACAAGGAACCCTGTAGCTTAGGTTTTTCATGGAGAAGAAATAAGTCTTGGACTGCTGACAAAAACCTCAGTCATCATAGGAGAGCTTGTCTTAGGTTAGAGCTGACAGCAATAAAAGTGAAGCAGAGAGATAAAGTGAGACTAGAGCCTGGTACCATCATCTGAATCCCTGGAGCCAGTGAACACACAGACTTTTTGCTTATATTAGCCAATAAATTCCCATTGTGCCTAAATGGATTAGTCAGGATTAGTCGGGGTCCTCCAGAAAAACAGAACCAATAGAAACAGAAAGAGAACCACGTAGGTATAATACCACTGGTTTCCTGTGTCTCCAGCTGCAGTTCTCGTGTCTTGGTACCCACAGCCTCAGTAATTACATAAGCCAATTCTCCATAATGAATTTCTATTCCTGGAGACCCAGAAAAACAGTGGTATAATTACGGTCTAAATCCAAAGACCTATGAAACAGGGCACTTGATAATGTACGTCCCAGTCTAAAGGCAGGTGAAGACCAATGTCACAGCTCAGAAGGCAGACAGAAAGCATAAAAGAGTGAATCCTCCTTTTTGTTGTATTCAGGCCCAGGACAGATTGCAGCCCACATTGGAGAGGGCAGGTTGCTTTATTGAGTCCCCTGATTCAGATGCTAATTTCATCCAGAAGCACATTCATAGACACACCCAGAAGTAGTGTTTAATGGGGGTACCCTCTGACCCAGTCAGTTTGACACATTAAATTAACCATCACATTGTCCCATTTGGTATAAATGAGTTATTTTATTCTTTCTAGTAAAGTTTCAGGGGCTTTAGGGAGAACGTCCTTGATTTCTATCTTATAGCACCTTCCTAAATACCTGACGCTCTTCAAAAAATACTCACACATGCTCTTAAATTATCTGATTCAAGCATCTGGCATCTGACTTTCCATATGATCCTTGATCTTCATTCCACAATACTGGTCTGAGATGTACTCATTTATGAAAATGACTGGACAGAGACATGAAATAGACAGAAAAATTTTCTTCATACATGAACCAAAAAATGAAGAAACAGCCTTGAAAAAGACAGGAATCCTTAACTAAGTAATCACATAAATACCTATTGTAATCTTAGACTCCATCCAGAGTGGAACTTTTCTGACCACATTCAGCAGAGGATAAGTATGTCAATAAAAAAAAGAATTTTTAAAGATTCATTTATTTATGCATACAAGAGCTGGAGTACAGGCGTAGGAGGTGAGAGGATTCACCAGAGACAGAGTGGGGAGCAGAACAGCCAGATGGACCGAAATACACTGCTGAGGGGAGCAGTGGGAGAGTCAGGAGAGGTCTGCTGCGCCATGTGGGTCCCCTCATTGGCAGGGAATCGAATTCGCGCTGCTGTGCCGCAGATGCTTCACAGTGCGGTGCTCAACCCACTGAGCCACCAGGGAGGCCCCGAGAATGTCAATAAAATTAATAGACACCAGCTTTGTATCTGGCCATGCAGGAGAGACAGTGGTGCCCACCCAGAGTTCCTCTTCAGGGACATAAATCCCCCATAAATCCCACAGCTGCTGGGAATATCATTTGCTGGTGAAGCACAGCCTACTGGATACTCTTACCACAGAGAACTGCCTCACTCAAGGTCATACCCCCTTGGAAGGCACATGACTGGTGTTACAAAAGCCCAGTCTATTTGCCTGTCTTTCAGATTTATCCCAATTCCAGGGCTCCCTGCAAAGATACCTGAGCTTCTCCATGTCTAGCGCTTCCTACTTGCTTCATTATAGATATAGCTATCTCTATCAACCTTCTGCGGGCAATTCTTTACCTCAGACTCTATTTCCAGGAACCTATCTATGAAAGGCAAAAAAGGAAAACAAATCAAGAGAAAATGAATAGCGTGAATCTTTTCATATACGATAATTGTAGACTATAGTAGAGCCACAAAATTCGGATTTAGAATTCAATTGACAGGACACCCTCCTAGCTGTTCACTCCTATAACAGAAAAGAGAGTGACTAGAAATCTTAATATTTAAATGCTTAGTATTTTTATATCTATATGTCTACCTTCACCACTGCTGATCCAAAAATGCACTGCAAGCGATTTAAATATTTAAACAACAACAATAAAACCAAAAGTAAGATTGAGACAGAGAAAGCAAGAGGAGGAGGAGAAGAGGGGGGAAGCAGAAACAGGAGAGGAGAGGGTGAGGAAGAGATCCCTTCATGGCCATTCATCGTAGTACTTCTGCTTCTCTGACTAAGCCATAACTGATACATTATTGAACTTATTTGAACTGCTTTGAAAATCCTAAACATGATGACTTAAGACTTGAAAACTTTGAAAAATTAATATTTAATGACGAGTGAGAAAACATTACAAGCAGAGCTTGCATTTGTCCAGACACCACTAGAGGAGAAAGTGGGAAATGGCAAATCTCCTGGAAGTTGTACAGAAGATACAAGAAAGAAGGGATACCAATTAACACATTAATATTTTACTGTCGCTATAGTTGACTATTGATACTCCTGATTCTTTCTTCATGTTTTGGTTCCAGACATTGAATGGAAAGAGGGAAACTTGGTTAGAATCAGGTAGTGTATACTGAAAGTATCAACATACCAGATCTTTACCTTTAAATTTACTTTCTTTTAATTAGGTTATTTATTGCCATATGTATATAGATATATAGTGTGTATATATATATTCCTGTTCCTATATTTTATATATATATATATATATAATTTTATATCTGTATATAAAACATTCCTATTTCCCCACCGGAGTTGAAGTTACAGTTAGAAAGACGAAAAAATTTGCATCTTTACACAGTGTGTAACAGTGAAAATATTTCCATCAAGATTACTTCTGATTCAATTTCTTCATAACATCTGTTTCCATTGAACAAAAATAATATGCTGTCATGTATCTGGGACATACTCACACTTTCTATTTTCATAATAACAGCACAAAAACTGTCATTGTTAACTTGATATAACTGCCACCAGCATCACCTCCAACACACGGACATGCATGCTGCACACTCATAAATTCACATTATTCTACATTTGGATATTCTGCAAAAATCAGCAATTTCCCTAGCTCATTTCAACCTGTTCTCAATCTTATAATCTGGATACAAAGCGATGTTTTTACTTGAACAGACACGATAAAATGTCTGTATAATGGAAAGCAACATCTTCTTTCTCGTCTGTATTTATTTTCCAGATTTTCTATAAGGAGATATTATTTTTCTAAACAAAAAAAGTAAACATCTTAAAAATAAAACAATAAAAATATCTTGCCTTTAAATTGAGGGGGATCGTGATAATAAAAGATAGACTTCTGCAAAGTAGCAAAATAGATTCCAAACTGAAACATATTATATAGATTCTCCCCTGACAAGGTCCATTACACTTTCACAGTTCTTCCTACTACTTCTTTTCAATATCTGTGTTCATTTGCACCTTATGATTTACAAGTTTTATGTATTTATTTGATATTCATGTTTCATGTGCATCATTCATTCATAGCACACAGACACTTAACATATTCTATAGCTTTTATTCCTTAAGCTAGAAAGGGAGATGAATTACTTAGTCACTCTATCTTCTTGCCTTCTGACGGATTCTCCAAAGTGAAGAACCCAAATAACTTCTGTTCTTCCTGTGTTCCATCTCTCAGTTAACGTAAGACACCCAAACCAGGAACCTACAATTTATCCTATACCCTTGCTTTCCATTTTCATTCTGCTTCCAAATCTTGCAAATCCTGTCCCCTAATTTCCTCCTGACCCCAGTATCTTTTCTCAGTCTTTTGGAAACACTTTAATTCTGGTTCTAGCAGTTTTTGGTTAAGTCATCCATGGACTTCCATAATATGGTTATGTATGAGTCCACTTTATTGAGGTTTAAACTGTAAAAGTTACCTATTTCTTCCAACAGCTATATTGAAAATTTGCTTTTCAGACTAAATCCCTGTAACTTTCTCAACTTTAGTTTAAAAATACAGTCATTGTCCATGTAAGGTGCAGTCTGTTCATTGTTAAAAACTCTCGTCTCACAGCCTGTCACCTCCCACATCACTTTGCATATCATGCTTGGAATCTATGGTTCCAGCAGCTTGGAAAAGGAACAGGGGGCATATGGAGGCTTCCAGTCTTCACTCACATTGGTTCCTTTAGCCACAAATGTATCTATTGTGCTGAGTCTGGAAGAAGGAAATAAAAAAAGCACATACATCTCCTTACTAACCTGAGCAGAAGTACAGTACTCTTTCTGGTTAGCTGCACTGCTGGTACGTATGGGCTCAGTGTGAGAAGAGGAAGGCAGACATGAGCAGCAGCAGTGCCCTGTGACAGTCATCCTTTCTTTCCTGTGGGCCCCAGGCAGGTGGTGTCCTTACTACATCCTTCCTATGTGTCTCCATCTTTGCTCTCTGCACATCAGTAATCCCATTGAGTTGGTGATCTCTGGTCTCATCTTCACAACATCATGCACTCTTGGACCTGCAGACATATGCAGGAGCCATTACTCTTACCTCAGAAACAAGGAACCATCCTAAGCTCTCTCCTAACAGTTTCCTATCACACATCTCCAAGTCTCTGCTTTTGTCACACAGGCTAGCGTCAATGGCCAAGAAAACATCCAAGGGGGGCAAAAAACTGTCTTCCCATCTCGTGTAACCCACGGTATTTAAAAGAAGTTCTCATGGAGTTCACTTTCTACTGTGTTTGGGAAAGAAACCTATTTCTCTAAGGAAATGGCTCTTCTCTAAAAGGCATCAAGACTGCAACCTATCTGTCTGGGTCAAATCCAGTAGCTTTGCTATCAGTATCTTCACTGCAGACATTTTGCCACATCACTAATTGGTCATGAAGAAATATTTCTGTAAAAGAGAAAGAACAGTTGGTTGACTGGCTGGTTTCATTTCTGTATTAATCAAAGAAAAAATCAACACTTTGTGAACTAGTATTAGCAATTTTGCAGTACAGTCATATGCAGTCTGACTTTGCGTTCTCTCAGTTCACACTTGCAGTAAGTTTGGGGGAAAAAAGTAATATGCATAGTGTTATGAATGAGCAAAAGATTTGGAAAAGTGCTTAGGTACAATCCATAAAGCAAGTCACTTCTTTGCACAGAATTAACATGAATCTACATGAATGTATTCAAAAATTTTGTGTTTTTAACAATATATTTGTACTTGAAGATTTTATTACCTTTTTTATTTTGTTACTAACTTTAGATTTCATGATGTGATTTTGATTTCCCTTTATGGCAGAATTGCCCTACAGCTAATTAGTTATCCAGTGAAAATGCTTGCAATGAAGATGCTTATGGCAAAGCTGCCTAGAACCATCCGGGGCATATTTGATGGGAAAAGAGTTCATGTGAATGATACAGAATAGGGCCCATTCTGCTTTTGTTCTACTCTCTAATAAGTCTGATTTCTGGTACTACATTAAACGTTTAAGATGAGGGGCCTCCCTGGTGGTGAAGTGGGTTAATCAATGCACTATGAAGCAAACTGCAGCCACTGCAGCATGAGTTCAATCCCTGCCCTCAGCCAGAGAGGGGACCCACATGGCACAGCAGACCTTTCCTGCCTCGCCCGCTGCTCCCCTCGGCTGTGTGTTTCAGTCACTCTGCCTATTCTGCTCCCCACTCTGTCTCTGGTGAATCCTCTCACCTCCCACACCTCTGGCCTGTACCCCAACTCTTGTATCCATAAATAAATAAATCTTTAAAAAAATATATTTAAGATGAGTTACTTGGTGCTTTTGTTTTCAAATTCAGTTACAGTCAAAATTCCTGGATTCCAGAATAACATACATTTAATTTCTTATTTTTGTATTCCTAATTGGAGTGACCATCTACTGTCTCTTTTTGTTCCGTTCATTATTTATTTCCAGTGACTTGTAGAAGAAACTACTTTCCTGAAAATCAGTTACTGAATACTAGGTGACCAAGTCAACAACTTGTCAACAATTTCAAGTTTGCTCTTTTGCTAAAAGCTTATTTTTTTAGAAATTGGGTCACCAAGAATCAGTCTACTCAAGGCCAGTTTACTGAAAACCTAAAAGAAAAATTAGCTAAAAGAAAAAATAACTACATGACAGATTTCCTGGGTATTTATTGTCTACCTAGCATTTGCTTTTTTCACAGTTTCTTTGTGTTTTTTTTTAAGATTTGTCTATCCATGTATTCAAGAGTTGGGGTACAGGCCAGAGTAGTGGGAGGTGAGAAGGTTCACCAGAGACAGAGTGGGGAGCAGAACAGGCAGACAGACTGAAAGACATTGCTGAGGGGAGCAGCGGGGGAGGCAGGAGAGGTCTGCAGCGCCATGTGGGTCCCCTCCCTGGCTGGGGATCGAGCTCACATTGCTGTGCCGCATGGTTGCTTCACAGTGTGGCCCTCAACTTGCTTCACCACCAGGGAGGCCCTACCTAGAATTTATATAGCAAAGTTGCTGGGGAAATTTAAATGACCTTTTAAGGCCTTGCTTTAAAGTTTTAGTTTAATTTTTTTTTGATACCTAGTTTTAGATTTCACGTAAGCTTTTATTTCACTGTTGCTATTTCATCTAGCTGATTATGCAACAGATTTGTTTGTCCCTCAAAACTGGTATTATTTCTGTGTATGGTTTCCATTTTAGATGTAAAAACTTCCCAGATTTTTTAAAACACATGAAAAATATTCTTTGAGTTACCCTAGATAAAAATATATGTGACTTCTTTGAAGGACAAAGGAACTGGACTCCATTGTATATGTTTTAGTGACATCCATTTGATTGTTTATAAAATCCTTGACATCAAAATATGCACAACCCATATAATTCAAAACACACTAAAAATGTGCATTTCCAAAAGCCATGGATCAAAACTACAGAAAGATCTAAACACTAGTTAGCTTTTCCTGACCATAGTAAAATGTTTCTACCAAATTAAAAGTAAACTAAATTAGAACTTCACAATAGTCAAATATAATTTCACAGGAATCTTTTAAAACGATTAAAGCCATTTCTTTCCATGGGAATTACCTAAAACTTTGTAAGTAGATACAAGAAGTAACTTTTGTATATTAATGAGTTTGGTCAATTGGGCATTGGACGACAGCCAGGCTAGCATCACAAAAGAAATACCCAGCTGACGCCAGGCCTGATGTGAAACTCTAGCTTCTAACCCCACTACTAGGGAGCGATTCTTTCTCTTCAGTCATCACAAAGGCTGTATAGTGCCTGGAGATAACCTCTACTTTTTGCCCCTTGGACATAACACAAATGAGAAAAAAATATATATACAATGTAAATTATGTGCACAGACACAAAGAAAAGTAATCCAAGGTGCCACGAAGAGGCTTTCTGGTGTTCCAGCCTACAGTATTTCCACAGGGAACAGAGTACAGGCAGCATTTGGCAATGTTAGAGGGATCGGAAATAATCCTTGGAAAATTTCGGGGATCAGCTCCCTCAGAAAGACTTAAATGAGAATGAAAGTCTTACTGATAAAAGTAATAGTAATTAAAATACTAGCTAGATGGGGCTTCTCTGATGGCTCAGAGGTTAAAGTCTCAGCGCTATCAAGTTATTGCTAGCCACTACGGCATGAGTTCAGTCCCCAGCCAGGGAGCTAACCCATATGGCGCAGCAGACCTCTCCTGTCTCACCCACTGCTCCACTTAACAGTGTATTTCAGTCAGTCTGTGTGTTCTGCTCCCTACTCTGTCTCTGGTGAATCGTCTCCCACCCCACCCCCACCCCCACACCTCTGGCCTACATCCCAGTTCTTCTGTGCATAAATAAATAAAAATAAATCTTAAAAATAAAATAAAACAGTAAATACTAACTAGATGTACCAAAAGGCAACTGCTGTCAGCAAGAAAAAAAATCAGCTGAGATTGAACTTACACTAAAAAATATATTCTTACAACTCCATAACCTGAAAATCACAAGTGCTCAGCCTTAAAAAACAATCCTAGCTGAGTACTTAACTGCACTGGTATCTTCACAGTCAGACTTCTAGCCTCTGGGAAGACAGGCAGTAAGTTCTTTACTTCAACGCAGGTATACAAAATGAAGTGGAATACCACCCAACCCAAATAGAACGCTCCTGTATGAAGTGAAAGGAATGGGAACGCAACTAAAGAAGATAGCAGGGCAGATGTGAGGGCAAAGTACATCTAACTCAGGTTTTTAAAATTGAAATTATCCCCAGTCCCACTGACATCTCTGATGATATATAAGAAGAATCAAGTGTTTTCCCGAAGTAAGTGGTGTTCTGTGATTCCTTTTCCTGTTGTTCACTGTAGGGCCCTTTGGAAAGGAACAGGAGTGTGGCCACAAAGCCCTTAAGGCTTGGAGAAGCTGGCTGTAGAGTCATATCTTTCAAGTGACATGCTGGCAGATGATAACAGTAAGGTTGGCTCCAGGAAAATTGACATTCAGAACATTGATGGATCCTTGACCCACAAGGTCATTGCTGTTCAGTGGTTCTTCTTCGTTTGCTGTAACTACTGCATCTTACTCGAGAAAGTCGAAGTCAAAATAATAACAAAAGGAATTTATTCCCCCTCCCATTCCATATTTATTTGAGTTTTATTTATTCATTTCCCCTGAGCCTTTACATTTCTAGATAAAATGACTTCAGCTTGTATTTTACATGAAGGGCACAGTGAAACTATTTTCCATTTCTTTCTTATTGTTTCATATTTCTGGGCTTTTCAAACACTGCATGTTCTAAGTTTGAACTACTAATACTAAAATTTTTATAAAGCATACTATTTTGCTTTATAAGAGCTTTTTAAAAAAGCTTTCCTGAATAGTAGCAGGCCTTCTTGAGAGGGATGCAGGTAGGAATTAGAAGAGCCAGCCAGGATGATTGGCTCAACAATGCCTTGTCAGCTTACTATGTGAAATGGTAGAGTAGCATCAGTTTCTTTCTCCACTGACAGTCTTTCTCTCTGTATATTGACAGCTGTAAGCTCTGAAACCTTCCTTCCAGTTCTGAGCCTTTCTTTCTCTGCATCCTAGAAGAACCTGTAGTCTGACTGACTTCTATACTTACAGGAAAAAATAACTCCGTGTCAAACTGACCTGTAAAAACTGGTCTCTAGAGAAGATGCCATGTTAGTACTTAAAACAAGCAAATAAAAAATCATAAACTTTATGGTGAGCCATGTTTCTGAAACTTACTAATGGAAAAATGTTCTATTCCCCAAACCTCTCCCCTCAGATAAGTCACATTTCTTCTTGAATGTTCTCAAAACACAGTCATAATAATATTGCTCATACTTTTTGACATCTTCTAGGTATTAGTCCTCATCTAGAGCTCTTTCCTCATCTGATATGGTATGGTTCAATGGTCAACATTGTCCTTACCCTTGTAAAGTTGTATATTGCAAGGTGATTTTTCTAATCGAAAGTATGACCTACACCACTTGAATATCTACAATATGGAATGTCAAAATTTCACAGGCAAATAATTTTTTACTGATATAGCTGAGGAACTAACATGGAAAAGAAAAACAGTCCAATGGGATTAGTATAATTTTTTTTTAAGCACTCATTGCTTAAAAGTCTCACTCACATACTGGAAGTTGATACGTTATTTGATTTTGTTCTACTTTATAGGAATTATTTTATGCATTTTTAAGAGTCACAGATCAAAAGAAAAAGAGGCGCTTGATATATTTCTTAAATATTTGTGAGTGTGCTTATAAGTTGCAGCATAAACATAAAATTTGGATTGCAAAAAATGAACACATTGTGATTTTCTTTAAAAGAGAAAATAATATGTTAGGATCCAAATTTTTTTTTGCTTTATGACTTAGATATCAATATAATCAGAAATCTTTATCAAACTTTCTTTTTTCTTCTTAAAAATGGGTAATTCCTTATCATAACACTGATATCATTTTCCTTTCAGACAAAGACAGATCTGTTCCCAACATGTTTCTGCTTCGCAAAAAGATTTTTTTTCCATTTTCTTTTCAATATCTTTTTTTTAAAGATTTTATTTATGTATGTAAAAGCTGGGGTACAGGCCAGAGACACCGGGCAGGGGGGGGGCGGGGGGAGGTGGAGGTGTGTGTGAGAGGATTCACCAGAGACAGAGTGGGAATCATAACAGGTAGATTGACTGAAATGCACTGCTGAGGGGAACAGCAGGACAGCGAGTAAGGCAGAAGAGGTCCCCTCCCTGGCCAGGGATCCAACTCATGCTGCAGTGGCTGCAGATGCTTCACAGTACAGTGCTTAACCCCTTGCGCCACCAGGAAGGCCATCTGATAGCTTTTAAAGCTTTGATATTTCCTTCTTTTGAGAATTGTACTGCTTACATTTATGATGATCATTTTATCTGTTTGGTCATTGTGATCACTTTTCTAATGTTTAATTTAATGTTACTTATCTATTTTATGTTTACTTATCTATTTAATGTTACTTATCTATTTCTTGATGTTAATAATGTCAGGTCCTTGATTTCATCTCTACTTTAAAAGACAGAGACTTCTGATAGGCAGCAAATCTAAAAACAGTTCTTACCAATCATTTCTCTGGTGACTGTCATAGCCACTCATTTTTTAAAAGTCTGAAAGAAAGTGGGCAGCTGCCACAGAAATATCCCTTGACTTTCCCAGGCTTTTCCATCCGTGCCCATTAATAAGGTCACATGGTCGACTGCCAGCAGCTGGTGGGAAGGGCCCTGAGTCTGTGTTGGGTGAATAGGAGGGGGAAGAAGAAAAAGAGAGATATAGTTCAGCCTAGCAAATAGGAGAAATGTTGGCGGAAAACAGCAGTTGAGGTTGACCTCCAAGTTCCACACTTTAAAGATTATGTGGCATGCCTTTGCCTAGGGCACTGTTAACAACCTCATTGGCTGTGAGTTAATCTATGACAAAAGGGTTTTGTTGAACCTGTCTTAGCTGGTTGTAGTGGATGTGAGCTGTTCAAAAACCTCCTGAGTGGTTAGGCTAGTTTGGACCCGTTGAATGGAGTTTGCACAAGTTCTAAGTGGTCAAGTTTTGATTGAACCATACCACCATGAGCAGACCATGGAAACCAAAAGAATATTAACAAAACAAATGTTTTACACTTTGAATAAAAATTTAAGTTCTACATATAATCAGTATTTTGAGATGATTTTTTTGGTAGTTGATAGAATTTCATGAGTTATTTTAGATGAGTTGGTTCATAAAATATATTTAAATCTTTGCTGTCATTGGTTGTAAAACGTATTTTTTTGTATATACATGCATATATAAATTTTTTATGGTCCTGATTCAACTTCTATCCCTTCCTTAAAAGTGACTGACAAATGAAGAGTCCAGATAAAATGTATACAATTGTCCTGAAACTTTGTTTTGCCCCACTCAATGAGTTGATTAGCTTATCTTTTTATAGACCCTGTTATGCTTCTAACATGCTATAAATAATCATGACAGTATCTAGTAAAAATAGATGCCATATCACAAATCCACAGCAGAGTTTAAACTTAACTTAGCAAAAACAACTTGTTCACAAGACTGATGAACTGCAGTTACGTGTTTTTAACAAAAGCATTTCTAGCCACCAGATAAGCAAGTGTCTTCTTGACATAGATGGATGATAGCACATGTGCCAGAAGCCAGTGGAAAATAGGAGCTGTCATCTAGAAAATGACAGAGCCATTTCGAGTCCCTCTAGATTAGCACTCCATCTTCGGCTGAGCAGATATACTGTTAGCTGAAGGTCTATTGCTAGCAAATCAGAAGCAGGAGGGCAGAGCCCTATCTTTCTGAGATGACTAGAATCATCAGAGGCTCACAGGCAGAGAATGAATGTGGTGACATCCAGCTTTCTCTAAAGTTTGAGGCATAATAAACCAACCAAATAAAAGTACTGTCACATATATAAACAAAAGTATGAATTAGTCAACTCGCTATATTCACCAGTGTGTTCAAAAATAGTGTAAGCTAGTGTAAAGTGTTTTTAATGTCCTGCCTCCTTCAAATGATCTTGCAGAGTAGTACCTGATTATAATATCTTGCTGTGTAGCTTTATTTAAACAACTAGGTATTTGGAAATTCATCTTCTCAGCCTTGTGTGTCTAAGTAAATACTGTTTAACTGACTGACCAGCACCTAGGGAGGTAATTCCAAGGTTAAAAGGAAGGTCCAGAGTGGGCTGAATTTAGCAAGATAGATTTTTCAAATGCAGCTGTGTCTGTTTTTCAGTAAAGGCTTCCCCAACCTGTCTTGGCGCCCACTGGAGGCCGTCTCTTTGCGACTGTGCTTAATGGCTGAGGATAATATGCTGCCCTCTGCGTGGTCCTCCGGCAGAGAGGGAGCACTGCTGTTCCCGTAATGGCTTGGCACTGCATGGAGCGTTCCTCATAAGGCTGATCCAGTGCCTCTGGCCACTACGAACCTGCACAAAGGCAGACTGCTGTCTCAGGTCCGCTATTAGGGTACCTCTGATTCCTGAGGATCCAACTCAGATGTCATCATCGGGAAGGTTAGCTCCGAACTGTTTGGCCGTGAGGACAGCTCCCCAGCTGAGAGTCAGAGTCCCCAAAGGACACCAGTGGGCGTGTCAACAGCTTTGTTGGACAACAAAACCAAACGCTAAAAAACTGCCTTGAACACATTTCATGGCTTCAGGCAAGCAAGGGAGAGAAAAGTATGTTTGAAAATATTTACAAGCTACAAATAATAAAGAAACAAACCATTTTCCCAGGGGAGAAATGACTGCCTTTCATTACTGGGTAGTTAACAACGACCTTTTAACTCAAACTTAGAGCTACAGGGACGACAGTTTGCGTATTATTTAGGGCTCTCTGGAATCTTCTTCCAGCTTTCAGGCCAAGAAATACAGCACAGATTTTTCTAATTAATATCATGAGCCAAATAAAATCCAATTATATTGATGAGGCTTACTTCAGAAAGAATTATTCTTCCAACTACTTATTTTGACTATAATGACCTTGTCTTAATGTGCAATGGGTAAAAAAGAAAGTCCCTATTACTGAGGCATTATAATTTGATTCCAAACTTGACAGGTCATATCACACAAAAGCCTTCTCTCCCTCTCCCTCCACGACTTTCTTTTTGTCAATGACATTCTCCACTATCAGCATTCCAAAAGAATAGCTATCGTTTCTCTGTCAGCCTGGTTTTGTCAGTTCCAAACACAGGGTCTTGCTTTGCCATTTCCAAGGTCTCTTTGAAAGCCTGGATCACAGCTGGTGCTTCAATCAGGAGTTCACACCGTGAAGAAGCTGGCAGTGGATCCTCAACCAACTCTGTAGAAGATATATCATCTCTTTCATAGCACACAGTGGAATACACCTTTCATTTCATCACTGAAAAAGACTGCATCATTCACCAGTCCCTCTTGACAAAAATATTAATAACGTCCCAGCCTCCTATGGGATCAGAGCATTTTAGCGTTTGGAGAGAAGTGACCTTAGCTTGTCAGGATGATTTGACTTTAAGAAGCACAACAGTGAATCCTTTTTTCCATTGTGGTTTTAAAATCTGGGATAGTAATAAACTTAAGGGCATTTTAATTATGTATATCATGACAAAATGCGTCAGCAAGAAAATGTAAATGAAGGTTTCTTAAACATGCTCATATAATGGAATTGGCATTCTTTTACAATACATGGCATGGCATTTCTTTGTTGTTAATTATTTCTTTGTTGACACATTATAATAGAACCTCCTTAAGACAATATTTTAGCACTTGAAGTGTTTTATTTGTACATGGGAATGAAGCTAGAAGAAAACATTAGTGATCATAAGGGAAGAAAAACAATTGGCAGTGCTCGATGGATGTGGTATTAGGATTTATATTTCTAGCTGAAATTAACACAGAAAACTAGCAGATAAGTCAGAAAATGGGAGTGAAACTAAGGATTTAAAGTAAAATTTTCCCCACAAACTTATGAACAACTAATCTTTGACAAAGGAGCAAAGAATATACAATGGAATAAAGACAGCCTGTTCAATAAGTGGTGCTGGGCAAACTGAACTGCTACATGCAAAAGAATGAAGCTAGAATACTGCCTTTCACCATGCACAAAAATCAACTCAAAATGGATTAAGGATTTAGACAAAAGACCTGTAACCATAAAATATTTTGAAGAAAAGTAGGCAAAACCGTACATAACATACACATCAATGACATCTTTGGAGGTAAAACACCTAAAGCACAGATAGTGAAGGAAAAGATAAACAGGTGGGACTACATCAAACTTAAAAGCCTCTGTTCAGCAAAGGACACATTAGCCAAAACAAAGCGACAACCCACCAACTGGGAGAAAATCTT
>JAGFMF010011668.1:4038211-4080958 GCA_019455555.1 Galemys pyrenaicus
GCCTGATTGGTTTTCCTTTATATGTGATCTGTTTCTTTGGTCTTGTCAGTTTCATTATTTTTTCTTTGTCCTGGACCCTTGCAAGGGTTACTATTATGTATCTTGCTGTAGGTTTCTTTTCATTGTGGTAATCTGGCATTCTTCTAGCTTCTTGTATGTCTATTTTCATTTCTTTTTTCATGTTTGGGAAGTTCTCGCCAAGGTATCTCTTTGAACAGGTTCTCGGAGTCTGCTTCTCTCTCTACATTTTCTGGTACCTCCTCAGTTTTGATTAAATTTCTACAACAGTACATAGACCTTAGAACCAATTTACCCAGACCACTGATTTATTTGAAGGGATTCTAGGGCCTCCCTGGTGGCGCCGCAGTTTGAGCGCTGTACTGTGAAGCATCTATTGCACAGAAGCATGAGTTTGATTCCTGGCCAGGGAGGGGACCCATATGACACAGCAGACCTCTCCTACCTGGCCCACTGCTCCCCTCAGCAGTGTGTTTCAGTCACTCTGCCTGTTCTGCTCCCCACTCTGTCTCTGGTGAATCCGCTCACCTCCAGTGCCTCTGGCCTGTACCCCACCTCTGGTATGCATAAATAAATGAAATCCTAAAAAAAAAAAGAGTGGGTTTGTGTCCATAGTATAAAGTTATTTGTGAATATAAAATTATCCTCTTTAGGGCCCACCCTGGTGGTGCAGTGGGTTAAGCAACGCACTATGAAGCAAACCGCAGCCACTGCAGCACGAGTTCGATCCCTGCCACAGGCCAGGGAGGGGACCCACATGGCACAGCAGACCTCTCCTGCCTCGCCCACTGCTCCCCTCAGCAGTGTGTTTCTGTCAATCTGCCTGTTCTGCATCCTGCTCTATCTGGTGGATTCTCTCACCACCCCCACACCTCTGGCCTGTACCCCAGTGTTTGTATGCATAAATAAATAAATCTTTAAAAAAATATCCTTTTTAAAAAAGATTTATTGATTTATGTATACAAGAACTGGTGTGTAGGCCAGAGATGCTGGGGTGAGAAGATTCACCAGACAGAGTCGGGAGCAGAACAGGCAGATCGACTGAAGTACACTGCTGAGGGGAGCAGTGGGCGAGGCAGCAGAGGTCTGCTGTGTCATGTGAGTCAGTTGCCTGGTCAGGGATGGAACACAGGCCACAGTGGCTGGCGATAGCTTGATTATGCTGAGACATAACCCCAACACTACCAAGGAAGCCCAAAAATCAGAATTTCTTAAGGAATCATGAATGGGCACAGAGTGACCATGTTAACTTTCCCCATCATAGATGCAGTGCTTAGCATACAAAACAGTTACAGCTTCATTCTTTCATCTTTTTTCATCATTCTTCCATGAATTGGAAATTCATTTTCTATTGTTGTATTATTTTATTTATAGTGTCTTCTAATACATCTATGTATTATATAACTTTTCTCAATCTAATAAGGCAACCAAAAGTATTAATCATGCCAGATGGCTTTTGCTGACTATTCGTGGGAAAGCAGTCTCAAACCCTTGACATCATCTTAAACATTATTTGGATTTTATGTATCTAATGTTCATAATAAATTATAGCAGAAGAGCATGTCAAATATGGAATATTGCTGTAACCAATTAACAACTTAAAAAACCCTCTGTAAGATAATCCAGTAGATGACTCTGCTTAACTCAGAAAAAAAAAATTATCAAAGAGAAAGTTGGAGAGATTCATAAAGTGCAATTAACTCCATTAAAAACTCCTTTCATTGAATTTCTAACAGGCGGTTTAAAGAATGGGCACATTTATGGGAAAATATAGTACACCGGTTTTGGTCACTGTTATTGGGTGTTAAAAGCATACTACATTTACAGGTCCCATGGCTATCAAATTTACTTTCTCACAACAAAGTTCCCTAGCATTGTTTGTTGTCCAGGAAATTTCACAGTTTTAAAGGATGCAGACTTCAAAGTCAAGGAAGTGGACTTGGGGCATGAGGCCTGAGGCACCACAGCCGTCCATCCATCAGCGTTAGAAAATTACTAGATTTTTTTCTGTGTGGTGATTTGTTTATTACAGGATGTGAATCAAAGGTAGATACCTACATGTAATTTTCAAAGCACACATCTGCATTTTTAAAGATCCATCAATAATAACATTCACACAAAGTCTACCCCACCAGACAAAGCCCTATTTTAACAGTGTTGATGGAAGGAACCTTTCTTTGCTAAACATTGTGCAGTACCAGAATCGTGACCCTTGGGTCATGGGATAACACTAGTGTGCTCAGGCTCACAGGGGCCTTTTTTTTTTTCTAGGAGGCACCTGCTGTGAGGCTCTCCTCATAAATACTAAACGCCTGCAGCAAATCACAGATGTTATATGCACTAGAAAAACTGACAGGAAGTAATCACTAGAAGAAAGACAGAAACAGTATGGATTATGTAGATGCTGGAGGAGCATAAAAAAGACTCCTTTTACCATTGGGGGCATGCTTGTGGGTTATATTTAAAATGCAGAATATGAGTTGCATTGCTGTGTAACTCTATTTGACCCAGACTGCAGCTGGCTCAGCTGAGAAGGTCCAGGGCCCCTGATGAGGATGGGACCTCCCCTGACATATGTTGAGTGGGAAACCAAGCTTGAAAATCATTTCATGAGATTTTTTTAGTAAGTGGGAAACCTTGACTTTCTCAATTATTCTCATTATTTTGTGGTATCTGGATATTTCAAAGAACAAGTACCCTGCGCGGGATTTTGTTTTTGTTTTTGTTTTTAGTGTGAAAATAAATACTTTTTTTGATGCAAACCTTTCATATAGCCTGGGACCATTTCCTCCACCTCCAGCAGGCTAACGCCTCCTGGTCTAAGTTCTTTCTGCCACAGTGAATACTGGATATGGATACCCCGAGAGAGGACATCATGCTTGCGTTTATCTTGTTTTTGCACTAGATTATTATCAATGAATTTTAAGGCCATGTAATAACATTATTTTATAGATTTCCAAGTACATGGTACAAAGAAAATACTCACTATTTCCTCAACGATTTCTGGACCTCATTTCAAAAGGTGCATATTGCCTGAATATTAACATACTATCCTTCTTCCAGAGAAAGCAAAACATGTTGCTTGTTTTCATAAGAGTATTTATACTTAACACATTTACGTTTTAAGCCACGTTTAATCGACTTCTTAAATGACTTCTCTAATCACTTTTGTTATCTTATAATCACATTAGCAATTTCCTTCTGAATTCTTCAGAGCCCTATTTTTTTATTTTTATTTTAATATTTGACAGTTTCTTTGTAGAAAGGAAAGAACATTTGAAATAATATTGGATATTTTGCCAAGTCTGTCAAATGAGTAACACTTCTACTTTCTCAGCTCCGTCTCATTAAAATTGTATTCTAATTCTGTCTTAACTTGGTCTCTGTGCTTCATAAGTCATTGCCTGCTCATTACTCGTAGTGTGGGAGATGAAATTTATTCAAACCCAATAGCTAGGATAAAGAATTGAAAAGCAGGCAGCTGGGAGAAATGAAATTAGCCTATTTTAGTGCTTTTCTGTCTGGATCTTTACATCATCACTCATTATGCCACGTGTCACTTCGCATTTATGACACTATCTATGTTTGCTTTATAAATTTCCGTTGATATGATATTCTTAACACAAAAAATTCGGAGATTCTCTTTTCCTTTTTGGTCTTAGCATTGGAATGCCAGTGAATAGCTGAGTTGATAAACAGGAAAACATGATTTTCCTATAGTTTTCTATAATTATAGAATCATTAAAATTGCCCAACAAAGATTAATTGTTTCATACTGTTACAATTCATATTGGTATCTCTTGCGGAAGAGAACATTAGTGACAAAGAGTAAATGTTACACCCTCAGAATGGTTTGAGGGGAAATGGATTTAGAATGTAATGTGACTTACAAGCAATTTCACATAGAATCCAGGAGGGAACTGAGCTTTCTAACCTAACCACTCCATCTTAAGCTTTAAATGTCAAAAGAATACACTGTGGAATTCCCAATTTTGAAGATAGAGGAGTTTTTAAAGAAAATCGACTAAAAGCATTATACTTTCCATTATAAAATTGAGTTGTTAAGGAATTATATGATCTCATTACTAAAGTTGGTATTTTTGATGACTTTGATTATGAACAGATATTGTCATTAACTAGCTAATTAAATTGACTGCAATAACAAGCAGCAATTTAGAAATATGTTCTAAATTAGTTTCTATATGAAAGCAAAGTCTGTTGATCTGTGTATGTGATTAATGTCAAGTGTCATGAATTAGCTGAGGGATTTCTGGATAGAAATATATGCATTTATATAAAAGAGAAGACATTCATTTACAATTCAATTCTGAAAGTAAAAGATGGAGTTTGCTATGTGCGTAAATATCAGAACTGATATTTTTTTTTTGATTATTCAAAGAAAATGTAGAAATAATAACACATTCCCTGAAATGTGTTGGTTAGATTTAGGTTAGGTTTACCCCTCTATGCCTGGAGTGCAGTGTGTACACACAACCTAGAAGCTTTGCAAATAATATATGTTGGTTTAAATTTAAGTAGGCAGAACCTGTCAAAAAGTGTTATGTAAGATATGCAGACAACCCTATCAAAATCTTGCTAGTACAAAGTTACAAAATATTTTGTGTGACTAATAAATTGTGCAGATAAGCAATAGAACATAGTCATAAACAAATTTCCCTTTCATGTAGGCATTTTCTGGTAACAGCAGCTGGAGTGGAAAGGTGACCCTCTTGAGAGCCTTTAACATGGTGAATTTTTCTTCGCTTTTTATTTCTTTCCCAGTGTAATGTTTGGTTCATGGTCTTTGTCATGCTTTAAATATAAGCGTTTTGTTAGCCATCCAGAAGAGGAAGAGTAGAGTTACAATCTAGGACTAAACTAGAAATTAATAGACCACACAAATCTAAGCCTGGCATGATTTAAGAGAGTCTGTTCAGAGGATTGCATAATAGATTTGTTACGGGATGTATTACTGCGAAAGGGTAGCACTGTCACTGTGACTATGGGAACAGGTGTTACTTCCATCCCACCCCTACCCCCAAGTCCATGCCACCAACATCTCAAAATAATTCCCAGCGTGCCATGCTGGAATGGGGGCAGCTGGGAAGAAGGGAGGAGTGAAATAGGTATATATACTGAGGTAGAAGGAGGGAGTGGAGACACATGGAGAGTCTGCTCCTGGTATTTTAGCACTTTGGCAAGTGGACTTTTCAAGGAGGATGGCAGCTCTCTTTTTAACCTTATGGTGCATTATGCAATTTGGATGGTACATGGTGAATTTTGGGTCTCCACCTTTCTGAGCTCCTGAGCCTCATAGCCTGTTTTTCCTTGTCAGTAAGTGTCCTGGTCAGCCTCGGGGTCTCAGCCACCCCACTTTGGACTGAGTCTGTTTGACTGAGTATTTCCCCATGAGGTGATCAGTGAAGTAAGAGTTTGATCAGGAGTCTTCCCCTTCTCCTCTTTGTGTGTTCCCTTTCAATCTATCGCCAATTAAAGATCTTTACCCACAGAAGAATTACTGCTTGATGTTTGTGGATTGCCAAACCTTTTTTGAATAAGCAAAATGTTTTTTCTACCTTAACAGATTGAGGTCCCTGGGTATCCCTTGGTTTCGCCCAATTTCAGATAAACTATGCAGTGTGCCCCAAACACCCAAACTGGTGTTAACTTAAGCAATTTTACCACTTGTTTCTTCTTAAGTAACTGTATTAATATACTGTAAGTAATGTACCCACAGCTCTACCCCATTTTTCTCTATCTTCTCCAATTCAGATCCTTGCAATAAGCATATACCTCAGTCCTATGTCTTGGATAGCCTCTACCAAGCAAATAAAGCTTTAGTAATTAGGTGGAAACTGATTTGTATTCAAATAGGATTTTTTTAATGTCCAAGTTTGAATCTATATCACCCTTGAATTTGTAACTAAAGCCTCAAGTATCTGTGCACTAAACAGGCTCTGTCAAGAAACAAGAAACAGATCAAGAAAATATATCACGTGTTCCTTTAAAGACTTTGATCTATTTTTGGCATTAGCCAAACATTGCTTCTTTCTTTGAAGCTCCAACAATCTAGTTGCCAATTACATTTAAATTATTTTATTTGGCCTCTGATTCTTTTATCAGTTTCAAAGAAGTAACATTTGTAACAGCAGCTTTTCAAAGCAACAAGGATTGAATCCATTCTTACCCCAGAGTCCCATGTTAACCTCTTCCCTCTCGCCAGAGAAGATGAAGAAAATACCATGAGAAGGAATAAAAGACTGAGAGCACAGCACCATTATGGATCTATTGTGAATCAAAGGCCCTGCTGTGGCCACCGGTCCTTGGAGTTGTACTCCTTCCCTGGTACCACCAGTTATATATTTGTCATGGTTGTAGGCAGTGAATAAATCTATGTAACATGATGGTGAATGTCAAGGAACTTGGTTGATTACTCAATTCTGGCCTTATCCTTTTCTTTCCTGACATTCTGAGTTCTTAATTTTCCTCAACAGTTGCATACCTTTCAGAACCAACTACGTGAATGCATTTGTGATACCAGATCTCAGAAAGGGAAATCGTTGAAAAAGTGGGAGGCATCCTTGAAGTAGGTCCATAGTATTCTTATGAATAGACATGCCTATAATGTCCCACTCTTAGCTTTAGTGCAGCTGGCCTGAAACAGTATCTACCAGATTCTCCTGGATTAATAATAGCTCTTGAAAAACAGTTTTTCCTACAATTTTTTTGACCCATTTTTAACTTTCTTGACATGTTATTTTATCTTTCTTTGACTATTCCAGTAGTGGAAGTGTTACAGGGCAACCCCAATGGGAAATGGGTTGCCTGACTGTGGGTCCTCACCGGGTCACTTAAAAGGGACTAATAAGGAGAGTCAACTGCAGGCACACACAAAAGGTTAATAAAGGGTTTATGTGCAAAAAACGGAGAAATGAAGAAAAGAATAATTCAAGGAGAAAGAGAGATCAATTGGTGAACGTGTTCTACCATTTTCACTGAAGTGAAACCTCAATAAAACGTGAAAACTGAACAAAAACTGAATCAAAAAAAAAAAAAAAAGGACCCTCCCACCCCCATAAGGCCCACATGTCTGGTTACATACAAAGCCTGGCTGCTAACTCCACCCTTAGTTCACAACAGCTCTCTCTTACTTAGTTGGTGATGACATTATGGGATTTCTAGTCCTTGGTGTTTGCAATCTCTTTGGTCTAGGGTGGGGGTGGAGTCCATAAAACCTGTGTGGAGCTCATTCAGTACGTCCTCTCCTCCCAACAGAAGCGTCAAACTTATAAAGGTTTTTTTCCCCTTTTAAAGTCATGATCAAGCTCATCCTAATTGAAATGAGTCTTAAATTGGTGCTGATCCCTAATCAATGAATTAATAGCCAATTCCAAGGCAGTTTCTTCTCTCACTTTTCTAGTTTAATATCCAGTATCCTTCCATGTTTTCACTTACCCTAATGTTTCAATGTGTTTCTCTCATGTCTTTTTTGCCAGCATCTCCTTTACTTCCCATATATGTCAGTTATCACAGATGAAAAAACATTTAAGTGGATGACACTAATCCAGTAAAGATATACTTCTGGGGGGGAAAAAAAAAATCTCATCCAGTCATTTGGCTTATTTCCAAATTTATTACAGGACAAATTTCAAGAGATAAAAGTCATGACTGTCTTATAAGTATAAAATTAACACATGTCAAAGATTGCAGTTACATTAATAATTAAATGAGGGAGTGGGTTGTTACAATTGGCTTAAAGGAGAATACAAAGAACAGACATATATAGATTTGGAATATTGAAATAGATTTGTAAATGTCTGCAAAATGGCTTCTACAATGAGAAAACCAAGTTGAAAATTTACAGAACCATGATTTGCATCTCTATGGATAAGAATTTACATTACCGTCACTTTTCTGCAAGTTATATTCTTCTTTACAGAATTGTGAAATAGTGTAAAGCCGATAGAGTAGTCAGTAATCTCTGGAACCTCACGCCTTAAAAAGGATATCTAGTAATTTCTTTCACTTATCCTACAGTTTTACATTTTTCTTTATAGATTTGTTGAATTTCCTTGATTCAACAAATGAATGAAAGAATACTCTTGATTAGATGTCTGCCTGTTTTTAGGATTAATTATTCTTTCACTCAACATATATTCTTACCTATTGCTGACTCTGTTCTGGATAGAGAAGATACTGCAGTTAACAAAACAGAGATGGAAAATGAGTATTTAAACAAGTAAATTATGGACATATATGTCAGATGGCCCTTGGTACTATGGAGAAAAATAAAGCAAGATGAGGTAGTTGTAATGGGAGAGGTAGGAGACGGTTCTATTATAAAGATGTTTAGAAAAGATGTTTACACTGATAGTGAGTGCTTTCATCAGAGATCTGAAGGAAATGAGAGTCAGTTATAGAAAACACTAAGAGAAGAGCTGTGTGGGCAGAGAGAGTGGCATGTGCAAATCTCTGAGACAAGGTTAGTGCATATAGAACCAGCCAGGGGGGTCAGTGCGATAGAGCAGAATGAACATGGGGTCTGACGAAGGAATAAGGCACAAGTGTTACAGGTACCAGCTCCAAAGCATGGGCCTTTTGCCTCTAGAGAAAGAATTTATCAGACAGAACTGGGTCTGGTTGAACCAAGCAAGGTTTTATTAGATATTCAAACATGAGAGAGCCAGCCAGTGTGGGAATTTAGTCTGGGTCCTCAGAGGAGTTAGGAGGAGCTACTGAAAGGGAGAAAGTTCAAGAGGCAGGAAGGAGAGCAGCATCACAGCCCATTCTGGGTTGGGCTATGCCTGCCTAGGCATGCACAGACTGGTTACACTCCAACTGTACCAGTGGGCTCTCAGCTTTCTGTCTCCAGGAAATAGTGAGATAATCACTGATCAGGATCTAAACACTTCTTGTCTATTATGGTGCCACGTGGTCAGTGAGGGGCCAAATCATTTTGACAGGGCTCTTCCCAGGTTTCAATTCACCTTTTCAAATAAGACTTGAAGCAAACTCATCTGACTGGCTAGCAATCTTTTCTAGTAGGTCGTCTCAGAAGTAGGCAGTGACCATATGATGCAAAGCCTTATAGCCATGATAAAGAATTTGTATTTCCAAGGTCATGGGAAGCAAATGCAAGAAAAGGGTAGGGTAACAGATATGCTACCTTAAAACTTGCCTTTTTTGACATAATATTTTGAGCTAAAATCTTCTCAGAACCAGCAAAAGCAGGAAAAACTGTAAAAATAGAGTACACAATTCCCTTTTATTTTATAAAGAAAATTTACATTTATAAGGTTAGCTCCTTCTCCTACCAAGAAAAGGATCCAAATATCAATAGAGAAATCATGTTTTTAGTTTTCATAACAAATCTTATTAAGAAACTCTTATTTACCATACTTTTCCTGGTTATTTATCCATAGCTTCCTTCCCTGCCCAGAAATGTAAAACACTTTTCCTGTATTTGGCTAGGATGGTATAGGCCAAATTCTAACCACCTTTTGAGTTACTCAGTCCTGAGCACTCCCATGTTATTCCCATGATCCCTCCCTCCCTTCCTCCTTCCCTTCCTCCCTCTTCTCCTTTTTTCCCTCTCTCTTTCCCTCCCTTCCTTCCTTTTCTTTTTTCTCTTTCTTTGTCTCTTTCTTTCTGTTTTTAAAGATTCATTTTATTCATCTATGCATACATGAACTGGGGTCTAGGCCAGAGATGTGGGTGTTGAGAAGATTCACCAGAGACAGAGTGGGGAGCAGAATAGGTGGATTCACTGAAATACACTGTTGAAGGGAGCAGTGGGCAAGACAGAAGAGGACTGCTATACCATATGTGCATTAGCTCCCTTGCCCAGGATCAGATTCTTGCTACAGTGGCTGGAGATAGCTTGATAGCACTGAAACTTTAACCCCTGTGCCACCAGGGAAGCCCCACATGATGCACTTCTTAATAAACTTATTTTTCTCTTGTTAATCTGACTTTGACTAGTTTGATCTATATGTCCCCAGCAGGAGAACCTGCAGTGAGTAGAAGCAGACAATTTTTCTTCTGGTACAAATGTTTTGCGCTTGGGAGGAGAATAATACAAGATACATTTTATATTGGCTGCTGTGGGAGATGGGGTCAGGATTTATTGGTGAGCAATTAGGTAAACTCTGACAGTCTAGTGAGAGATTATGTAGATTGAAGTACAGTGGTTGCTGTAGAAACAGGAGAAGCACTTTGTTCTTGCTGTATATTTTAAAGGTGAGGTCAGCAGAGAATTTCTGTTCACTCAGCAAAAAATGGGAAATAACTTAAAATGCATAGTCCATTTTTCACTCTTCAAAACTCTTCCTAATTCAAACATACAAACTTGTCAAAACACAAAACTATTCCCAGAAGGTTATTTTCATCATCTCCTGTGAAGCATGTAGAAAGACAACCTGTTGTCTGTGCTGTTATGTTACTCAGCCCATAATGTGTGCTTGTTTGCAAACAAGACATGCTTCCTTTCAGTTAAGCAGGAAAGTGGATAATGGAAAGAATATTATAAAGTTATGGAATCTGTGCAAAGGTTAGGCTCAAGCTTTTTTTAAAAAATAATTTTAGTATTTTTTAAAAAGATTTATTTATTTTTGTGTAGAAGAACTGGGGTGTAGGTCAGAGATGTGGGGGTAGAGAGGATTCACCAGAGACAGAGGTGGGAGCAGAACAGGCAAATCTACTGAAATACACCATACAGGGGAGCAGTGGGCAAGACAGGACAGATCTACTGCGCCATAGGTAGTGGTTTAGCTCCCTGGCCAGGCATGGAACTCAGGCCACAGTGATGATAACACTGAAATTTAACCTTACACGAGAGAGGCACAGACCCAACCTCTTTAAACTGGCAGGAAATAGTCATTTTAGATTTTTTGGTGGAAGATAAAGGTAAGTCTGGGTTGTTGTGTTTTTGTTTTGTTTTGTTTTGTTTTTGCATAAGACAGGAAATACGTAAAAATAACTAAATGAATGCAACACATAAAAAATAAGTATGCTTATGCAGGTGTCAAGTGAGAATTATGTTTATGTCAAAAGTCACACATTTTTATCAAGTAACTGTGACCAGCATGTAGTTACAGAAAATGCAGGCACTATGACTTTGGTTTAAAGTATTTACTGTTTATGGGGTCAACTTTTCCTTGTTGCAGTGACAGTAAAGCCACAAACTAGGGAAGGAGGGGGGATCTAGTTAGGTGATTTGGTCTTTCATCAAATTCCTCTAAGGAATTTCTATTAAAATTTTTATTAGAAACACAGATTTCCAGACCACAATGCAGAATGTTCATATTCAGTACGTTTAAGCTGGTACCTGGAAATCTGTGCTTTACAATGTCTATGATAAGCTCTAGTCAGCACCTGCATTTTTTTTTTTTTAATTCATCTGCTCACAGAGAAAATCTGAAAGTCAAGTTTTGGTTGCTTATTTGAGCCACAGTTTTCAGTGCTCAAAGATTATCTCATCAAAAAAAAGAGAGAGAAAACCATGGCATATAAAGTATTCAGTATCCACAAAACTTCAATTCTCCTATACTTGTCTCACTCATCTAAACATTGCTTGACAAATGTATATAAACATTTTTTCACATGTTATGTGTTTTCTTTGCTATATTGATATATATTTATATTTATCCAATTTCTATTTTCAGAAAGTAATCATAGCAGCACTGAATAAATACATATACAACAAAACAGTTTAAAAGGAGAAGAAACAAATTAGAAAGCGTTGACCTCAAACAAAAAAGTAATCAGTTATTTTACCAACAAAATGAAGTTTTTGGAAGTGACAACAAAAAGGCAATTTAGAAAGTACAATTTCTTTTTTTTTTTTTTTAAAGATTTATTTATTTATTTATTTATACAAGAGCTGGGGTACAGGCCAGAGTCCAGGGAGGTGAGAGGATTCACCAGAGACAGAGGGGAGCAGAACAGGCAGATTGACTGAAACACACTGCTGAGGGGAGCAGCGGGCCAGGCAGGAGAGTTCTGCCTGCGCCATGTGGGTCCCCTCCCTGGTTGGCAGCAGGGATCAAACTCGTGCTGCAGTGGCTGCGGTTTGCTTCATATTGCGTTGCTTAACCCACTGCGCCACCAGGGAGGCCCAGAAAGTACAATTTCTTAAGAAGACACTTTTACTTCCCAGATCCCAAGCCATATTCCCTTATGTAACTGACTACACAAGTAGGAACCTGCTCCTTCCTTCCTTTTGGGACAGGAAGTAATATCACTTCTTATGGGAGATATAAGGCATGTCAGGTCCCACATGTTTTTCAGTGCAGCATGGAACAGAAGTGTGATTTAGCCTCCTGACCTCATTTAAATAGGATTTATAAGGCAACCGAAACCTTCCATCTTTCTGGCAAAAGGTTGATTTTGTGAGAGGGTCTCTAACTTGGGTGAAAGCTGCTTTTGAAAAGATATTTAAATGTGAACTTCTCTGTAATGTCCTCTCCTCACTATTCTGTAAGATATAATCTTATCTGTTCTTCAATGGAGAAGGCACAATTGAAAATTGCATAGGGATCTCCCTTGTGGCCTAGGGGTTAAATCTCAGAGCTATAACCACTAGAGCTTGAGTTCTATCCCCAGTCAGGGAGCTAAGCCACGTATGGTGCAGCAGACCTCTCCTGTCTTGCCTGCTGCTCCCCTCAGCAGTGTGTTTCAGTAGATCTGCCTGTTCTGCTCCCAGCTCTGTCTCTGGTGAATTCTCTCTCACACCTCCACCCCCATGCCTCTGGCCTACACTCCAGTTCTTCTATGCAAAATTAAATAAATACATCTTTTTTTTTTTTAATTGCATACCTTTGTTTACTGTGCTTTCCTTGGTAAACTCCCTAAACTAACTCTCCCTTTTTTTTCCCCAAACTCTCTTGTCTTAGCTAAGCTATTTAAGATAGCATCTGAAGCTACATGGGTATGGGCAGGTTACTTGGTTTTACTGGATCTCTCCCATGTATAAAGAAGATCTACACATTATTATTAGATTTTTTTTTTACTTTTTCTCTTACCAATCTCTCTGATGCTCGTTTGATTATTTGGCAGGCCAGAAGAACCCAAAGGGATGCACAATGATTTCTTTTTGCACAGCAACAGGTTTCTATATATTTATTTTCAGATAAACCAGACCAAGGAGAGAAAAGATGAAAGTGGCAATGAGAATTCATCAGCTTTGCAGTGATGACATTTAGATAGGCTCTGGCGTCCTAGGACATCAGAGCAAAAAGAGAAACCTAAAATGAAAGCTTAATGAAGGTAAGTGTCATGATTTATTTCTTTCTTAATTTCCTTCTCTAATGAAATCACAATTGCGCAGTCACCATTTAAACACTATAACTTTTACACTGGCACCAACACCACATTAAACTTTAATTCCATAATCCTAAACACCTACAAATTTTAGAAGTAAACTTAATAGGTGACTAAGATTTTGGGTTTTTCTGTTTGTTTGTTTGTTTTTAAAGATTTATTTATTTATGCATACAAGAGCTGGGGTACAGGCCAGAGGTGTGAGCGGTGAGAGGATCCACCAGAGATAAAGTGGGGAGCAAAACAGGCAGACTGCCTGAAACACACTGCCGAAGAGAGCAGCGGGCGAGGCAGGAGAGGTCTGCTATGCCATGTGGGTCCCCTCCCTGGCCAGCAGCAGGGATCGAACTCATGCTATAGTGGCTTCGGTTTGCTCCATAGGGCGTTGCTTAACCCACTGCGCCACCAGGGAGGCCCAAGTGACTAAGATTTTGAATCTACAACTCAATGGCAAGGCATTCTGTCAAATGTGAACAAAGTTTATTGTTTCAGTTTAACTAAAAGGAATTTATGTTTACCCTTACTCTCAATTTTCACATCTAGTAAGTAGCTCAACTCAATACTGAGTTTCAGTTTATCTGAGTCACTGTTATTCAGAGTTCTTTGAACATTTTCTCACAGGACATTGCTTAGAATTCTTCAGTCCCTTCAGTTTCACTTCATCTTTCCCATTTTTTTGGGTATTTACCCAAAACAATGGTGGGAATTAAAGGAGAGGGGAAACAATTCAGTCCTATGTTCATGAAAGGTACTGAGTTACCAGTTTCCCTAGTTTATTGTGGTTGTGGTTGCTGCTGTTGTTATGACTGTCCTGTCTTTTGTGTACCTTAAATGGTTGATGCGTTTAAAAATGTTTATCCAGTGTTTCACATACTTTTCATGACTCCCTGCTGATAAAGCTTCAGTGTAATTAAAGTATTTATATGAACACTGTTGAATTCAACTTGCATTATTTAGACACACAAAGGAAAATTCCTGGCATTTCTAAGTCACAATTGTGCAATCAGATGACATGGTGTCAGTTGGTTTAAGAATACCGTTACACCCTGTAAGAAAATGTAAAATTGCTATTTTCTCTTTCTATTATATGGTATTCTTCAGTGAAATTAATTTTACTAAATTGTACTTCAATCTGGACTATATTTTTTCACACTTGGCAATATAAAGTAGTCTTGCTGAACTATATTTGCTTATTTAATTAACTTGGGGAAAAGGATCTATCTGGATGGGGTAAAGCCAACTCATCGCCATTCAAACAGGCCTAAATGCAGCTTTTTTTGTTTTGCCTTCAAGTAAAGTCTTACTCCTTGACACATCCTCATTATGGAAATAAATGTAACATTGAATAAGCTAATGTCATTCTTTTGGAATTATGACATGGAGGGGAAGAATTATAGCGTGCTGGGAATTTTGGTAGGAATTGATTTACAAAAGAAGTTGCCACATTTGTTTTTATTGTGGTTAAAGCTCAAGTTTGGGAAAAGACAAAGGGGCAAGGAATTGGGCAGTTTATGGATGAATGTGGATCTAATGAAGAGAGTCCATTGGCTCCACAGGCAAGGGTAAGATTCCCACAGTCCTGAACAAACAGTTCTCAGCCTATAATTTCTAAGCCTTTGTTTCCCCACTTTGGAATTCTGGCTACAGGCATGTTACCAGGCCAACTGGGCTCACTACAAAGATCTAGTGAAGCTCTTTTTATCACAAAGATCAAGACAACAATTGTGTACGCACAAGAAAAGAACAACTAAAACCATCCAACAAGCATTAAAAGAACAATTCTAGAGATAGTTGCCTTTGAACTCCAATAATGGGCAACATTCAGTCCTGAGATTTGAAATTCTGAGTTAAAAGAATTCATTACCCATTGCCTTTCCTTGTAATTATAAGAGCTGCTGGCAGCAAGTATTTTCAGCAGCATTAATTTTGTCAAATGTAATATTTTGCAGTCATGTTAAATCCCATACAATGGCCATATTGTAAATCTACTTTATAAACTTAGTTTTGTGTATTATAGAGTTCATTTATGAAATGGAAGGAATCTAAATTTTGCCTGGCTATTCACCAAACCACAGAAAATGGAATATTGTTTTACAAAAGCTTGTTCAGAAATATCACTTCCTGATGTAAAAGTATGCTGTTGGGGCAGATACATTCCACAGACATACACAATACCCAGTTGAAAAAACAGAAGAGGGTAGTCAACCTGGAAATTGACCTCTTTTAGCTGTGACCGAGGAACAATTTCTGTTCCATGTAGAAAAAAGGAATTTCCATTTTTGTGTGAACACTTCATTTTCTAATGGTATAGGAGCAATTTAAACAGACACCAGAATTCAGAATAAATATTCTATTTGAAGAACTTTGATCACTGTTCCTTATGTGGACCCAATATATCCACCCTTTAGGAAAAGGCTCAGTGATTAAGTCATTCCCTGTCTTGAAATCTGTGACAAACTATTGCTATCTGTTATGAATGCGTTTTTGGGGTTTTTTTTTTAATACTTAAGAAAATGTAAAGAGCCAACTCTCCTAGTACTTCATTTTCAGGAAAATGAAAGGAGTTTTGCATTTCACAAAAATGAATTAGTACCTCCGCAGACCAATTTATTTTTGTCCAACATTTACACCTTCTATAAAGCTTGTCAATCACTTTTCTTACCAAGAAAGAAAAGGATAGAATAATTTTCACTGATACTATAAGTATTTTGGACCTATTTTAAAAAAAAACTTAAATTTCACTGCTCTATTATTGATGTATATCCATATGAGTTCCAGTGCTTACCAGTAAATTTTTTGCCAGAATCGATATGGAGACAAATTTTAGGGGATGTATATTGATTTCTTAAATGAGAAACTAAGTTTGGCAACTCACTTCTTTTTGTTTGTAAATAATCTGCTATAGTACTTTGCCTGTAAGATTTCAGATTATCATGAAAAGAATATTTGGATTAGAGATGGAGGGGTCAACATTTCAGTAATAGGTGCTGGTGAGTAACAGAAAAGCATTCATTACCAGCCAACACAGGCAATTCTGAACTCAAAGAAACGTTGGCAAGGTATGGTCTTAGAAAAAAAAATTCTGCAAATCAAATTTGATTTTTCTGTAAGGGTAATATTATATTTCCATTAAGACCTTGATGACAGGTAGTTCTTGTCCCAAGAGATGTGTCTATACAGGTGTCTTTCTTTACAAACCTGTCCCTTTCAGAGCCAGCTTTCTGCCACTTGTATCTGTGTAAGCATCCTTTTCTTTCCTTTTTTAAAGGTAAACCTGCCCTTTTGCATTAAAAAAAGGAAGGGGTCTGCTTGGTAGCACAGTGGGTTGAGCACTGCACTGTGAAGATTCTATGGCACAGCAGCGCAGAGTTTGATCCCTGGCCAGGGAAGGGAGCCACATGGCACAGCAGACCTCTCCTGCCTGGCCCACTGCTCCCCTCAGCAGTTTATTTCAGTCCATCTGACTATTCTGCTCCCCACTCTGTCTCTGGTGAATCCTCTCACCTCCCGCACCTCTGGCCTGTACCCAAGCTCTTGTATGCATAAATAAAAATAAATCTTTAAAAATAAAAAAAGGAAGAACTTGATAACAAACTTTTTAGGAAAAAAGGGGAGCCAGGTGTAAACTGATATTTAATTAGTGAAATACTATTTATAACCTGCTTATTATAATGTTATTAGGTTCCTCAACAAATCAATCCTATATATTTTATTAAAGAGGCCTTAACAACAGCCATTGTGTCTGTGTCAACAAAGTTCCCAGAAAGACTAAGGCCAGACAAGTGTAGTAAAAAGGAGAAGGAGGAAGGAAAGATTTTATGTGCAAGGCACAAGAAGAGAGACTGATTGATAATGTAATTTGTGATGTGTTTGCTTTTAGGTTCACAAATAATAACAAGTGACACTTGTCGCAAAGAACTTTGGGTATGAATTGCTATAAATAAAAATGTAATTAGGCATACTAGACTTTCAAAATGTAGAGAAGATGGAGTGAAAGCAGTGTATAAAAGATATATACCAAGGTACTCACTCTACTTTTACATGTTATTCAATTTATAAAGGTTTCCTGATATAATTTTTGGTGCAAATAATGTGAAGAAGAAATGGTGGAGTTAGATTGTAGCTATGTATGAGAAACACATATATGTACTTACTACAGTTCCTGGCTGAGCCTGAAAATCAAACTGATAAAGAGAGATTAACAGGAAAAAATTGTCTAAATGTATTTAATCTAAATTTTATATAACCTGGAAGCCTTCATATGGAAATGAAGACTCAAAGGGGTAGTTAAACCTTTGTGTTCTACTAGTTCTGATAAAGAGGAAAGTTGTGGGAAAATATTATAGGACAAAAGGGCATGAACTTAGGGTAATAAATGCAGCAGGTTAGCAAGTCCTGCTCATTTGGATTTCCTTAGTGTCCCTTCACTTCAGAGATAAAGGGTGTTCCTTTCCTCCAGATACAGTAAAGGCACATCTCACCTAAGGGTCTTGTGACCTGCTTCAGGGCAGAAGGGGGAGGTCACACAGTCCTTCCTATATCTGCTATTCCTCAAATGACTTCAGCTTAAAGTATTCAGTATGCCAACAAAGAATATTTGAGAGTACTGTGTTCTAAACTTCATCAGAATATAGATATTTATGTATACACAGACACATACAGGCACACCCTAAAGCGTCTAATTTCCCTCAGAAGTGTAGGAAAGAAAACTGTGTCTGCAATAAACATTTATGGTGTGCACTTATCGCTTTGCAACAATATCTAAATTGGTATATGATTGAAAACTCTATGAACCTTTGGTTTAGCTATACAATTCTGAGAAATTACAGCTAAGAATATAATGTTTATGGATCCGTACATAATTTATGTGTCATTAATAACATATAGTGTTGATACTTTCAGGTTGGCGCTCATTTCCCAAAAATGTGTATTTAAACTCTTCTTAAGCACACACCCAATACCCATCTGCTTTTTGGAGTCTTTCAAAAGTTAAAAGAGAAAGAAGGAATGAGGCTTCATGCTCTTGTTTCTTTCATAGAGAAACATTTCTAATACCCATAGTACAAATTTCATGACAGAAAAAAGCTGACTTTGGGTTTCCATCTTTAATGCAAAACTGCAGTGTTCTGCATAGCTATGGTGGGGCCATGGAGTTAACAGAGTTTCATTCAACTCCCGATCATCTCCATTTTCCCTTTTCAGTTTCACTGGTGGTAGGTGCAGCACATGGCACCATAATCAGGAGCAATGGCCATGGCCCTCACCTGACAAGCACAGCCACAGGTTGTTCTTCATTTATGACCGTCTGGGGTCCCTGCCCTCCTGGTCACTGCACAATATCTGAGCGCAATAACTGAAACTGCACCCCAGTAACCATCTTCACATGTCCACCAGCCTTGGTGTCAGACCACCTGACAAACTCATGCTAGTAGATAAACATAGGAAGAGGAAGAAATTTCTAAGTGGACTCACTCTTTTTTTGTTTGTTTTTATACATACTTACACTACTAAAAGACCCTGAAGAGTACATATAATTGTCCCAATTTTACAGATTTAAAAACTGAGAAGTCGAAAGATTTCAGTAACCTTACTGACATCATCTATGTTGGGAATGACTAGCAGGAATTCCCACTGGCTTTTCCTGACTCCACAGCTGCTCAGCAAGTTATTTTAGCCATGCTGTTAAAGATTTTTAGCTGTAAGTAGTAGATTGTTATCTGTAAGTGGAAAAAAGTCCAGTGCCCTCTGGTCAATTGGTAGTATGCAAAATTCTTGAGATTACCCAGAATTAAATATTCTGTCTTACTAATCTCTGCATCCTCATGAACATGAACTAGTTCATTGTTATCATAGGTTGGGGTTAAGGAATAATGATTGAGTGAATCATTTGGAATATATTTTTCAGGTTACTTTAGTTAAAAATGTCCTTAAAACTTGTGCATCCCTGGTGATGCAGTGGGTTATGCAACTCACTATGAAGCAAACCGCAGCTACTGCAGCATAAGTTTGATCCCTGCCGCCAGCTGGGAAGGTGACCCACATGGTGAAGCAGACCTCTCCTGCCTAGCCTGCTGCTCCCCCTCAGCAGTGTGTTTCAATCAGTCTCCCTACTCTGTCTCTGGTGAATCCTCTCACCCCCCACTCCTCTGGCCTGTACCCCAGTGCTTGTATGCATAAGTAAGTAAATCTTTTTTAAAAAAACTTGTGTAAATATACGACGTTTAAATGTCTTGACTGTACTAAATATTGTCTAGTGATATAACATTAGCAGTAATTAATTATCTGTTATATTTATTCATTGCCTGCTTTATTACTTTATTAAGAGATAAGTAAATCCAGGGATCAACTGCACTCTTAAAACAACTGACCCTGGTACATCTCTGAAACTTCAGTTTAGAAGTAAAATTATAGTTGCAGACAACATATGAGGAGGAATGGAGAATTTTATGTCTCATCATTTAAAACTCAAACACAAAAATATGAATGAGACAATCAGTGGATGGACTAATGACTGTCTCACATTTGCCAAAACAAAAACAAAATCTGATAAGAAAACTGTGTGTGATGCATTACACCTACAAAACATTTTTGTAAGTTTCTCAAACTAAGGGATTCTTCATAGCAGAAATAAAAAAAAAATGAGCATGGTAGTATAAAATTGTGTGTAATATATTTTTATATTGAAGTTAACAAGATTGTTACAAGGAAAAAAGGAAAAATATGTGTTCTTTTTTAAGAATAAAAGAGGAGACCTCATCAATAAATATGTTCTCTAATATGTACCTGTAGGTTTCCATTAATCCCACACACACACACACCTACTATAAAAGATAGTGATGAAAACATTTAAGAAAAACTACTCTTATCTTCTGGAAAGATCAATGATATATTGTTGACCATGCTCAGTTTACTAGTAAATGAAGAAGTGCTGAGAAGTTTATTTGTTCGCTTGTAGGGGGGGAAGGGATTTAGAAAACATCCTCATCATCCAGAATCCCCTCCTCCTCAACTAGTCACAGCACATTACCAACACTCTATATCAAATTTAAGAGTGCTCTGGAAAATTCATGCGAATATGTACTGCTGTATATCAAGTATATAAACTAGGTATATATATTTATGTTCATGCTCAGCCTACTTTGTACTCACCAATACTCACCAACTCTCTTACTAATGAATATTCTTTTCCTGATAAACTATGACATATTTTCTGTTAAGTATGATGAGAACCTACAATAAAGTTTCTCAAAGAATCATCACTGCCTGAACAGGCAACATCAGAATCACTTGGAAACTTGTTAGGAATGCAAATTCTCAGTCTACACCCCAGATTCACAGAACTCAAAACTCTTGAGATGGGGCTCAGCACTCTGTTTTAACAAGCTCTCCAAATGACTCAGATGCTAGCATTTGAGAACCACTTATCTGAAATAACTCTACTGGCACATTGCTTCTCAATTGTCTCATAAACTCTCACTTCACTAAAAGGAAACAAAACCTGCAAACTACAGATTATTTATTATGAATATGTTCACAAGAAATCATACAGAACTCCCAAAAAGTGGAAACATCCTTATCACAGAAAAATTGCTAGATGATTGTCTAAGGAACATATGTATCATTTTCCATGTATTCCTACCTTGGCAACTTTTTGATTGACAGGGCTGGTCCCCTGTATTCTAGTTCCCATGATTTAAAAAAAAAAAAAGTTGAGACAGATAAATGATAGGTAGATAGATAAACTTGCTATCTATGTATGTATGAAGTAAGAATACAAGCACATCTCTGCAAATCCCTTAAGATGCACAGCGAGAGTACTGGCTTTTTAAAATATATTTGAAGTATGTCTTAGAAAGTGAAATAAAAGAATATGATGTTGAGAACTAAGAACAATCTAGCAATTCAGGAGTCCATCACAGAGAAGCTGGAAAAAAATGCCTGATGACTTTGTGTGGAGACAGGATCCCTACGGGGTCAGAAAACAGAGCATGTTGACCTTGACCTTTAGTCCAGTTTCCTGGCTATTATCTCCAATTAAGGTTATGACCTAGCTGAATACAGAAGAGCTTTAATAGGTGCCACAGAGGAGAATTCCATGGACACTTCTACCTGGGATAGTGTAAGGATTGTTCATACTGGCTTGGACTGGGTCTGACAACCTTGTGGGATTCCTTCCTTTGACAGTGCCTAGTGAGACAGTGCCAGTCTGTCAAAGCAGACGGACTGCTTTGATACCACATGTTACCCTATGTGATATGTACATACATACCCTATGTATGTAGTCACCCTAGGTGACTATTACTATCTTCCTCTCTATATCTGTAAGAAAACAGAGGACATTTGTCCCTTACAGTAATCACATTACCTGCTTCAACCCTCTCATCTGATCTTCACATGCCTTAGGAATCAACTGCTATAGAGGAAAGTTAATTTCTTTAATGGATTAAAATCTCCTTCCATGGCAAGTGGATATGCACACTGCTAATTCAGAATTCCTTATATTCTCTCTAACATGCTTATATTTTAAAATATAGTAAAGTCAGCAGAATGCATGAGAAACAGCAACAAGAATGTTTCTTCTTGCTTTCCCATAATTAAGTCCTCAAAGACTTGGCATTAAAGGTTATGGGGGACAAGAATGAGGCAGAAGAGGAGAGTGGTAGTGATTTTTCCAAATGGCTAGTAGTTAAAAGCTGTCTGCCTTTGGACTTCTTTTCATCTTAACCACATTCCCTTCAAGAGAACTGTGAGTGAGTTTACACATTATTGCCTTAAAGATATCCTAACATTGGGCCTTCCTGGTGGCGCAGTAGGTGGAGTGCCACTGTGAAGCATCCGTGGCACAGAAGCGGAAGTTTGATTCCCGACCAGGGAGCGGACCCACATGGTGCAGCAGACCTCTCCTGCTTCGCCCACTGCTCCCCTCAGCAGTGCATTTCAGTCCATCTGCCTGTTCTCCTCCCCACTCTGTCTCTGGTAAATCCTCTCACCTCCTGCTACTCTGACCTGTACCCCAGCTATTGTCTGCATAAATAAATAAAACTTAAAAAAAAACACGATACCCTAACATTATTTAGTACTTGGTTTAGAGCAGTGCACAAGAAATCTTTTGGAATGGAGTGACCACTCAACACTGTTTAACTGGGTTTTTAGGTATCATCCTTCTGATTTTCAATCTCCCCCTCTCATGTCTGGCTTCCTGCATTGCTATTACTCCTTCCCTGGCATCAGAAGAGGAAAAATATATTGACTCTAATTTAGAGGCATGAAAATTATATTGTTCAGATATAACTTGGTTTAAAATTGTTCATTTGATCACGAACTTAGGACTGGGTCATTTCTTTTTTCCTAGACTCACTGTATATTTGGAGAGGATGGGAAGGGAGAAGCAATGTCACCTTGCTGGTTTTGACTTACCATTGTCTTATGAGTGGGTGTAGAGTTTATTTCTTGGCAGGAAATAACCCCAAAGAGAAAATAAATTGCTGGAAGTCTATGGCAAGGAGGAAGACATCAGAGGGTTTAAAGGGGAAAATAAAAGTTTTATGAGGGAAATCATATGTTATCTTCATGTTATCAAATCTTGCGATTCAATACCCAAAAGAATTGAAAGCTGAGACTTGTATTTTTCTGCCCATATTCTTTGAAAATAAAACCAAGGAGAAACCCATTTTGCCCTTCTAGGAGTTTAGCTATCTGCATGCATATAAAAATAAATAAATAAATAAGAGTCGGTGTGCATAAAAACAAAAAGAGAAGATAACTAATGAAACCTTAAAAATGCATCTCGGGGACCTCCCTGGTGGTGCAGCAGGTTGAGCGCCGCACTGTGAAGCATCCGTGGCCAGGGAGGGGACCCACATGGCACTGCAGACCTCTCCTGCTTCGCCCGCTGCTCCCCTCAGCAGTGTGTTTCAGTCGATCTACCTGTTCTCCTCCCCACTCTGTCTCTGGTGAATCCTCTCACCTCCCACGACTCTGGCATATACCCCAGTGCTTGTATGCATAAATAAATAAATCTTCAACAAAAAAAGAATATTCAACATTCATCTTTAAAAAAAAAAAAAAAATGACCCATCCCCTCATAGACAAAAGCCCAGACAAACAAGCTTAGCCCAAAGCTAGGTGACTGAAGCTTGAAAGCTAAGGCACCTCTTGGTTGGATCCAAAAGGAAAGAGTGAGGCAAGTCCCAGAGATCTGGAACAGAAAAAGAGTCCTGAAATTCAAAATGTACCATATAATCCACCAAGACATGGCTGCCACTGTCTCTGCCAAAATATTAAAGACCAAGGACCTGAGGCACTACCTGCCTCTGTCTCCAACCCACATGTCTCCTCCACATATCTCCCCTTTCTTCTTCTTTCTACTTTATTTCATATAGCCACTTTGTTCATTTCTCCTTCCAGCTGCACACCAAACAGAAAATCTAGTTCATGGCATGCTAGGAGCTGTCTTCCAGGGTGGCTGCATGTAGGTGGGGACAGGGAAAATGGCTCCCATTAACTACACTGTAGCGCAACTCCCCTGTCCACAGAGATGCATTCTGTAACAGATACAATCCAAACTTCTATTAAAGTTGAATGGATAGACAAGAAGCACTGTATAAGTACAATGGAATATTATACATTGTTTGAAAGAAATGCAATTCTGATGCTACAAACAAAAGGCAAACCTTAAAGATACTATGTTTATGCTAAGTGATATAAAACCAGTCACAAAAGTACTAATATTGTCTAACTCTGCTTATACAAGTTACTATAACCGGGTGGTCCCCAGGAAAAGGGGAAATTTCAGGTTCCCTGCATCACCCAAGGGTGAGTAGAGGTGAGGAGGTAGGAGGAGAATAGAGATTGAAAAAGGAAGGAAGTAGGATGGAGAGCCAGGAGACCTGGAAGAGGCACATAGAGCAGAGAGACATGTGAAGAAGCAGCACTTGCTTCTTGGCCCTGGACTGGTTGGAACAGATGTGAGTGAGAGACCCATGGGGAAGCTAACCATGGCAGCTTTTATCTTGGTTTTCATGTTGTTTTTCTCCCAGACTTGTCTGACTGTTTATAACCCTTTTGTATGGGTCCGTGCTGGAAGGTGTTTTAGACTTGTGGCAGGTTTTCAGGCCTTGCTTTGGGCCAATCCTATTTAGCTGGACATTTACCCACGAGGGGATGGGTAACTTCAGGTGCTAGATTTGAAAACTGTGTTCTTTGTCTTTTCTGTATTTCACACTAATTGTATTAAAGTTCCTTTCCCTTAAAGATGTTATATTTTTTGTCTTGATGCAGCAGATGGCAGAACCTATTGAGAGCAGGCAAGTTTGAGGGTTCTGAGGTGTCCCTCTCCCTACCCTGTAACAGTACCTGGGATACTCAAAGTCACAGAGACAGAAAGTAAATCAAGGTTACCAGAGGATAGGGGAGGGAAGAATAGGAAATTACCATTAAATGAATAAAGAGTTTCAGTTTGGGGTAAGGAAAAGCTCTGGAAATGGGTAATGGTGATGGTTGCACAGTGTGTGTGTGTATGGGACCAAAAAAATCTGCAAGCCAGAACTTATCTTTGGCAAAGCTTGATTTCAGGGAGGGGCTCTGATGGCTGCTTTTGATATTTATATCTATATTTCTCTCAGAAAGAGTTTATTGCTGGAAGAACTAATCCTGTTATCTTTTTATAAGGAGAAGGCAGAAGTATCTTTGTTTTCCTCAGTAAATAGCCTGACTTCCCCCTTATTATCCCCGACTTCCCTTGTCCTAGCTAAGTTACTTAAGGTGGCATCTAAAGCCATGTGGACAAATTATTCAGTCCTGCTAGGCCTCTCCCATGTGTACTGGAGGTATGTATACATGTTATTATTAAGCTTCTAAACTGTTGGAGCAGCCCAGTGACGATAAGGAGCCCCACTTTGCCCTCTGATGTCTGGCAGCATGGAAGCTGGAGGTAAGGATATCCATGCAATGCCCTGGTCTCAACTCTGCCACTGATTCGTCAGTGAGGGAGCTGCTGGTGTCAGTGTGCAAACTGAAGGGAAACCCGGGATCTCCAAACTTGCAGGCCCTAAAGGGGTTCTGCCATCTGCCACATAAAGGCAACGCATACTCTTAATGTGTGAGGAAGAAGAGAAAGATAGTTTCCCAGTGGAACACCCAGCTTTACCCATCCCCTCCTGGGTAAATGTCAAGCCAAACAGACTTTGCTAACGTGGGGCCGCTGAGCTTGAAAACTTGCCACAAGTTACCTGCACCGTCTGTCAGGTAACCATACATACAAAAGGGGCAGAAGGGGCCAAACAAGTTTGGGACTAAAAGAGAAAAACCAAAGTGCAAGTCAGGACAGTCAGCCTCCCCATATGTCTCTCATCCATGTGTCTCTCCAAAATGTCTCTGTGTCTCCAGTCCATGTTACTCCTTCCATGTCTGTCCTCTGTATGTACGCTAAGGGTTTGTTTCAAGTTTTCTCTAGCTTTCCCACTCTACTCAGCTCCACCCCTCTATTGGGTTGGATAGGACACATGAAACACCCTTTTTACAGAGATTCCTTTTTGTAGCAGTTTCTCCACTAACACTGGGGAGGGGCTGGGTGCTCAGCAGGCACTCTGTGAGCCTTTAAAACGGAGCAATGCACATAAACATAAGTTAGGGGGAAAAGAAGTCCTGAACCAACTCCACAAAGAGGTTTTATGGAATCCACCCCCACTGCAGACCAAAGACATCTAAGACACGAAGGACTACAAATCCCATAATGTCATCATCACCGAAAGGAGGATCGCTGGGACCTGAGAGTGGAGTTAAGCAGCCAGGTTTGGTATAAAACCAGACATGTGGGCCTGTAGGTCTCCTGGTGTTTTGCCCACTCTCGGTGTGCTATAGGGATTCCAGCTCAGAGAAACTGGTGAGAGGCATTCACTAATTTATTTCCCTCTCTTTCTGCCTGAGTTATTCATGTCTTCATTTCTCCTTCTTTTGTAAATAAACCTGTTACAGGGCAACCCTAATATAAAAGGGTTTACCTGACAGGGTCCTCACCAACGCACTGAAAAGGCACTTATAATAAGCACCAACTGCAGGCACACATGACAAAGGTTAATAAAGGGTTTTATTTTTATGAAAGAAGGGGAAATAAAGTAGTAATTAACACAAGGAGAAGAGAGGGATACAAATCCGTAAATAGCCTACCAGATCCTCCAAACTGTAACCCAGTAGAGAACTGGCTCCGAATGAAGAGAGAGCCCCGGAGGCCTACATGTCTGGTTTTATAGCCAGCCTGGCTGCTTAACTCCACCCTCACGTCCCAGTGATCCACTCTTCAATAAGCATCTTGTGGTTCAGGAATATTGGTGGTCTGGAGTGGGGGGTTGGAATCCATAAACTTATTTGTGTAATCCATTCAGGACTACCTTTCCCCCTAACAACCCTTTATTAACCTTTTTGTGTGTGCCTGCAGTTGAGTCTCATAAGTGCCTTTTAAGCACAGGGGTTGATTGTGAGGACCCACAAACAACCCACAGCGTTGCCCTCTAACAATACTCTCCTTTTTTCAGTTGTCGTCCTGTATAGCAAACCTTTACCCACTCTCCTCCCTAACGAACCTCAGAAAGCTCCCAGAGCTGCAGCTCCACCTCACACCATCAGTCAGTTACTGGACCCTCTCCCTTCCTCTCTCCCCTATAGGTTAGAATAAATTGTGTTTTTTTTTTCCTTTTGTTATACCAAAGGTCCTTTTGTTTGCATTTGTGGCAGTAGTAGGTGACTGTATTCAAAACCAGTGATAGAGGTTCTGACCTTCTAACAGTTTTTCTCTTACCAATCTGTCTGATGTTTGTTCCTTTACTAGTCTAGAAGAATCTAGAGCTGTGGGATGATTTCCTTTGCACCCAGACAGCACTGAAAGCCATAGGGTTATAAATCTAAAAATTTGAAAGTGGCAAATTTTATATTATGCATATTTTAACACAAATTTTAAAAATAACTACATCTTAAGATCCAGGAAAATTCATAGAATCCAAAATAAATGTCAGGGGTTGTCATCAGTAAGTTATATGGGAGTATTAGAACGGATGGGAAAGTTTTACAAACTGATTTCTCAGATAAATTCAGAGAAGGTGGCAAGAAAGAGCAAAAAACTAGACAAAAAGATGTCCTCATGCCCAGCTATTGGAGTCAGAAGAGACAAGTGAAAGTAGCAATTGAGAGAGCTGAAATGACAACGGCTTGAAAAGCTAAAAATAAAGAATTTAATCTGGGCTGGAAGAACCTGTGTGTGAAACCGATGGCAATTGACTATGTCTCCATGTGTGATGATTTTACTTCACTCTCAGGAGCAATGAGGAGTGTTATCGATGGCGATGGGGAGGAAAATTTGGGATTGGGTGCCAAAAAAAAGTATTTTGGCTGATTATCTTTGATGTGCTCATCAGAGGAGAGACAACAGGACGAGTGACAAACAGGTGCTGGCAAGAGTGTGGCAAGAAGCAGCCCACACGGGGCAAAGGTTTGGGCAGGTTTCTGAGGAGAGAGAGACCATTTCTGGCACCATGCAGAGCAAAACACGGCAGGACTTGGCAACAAAAGCCAGGCAGGAAAAGATAGAAGGAAAGATAACTGAAAGATAACAATAAGGGTTTAATCTGGTAATGCAGGAGATGGCTACCACAGAAACACAAGCATGACACTGGTGTTGAATCATTAAGTTAACAGTGTGCTAAATGTAAGGACATAAATCTCTGCAAGTTCTAAAAGTGTTAACAGCAAAGACAGAAACTCCCCAAATCTTCTCACAAGGGAAAATCTTCATCTAACCACATACACCAACACGTTTATGCTATTTGCTGAATTTTGGGGGTAGAGTTGCTCAAAGCTTTAATGGATTTGATCTGATCTTCACCTGTGACATTGAACTTTATTTGAAGTGCTTCGCATATAAGAAGAAATATAGAAAAGCATCGTGTACTGCAGAGTTCGGAATAATGAGGAGCAGACAGGTCTTTGCTTTTGTGTTCCTCATCTACTAGAAAATAGTGTGTTGCTTGGTGTGCTTCATTCCACCAAATAATGTGTTGCGCTGTTACATTACAACAAATAAGTCAATGAAAACAAATGTCTTTCTGCAGAATAATTTTGTCTTAAACTCTTGCCATGTATCAGGAAATAGATTTCCTGTGTCCTTGAGCATGGTTGTAAACAGCACAGTGCTAGTGGTCTGTTTACTGTTTTGTGCAAGGTAGGAGGGGGAGAGGATTGTTTACTAGAAAAAAAAAAAATCCTTTAAAAAAGGGGGGAGATTCTTACTTTCATTTAGTTTGATAACATACCACATATATTTGTCAATCAGATTAGAATTACTGTCAGCCCATAATGCATTTTAGTTTAGCCAATATCAGTCAGTCCTGATTTATTTGCTTAATACAAATCTAATTGAGTTTCAGGCTGCTCTTCTCCTTTCAGCTGTTAACCGACCAAGTACATCTTTAATTTCCAAGACCGATGGTGTGGTAGCAGTTGAGAGGAAGAGTGATTTGCATAAGGCCCCAGAAGGGTGCCAAAACTCTTCACGCTTTAAACAACAGCCTTTATTATTCTGTAAGTGGATGTGTTGAATTTTCATGCTTTTGTTTCCAGTTCAGCCCTGACAGAAAAGAATAAAGTAGATTTTGCCAGCACCCCTGCTGTGCCCTGGGGGAGAAATTCAATGTGCCTCATTTGTCTTAATTGGAGAACCGCCCTCAGCACCAGCTTTTTCTATGAATACATTAGCATAACAGACAGAAAATTCAAGCCCACTTTTGTAGACGTAGTCTCCCCCCCCCACACCTCCCATTTTTAGACTAATAAAAACTGCAAGAAGGGAGAAGTGTGTGTTTCATCTCCTGGATTTCTTTTAGTTGCTGTTGTAAAATTCTCTGTACAGGAGAGATGCATCAAGCCTATTTTATCTCTGCACTGTTATTAGAGCTGGTCGTGAAAAATGTGATAAATATCATCCATGACAGAGAGCTGAAAGCTTCTCTTTATTCTTCATAATGTGCTAATCCTATATACTTGTTCTTTGACTGGTTATGCTGCTTTTTCAGAGAGGAGAGTTGGTTTTGCACAGAGACAAATGTGTAGCAACTATGAAAGAATCTGGTGGGGGAGAGAAATTCTTGTTGAGGTGAGTTTATTAATACTAAAACAAGCCAAATTTTCTCAGTGAAAGCAAGACTTTAAGCCCTATGTCCATTCGTTGCAGAAACACTAAGTTCATCTTTACGTTTTTTCATGTTTCAAACACTCTAAGTCTGGACAAACAACCTTCACTGTGTAAATCAGTTCCCTAATCAGGCTCTTCCTGTCTGTTAGAACTACTGGAATTTAAAGGTGGATGTTTTAAAAGAAATACTTTGTTTACGTATTCGCAAGACTGGTATTAATTCTTTCATCACGTCTGTTCGACCAGCTTGCCATTGCCAGCATGTGCAGGAGGTGGAAAACATGAAAAAGATATAATTTCTTAATAAAAAGTAGTGTGTACATATTCCCTTGGAAAGATGGCTGCCTTTCAAAAAAACAATGAATCCATATTTTGTCTTGATTTTTCTCCAGCAGGCTTAATTTGCCACGTCAGTCACATGCTGCTCTCACTAGAAGCCTTCCAAAGACTTTAAATAAGGTTTTTTTTGTTAAGAGCTCACTTTATTTTGAATTATTTGTATGCCCATTTAAAAGTTAAATACCTTTTGGGTCAGGTGCTTGTGGGTATATGGAAAACAAAATCATTTTGAAATATTAATTCTGAGGCATAGAAATTACCACGGCCTTTTCAGACTTCTGTGTAAATCCTCATTGCGTCGCCAACTTACACTGCATTGGAGGCCGGAAGGCCAAAGAGGAATTACTGCACCTGCACGTCCCTGCCCTCCTCCATTTCTTCATTTTCTGTTCATGCTGCCCCAATAAACATTCCACACGGCTTTGGTGCCTTATGAGTGTTAGAGACTGGGAATAAGTAAGATGCTTGCTGTCTTCAGTAAATGATTCTAAAAAGAATCTTTTGGTTTTATCTGTTCTGGGAGAGAAAGTCAGTTTTTCTGTCTTACTTACAGGCTTCATTTACATTATAAAAATGACAAGTAGTTCACACAGTTTAACAGTTAATCCCTACTTTCTAAGCAAACATTGTAATCACTTAGAGGTCTTCCAAGACTTCTCCTTCCTACCCCCAACTTACTTTGATGTCTTTTCTGAGTTCTGCTTACCTGGCTTAGCCCTCCCTGCACTTCAGTAAGAGATGGTCTTTGGACACTTAAGTCGCTCTCCTTCCACACTACATGCTTCTATTTTTTAAAAAAATTCTCGTCTTTCAGGAATTTTGTATTTACTACTGTTCCTACACTTAAAGAAAAAAAAAAGGAAGAAAGAAAAATGAAATTAAAAAGTGACTGAAGGTCCAAATTACAAGTTTTCTTGAGAGATTGTTGCTGTTGTTCTTAAGTTTACTTTATTATTAAGGATTTTTCTTATATTTGCTATTGTCAAAATCTTCAGAATGAATAAAAGTCACTCTCTCTTGTTTTTACTTGCTTTAATTCCTGAAAAAGATGCTATATCCTTTATGGACATATTAGGTAAATTGGCATTTTGAAATGCATAGGTGCGATATGACAATATTGTGATTCAATAGAAGTAAGTATTGGTCCTTGGGGTGACCAAAATACATTTCTCATATTGTTAGAGTCAGAGTTTGTCTAAACTTAACTGACTGAAAACTTGAAAAATGACCTACAGGCCTACTTCCTTTATCTAGTAGGTCTACTTCCTTTATCTAGTAGGTCAGCTGGTCCCATACCTTAGGCTCTCTTGGGCAGTTAAGGGTAGGGCATATGAAACAGCTTGTTATCTTAGAATGTTATCTTAGAATGTGCAGGATACAGGGCAGAAGCCCGCACCTGCCAAAATGGATCTCCGGTACAAGTTTAAATTTTTGAAACATGGTTCTCTTTAAAGCTATTTGCTGTGCTCATTGCGCGGGCTTTGATCTCTCAGCTTATTGGCTGCAACCTGTGTAATGGCGGGAAATTGGCTATAAAAGCTCACCCCTTCTTCCTCTCGGGGTCGATCGCCCCAGCTAGACCTGCGTGTCTCAGTTGGACGGTTGGCCCCTGCATGCAGAGTAAAGCTCTACTTGAATGTTACATCCCTGTATCCGTTCTTTGTTCTTTTGGGGTGCCCACGGAAACTTGGTCCTTTACAATATACATTTGGTCTTCAGAATTCCTGCTCAACTCCCAAAAGCTTCAGAATTCTCTAGGTGTTGTAGTGATCAAAGCGTCTTTTGTTGTGAGTGAAGTGACTTTTGCAAGCTCCTAAGACTTGTCTGAAAAACCAACTTCAAGATTAGAGGATTGAAACTTCACGTCCAACCTCAGGCATCCTGAGAGGGGCAAGAGAAAGACTGGAGATTGAGTTCAATGGTCAGTTATTTAATCAATCATGTTTATTTAAGGAAGCCTCTACAAAATCAGAAAAAGGAGGGTCTGGAAGCTTTTGGGCTGATGAGCATGTGTAGATTTGGGGTGAGTGGTACAAGTAGAGAGGGTATGGAAACTCCATGACCTTGACCCATACCTTAAACCTATGCATCTTTTCCAACTGGCTTTTGCGAGTCCATCAAGCAAATTAAACCTGAGGAGGGTGATCTGGTCAAAAGCAGAGAGGACAGTCTAAGCTTGTGAAATTTCAAATGTCATATAAATTTTAATATGGAAAAATCTAGAATTGACTTTGTAAAGTACATTCTCAACTACGCATATTGATTTCCTTTAGGCAGGTTACTTCCATGGTCAGTGTGTACCCTAGCAATAACAAATTAGAAGAAAACTGATGGATAATCACATGGCACCTAATGGAACAAGAATTTAAGTCAAAATATTCCTGAATTTAAACAGGGTTCAGGGCCTTGTGCCCCCCTGGTGGTACAAGACTTTGAGCACCGCTCTGTGGGGCTTCCTTAGCAGTGCGAGTTCTATCCCCAGTCAGGGAGAGGACCCACATGGCACAGCAGACCATTCCTTCCTTACCTGCTGCTGCCCTCAGCAGTGTATTTTAGTCAGTGTGCCTGTTCTGCTCCCCACTCTGTCTCTGGTGAATCCTCTCACCTCCCACGCCTCTGGCCTGTAGTCCAGCTTTTGTATGCATAAATAAGTAAATCTTAAAAAGAAAATGGATTTAAAAAAAAAAAAGGGTTCAAATAACAATGACCTAAAATTCCATATGAGAATCATTTTTTGTTGAAGTTACCAAGGAAGAGACATGAGTGCTAATTTAACATCAACAAATTAACAATAAGATGCGCTGCTTCCTGTAGTAACAAGCATAATGAGGTAATGAGAAGAAAACACTTATATTTGTTATGTATACCGAAATGTCTCACTTTAGGGAGCTTGTAACAAATTACCCAAATGGAAGCCTCCTGTTTATTTAAAGAACATGCTGTCTATTATTTTGTTTTGTTTAAACTTTTTTGGAATTTATTGACTGACTGTTCACTTCTTGGATGATAATCTTATCAAATCTGATTTGAAAGACTTAGTCAACCTAACTATAATAGTCACTTTAAGTGACCTCTGGTTTATCTTTGAACTCTTTAGCAATACAGCTGTTGTCTGAAAAGAGAAAGAATGTCAAATATTGAATGATGATTGTGAAGTAACCATATCCTTTAGTTTTTAACCTAAAAGAGCAAGATACTTGTATGAGGTATGCAGCTGTGCATAACATTTTCCTCTCTGGATAACAGCTGGTTCCCTGTAAGTAGGTGGAAAAGGAGCCATGCTCTTCTGGCTTGAGTCTGGTATTTGAACAAACTGAAGAGGGATCTGGAGTTTACACTGCAGTGTTATTTAGTTAAATGAAGGGAAGCACAAGATACAGGGACTGGGCTTTTACTGTTACCAGCAGCCTTTCAGAAAGTTCTGAGAAAGAACAGGGGAGGACAGTAAGAGGTCATATAATCATGACTGCTTGATAATGGATGCAAACAGAGTAAAAGCAATTGTCAAAAGGGGCAATAATAGCAGGAAGTTTTGATGGTACTGATATGCTAAGGAAGCCCAGTGGTTTCTGGAAAGACATCTGGATGGCAGGCAGAAAAATACAGAAAGCAGGAGTTGAGAGGAGAGACTGTCTAGGGTTCTTCGAGCTGTGACACTGCCATCTTCCTCATTCATCTAAATATTTTACTCATCTCCGTATCACAAAGGTACAAATGGAACAAAACATAAAATATTCAACTGCTGAAATTCTCCCAGGTATTCTGCAAACCACTTGGCTGGAGATGAGGGCTTGGATATGATAGCTTATACAGTTACACAATCCTGTTCCCCAGATTTGTATGAGTCTCAGCTGACTCAAGGCGAAATCTTGAGTCCTGTTTGCAATCTTAGTTCACACATTTACTGATGGTTATAAGTGAGAGCAATGGGAGTTAGATTGCAGAAGAAACAATGGACCCCTTAGAGGAAAGCCACAAAGAAAAAGAAATTCTGCACAGTGGACCTGATGCAAAAACAGGCGTAAGGAAAGGTGCACAATGGACCCAAGTACAAAGCAACATTGGAATTGAATCCTTTCTGACCTCTCCCTCTATGTGATGGGGAAAGAGGACTGTTTATCCTTAAGGGGCAGGAAAATGACAAAAAGAACATGGCTGATTAAATAAAAGACAACCTAAAAGTGAACCTAATGTATGCGAGAATGTTAAGGACTTCAAGGTTGACTGTGGAGATCACCGTTCCTAATGTGTTAGAGGTTAAAAGCAGGTGAGCACAATGACTGCAGTGGCTTGAACACAGCAGTGGCCATCTGCCAGGATAGTGCCAGAAGCCTCACTGGGGGACACTCTGAGCAGCAACAGAGCATAAGAACAGCAGAGTGCAGGAATACTGATTATGGAAATGTGAGTGTTCATATTAGCACTGACAGCAGAAGAATTTCACAGTCCTTTTTGTAAATGACTAAATGAGTTGTTCGCTCACATCCTTCCCATTAATGGCCTCAAAGAAGATCCTCAATCTGAAAATGTATTAGCAAAATTCTGATACAAGGGTGGTGTCTAATGACAGTGACTATCTGCCCGGCTAACTATGCTTAAATATTGGGTCAATATCAGTCTACTTTAGAGCACTTGTATGCCCTTTTCCTGGTTTTATACTGTTGCCACTGCCACTTTATCACCTTTTTGATTTTCAATTTGCTTTTCATGAGTTCTTAATCACCCCCACTCACCAGCCAGAGGGTCTCAACAATGCCAGACGTACAGCACTAATGACTAAGTTTTAGTGTTCGGTAAAACAGCTACCGTCATAATGTAGAAATGATATTCCAATCCAAATATCCTCTAATCATTAGTGCCCAGGCACTGTAGCCTCAGCTGTTACCATGAAGACTGCATGTTGGCAGGCATCCCTGGTGGCGCAAGGAGTTAAGCACCACACTATGAAGCTATCCACAGCTACTGCAGTGCAAGTTCAATCCCTGCTGCCGGCCAGGGAGGGGACCCACATGGCGCAGCAGACCTCTCCTGCCTTGCCCGCTGCTCCCCTCAACAGTGTGTTTCAGTCGATCTGCCTGTTCTGTTCCCCACTCTGTCTCTGGTGAATCATCTCACCCCTAATATACAAACACCTCTGGCGCATACCCCAGTTCCAGTATACATAAACAAATAAATCTTTAAAAAAAAAAAAGGCTGCATGTTGGTCTGATCCTATAGCTCTCAGCAAAAAGTAATTTGTGATACACTGAAGAAAAGTCTAGGTATAAACTACGCAGCCTTTCGACTATTTCAACTATGTTTGGGCATTTTAAAGGTCACTCTGCTTTTGAAATCACTCCCTTAAAAACTAAAGCAGGGAAAACAAGGTCCGGGCAATACTTCAAAAATCAGCAGCTGCTCTGCACTCCCAGTCAATCCCAGTTTGCCACTTGACTGCTTACTGATGAGCTACTTGTACAAGTGTCTGATAGCACCATAGTGTATTCTCTAATTCACCCATTGGCTTATAAAGCTTTGGACAGAGAGTTGGTGTCCCACAAGTTTGGCTTCTCTGCAAAACGGCTTGTTACAAGGGAAAATCAGGAGTCCAGTTTCAGGTTTGAACTATTCCTAATTACATATATGGTGTTGAACAAGTAACCTCATGTGTTTGGGCCTTAGAGGGTTTTGTTGTTGATGTTAAAATGTTATGGGAAGTCCAAGCGTATACAAAAGTAGAAAAATGATAAAAGAAATCCCATGCATCTGTTACCTTCTTTCAACAATTATCAATTTATACTCAATTTTGATTCATTTATAGACTGTCTTACCTACTGGATTATAAAACAGATCCCAAACTCATATTTTTATATCCCTAATATTTGTTATATCTCTAGAAGATAACGCACAAAGGCAATACAATGGAGCAAAGAGAATCTTTTCAATAAATGGTGCTGGTAATACTACACATACATATGCAAAGAAAAACTAATCTAGACCCTATGCCTCCCACAAAAATAATCTCAAAATTAATGATAGACATAAATATAAAACGCAAAACTATACAACTTCTAGAAGATAATAATATAGGAAAAGACTTAGGTGACTTTGGGTATGTGATACATTAGCACAGATACTACTCATGAAAGAAAAAAAAATGATAAGCTGAATTTCATTAAGGTTAAAAACTTCTACTATATGAAAAACAGTGTCAAAAATGAGAAAAGTGACCCAACAGGAGGAAATATTTGCCAAAACACATCAGATAAAGACTGTTGCTGAAAATTAACAAAAATTCAACAATAGGAGAACAACCTGAATTCAAATGAGCCAAAGATCTTAGCAGACACTCCACCAAGGAAGGCATACAGATGGCAAATAAGCATATGAAAAGATGCTTCCTATCTTGTCACCAGGGGAATGCAAATTAAGAGGATAATGGGGTAGAAAACAATAATGGGATACATATCAGTAAGGCCAAAATCCAGAACACTGATAGTGCCCAATGCTGACAATGATGTGGAATAATAGGAACTCCCATATATCGTTGGTGGGAATGCAAAAAGGAGTACCTGCTTTGGAAAAAAGGTCGTCAGTCTCTTATAAAACTAAACATACTCTTACCATATGATCCATCAGTCATGCTTCTTAGTATTTTCCTAAAGGACTTGAAAACTTAGATCCACATAAAAACCAATGCATGGATGTGTATAGCACCCTTATTCATAATTACCAAAACTTGAAGGCCATCCAGATATCCTTCAGTAGATTAATGGATTTTTAAAAAACAACAAAAAAAAAACTGTGGTACATTCAGACAGTGGAATATTATTTATCACTTAAAAGACATAAACAAATCATAAAAAGACATGGAAGAACTTAAATATGTCTTACTAGGTAAAAAAGATCAACCTGAAAGGCTGTATGATTCTTACTGTATGACATTCGGAAAAAAAAAAAAAACTATGGACACAGGAAAAAGATCAATGATTTCCAGGACTTCAGGTAGGAGGAAGAGGGATACAGCGAAAGCACAAAGGAATTGCAGGGCAATGAAAATACTCTGTGTGATACCATAATGGTGGATACATGTCTCTATACATTTGTCAGTGGTAGTGGATGTTGATAATAATGGAGGCTATGCATGTGGGAGAGCAAGGGATATATGGGAAATCATGGTGCTTTCTTCTCAATTTTGCTGTGAACCCAGAATTACTCTAAAAAATATAAAGGGGCCTCCCTGGTGGCACAGCGGGTTGAGCACCACACTGTGGAGCATCCACTGCCCAGCAGTGAGAGTTCAATCCCCGGCCAGGGAGGGGAGCCACATGGCACAGCAGACTTCTCCTGCCTCGCCCGCTGCTCCCCTCAGCATTGTGTTTCAGTCAGTCTGCCTGTTCTGCTCCCCACTCTTGTCTCTGGTGAATCCTCTCACCTCCCATGCCTCTGGTCTGTGCCTCAGTTCTTGTATGGATAAATAAATCTAAAAAAATTTTTTTTAAATAAATAAAAAATATAAAGACTTTTGAAACATAAAGTAACCACCCCCCCAATAAAAAAAACACTGAAAGCCTTATTTTCTAATTCTCTTCATGTTCAGGATGTCTCTTCATGGTTCTGTCATGCAGGTGCTGGCTCAGCACCCCAGATCACTTAGATCTCAGGTGCCTCTACATTCCATACATGTGCCTCCATGACCACCATGACAAAGGAGTAAAGCTTGTTGGTTGAACACTAACAGGTACATCCAAAATGATGGTCATGTAATACTGACTAAACCATAGACGTGCCTATTTTCAAGGGGGAACATCTTCCACGTGTTCTTAGGAGAGATAGACTAGAACTACAATGCAACTTATAAAAATCTGCCACAAAATAATTTTCACAAAATGCATAGGGAAAGAGAAGAAGAAAGTGTCTTTGAAAGACTACAATTGAACATAGCAGTTTAGTTACAAAAAAACCAAATGATTTACTAATACTTTGCAGTTTCTACCCCACCTTCAATTTTTATGTATATATTGAAATTTGCTATATGAGTTTCCTTTGGCAACAAACAAATTAGCACAAATCTGGTGAGTTAAAATGGCAAAAATTCATTTCCTTACATTTCTGGAGGCCAGGGATCCAAAATCATGGTGTCAAAGGAGGTTCACTGGAAGATTTAATTCATTTTCTCTTCCAGCTTTTTTTTTTTTTAAGGTTTATTTATTTATGCATACAAGCACTGGGTTTCAGGCCAGAGGTGTGGAGGGTGAGAGTATTCACCAGAGACAGAGTAGGGAACAGAGCAGATAGATCAACTGAAATACACTACTGAGGGGAGCAGCAGGTAAGGCAGGTAAGGCAGGAGAGGTCTGCCGCGCCATGTGGGTCCCCTTCCCAGCCGGCAGCAGGGATCGAACTCGTGCTGCAGTGGCTGTGGTTTGCTTCATAGTGCATTGCTTAACCCATTGCGCCACCAGGGAGGCCCTCTCTTCCAGCTTCTGGTGGTTGATGGCATTCTTTGTGTGACTGATCTCTGCCTCTCTCTTCACACTGCTCATTCCTTTATGTGTATCTCTTGCAAAGAGCTGCTATTGGACTTCAAAGCCTCCTGAATAACCCAGAATAAGATCCCTTGCTCACAAATTAGTGTAGTTACATCTGCAAAGTTCCTTTTTCCAAAGAAGTTAATAATCCCAGAGATTGGGAGGTCAGCGTCTATTGGACAGGAAGAGGGAAGTGTGAGGGAGATGTCACAGTTCAATCCACTATACTTTCCTAAAGAACCAAAACTGGAGAAGGTAGGAAGGTATAAATGGGTTTATTATTGATGGCTAATTATATCCCAGGTCAAAAGGAATTTAACATGCATTATCTGAAATAAAATCAGAACAAGGAGGAGGAAAAGTGAGGAGAGAGGAAGAAGGGGACAGGGACAACAAAGAAGTATTACTGAGAGGCAAGTAAAACCAGCACCTTCTATGCCTTCATTGCTGAGGGTTAAATGTAATTTCAGAGACTGAAAGTCCACAAGATTTTCTTCAGTGCTTTTTTAAAATTATCAACAAAATACTCAATTATACAAAAATTTAGTCATCAAAAAGTTAAACTTTGATAATAATCCTATTTCAGTCACACCCGGCTGGATAAAAATTTAAGCAATTTTTATTATCTCGGAAGTAGTCCTATCATATTCAGGAAAATGTATATTTCTCAGTGATTCTGTATAAATGGGTTGTGACTGTCACTTCCTCCTTGGTTAAATTTTAAGTTATTAACTATCATAACATAATTTAATATATACCATTCAAACCAAGCCTAAGATAAATGACCTATATTTCATGTTAAGGTTTTTTACATTTCAAAAGAAGACAACCACCTTGAACCATTACTGAATCCCAGAGCAGAAAGACTGATGTATCACGTATTCTAAATATCATTGAGTCAAAGGCAATGAAATTTGTTATGTACTATGATATTTGAAATGTATGTGAGCTTTTTAAATGTACTCCATGGTTTAGTATTAAGTCCTGATACAGCCAGTTGATACATTGTGTCATCAACCTGCCAGGAAGGCTTTCGAGAGCCATTTGTCCGTGGGTCCAAATCAAATATATACCCTGACCATTAACAAATATTTTGTTAGACTGAATGACGGAGCTGTCTTTGACAGGACTATCAAATGAATTATGACAACGGTTGACCACTGTAGGCACTGGGACAGTATTACAAAAAAAAAAAAAAAAAGAATCTGTTTTTCTGTTATCAGTCTTATGCAGAACAAATGTGTCCATTATGAATCTTTAGTTGAGGGCTCTTACACTTTGTTCTAGTGGAACTTAACAAGGTAGAGATGTCATATATTTGTTGTATATTTTTTTAAGACTTACTTATGCATACAAGAGCTGGGGTATAGGCCAGAGTCACAGGAGGTGATAGGATTCACCAGAGACAGAGTGGGGTGCAGAACAGGCAGGTCGACTGAAGTACACTGCTGAGGGGAGCAGTGGGCGAGGCAGCAGAGGTCTGCTGCGCCATGTGGGTTCCCTCCCTGGCCTGGAATGGAACTGGCCTTGCTGTGCCACTGATGCTTCGGCGCTCAACCAACTGTGCCACCAGGGAAACCCCTGTTCGTTGTATATTTCAAGGGGTACAGACTCAAAATGGGTGCATAATGTTACCTCTGATTCATAACAGAGTTGAGCCTTCATGGAAAGAGGGATGTTGAAGCCTGAGTTAGCTGTCTTCCAACTTCAACATTACCACTTATTAGACTCCTAGTCTTTTAAAGTGGGATAATAATATCTACCATATGAGACTGCCGTAAAGGTTAATGGTGAACGTTAAGTGCCTGACATATTGAAGGCATTCATAAAATAGATTGCCTTTATTAGTATTATCTAACAACAGAGTTGTTCTAAGATGTCTAAGTTAAAGACTTATGAAGATGAATATATGAATACAATTACATGCAAGACAATGGAGATTAGTCAACTGGGAAATTCATAATTTACCTAAAGGCAAGCACAACCAAAAGCAATAGCAGAATCACAAATGACAACAGTTAGAAGTCCACCGTGCCAGCCAAGCCAGTGTTGTCTGCCCATTGGTCTCCCAACATTAAAATTCTTTCTAATAATGTATCTACAAAGAGTCATCAGAAGTCATTTTGCCTTTTTGGCAAGTCTGTATCTCAGACATGCAAAAGCTTTTTACATTTTATATTAACAAATGATTTCTACATTCATTTTAAGCTTCCCCTCACTCCTGTGACCAACACATTAGTAATTCTACACATTCCAACTTTGTTTTACTGTACCTCCCCCCACCACTACCCGCTCCCACACACACAGATGCAGAAAACATGGACACTTGGATATTCACAAAAATTGCCTTCAGCTTGTCTGCCTGCCTACCTGAATTCCCAGAAAAGTTAGTCAAAATAGATCAGACAGGAAACTTGGACTACATTTCATTTCCCTCGGGCTTTGCTGCATTGTCCTGATTTTGTTCAGGCTGGAAGCCTGTGGAATTATGTAAATGGCTGTAACTTCTCTAAAACAAAGACTTAAATTATAGTTTTATAGCATTTCTTTGTATTTTGTCATTCCTCTACTTGGTGCTTTAGGAAAGTTTTGGGAAAATCTTACCATAGGGGAAAAACTGCTTAAAACAATGACTTGGGGTTTAGTTTTGGGTTTTTGTGTGTTTGCTTTTTTTTTTTTTATGGTTTTCTTCTAGCAAATATATGGGAGTTTACTTTCTTGAAAAAGATGGCCTTTCTGAAATTTTTCCATTGGCAGTAGTCCAATGCTATAATTGCTTTAAATTAAACCCTTAAGTGTTTCCCTTTCTCTTCCTCAATGCCACAAACAATTCCTTCCTCTGAATGTTATGTTCGACTCAGTATAACTCAAGTGAGATTCCAGAAGTAGCCCATGAGGTCGCAGATAGCAGACATTCCAACTTTCACCTTGGAAGGTGCTCTTAGAATCTATAGTTTGACCTTCTTTACACAGCCTTCACTGAATCCCAGAGTTTAGCTGATGAGTGCATTGGAGTTGAGAGGTTGTGCAAAGAAAGAAGGGGTAGAGAGAACAGCCTTTAGATCTAAACTTTAAAAAAAAAAGATTTATTTATTTATGCATAGAGGAATTGGGGTGTAGGCCAGAGGTGCAGGGGGTGAGAGGATTCACCAGAGACAGATTGGGGAGCAGAACAGGCATATATACTGCTGAGAGGAGCAGCAGGTGAGACAGGAAATGTCTGCTACACCATATGTGGATTAGCTCCCTGGCCAGGGATCAAACTTAGGCCATCACAGTTGACAGTGCCTAGACTTAACCCCTATGCTATCATGGAGGCCCAGATCTAAACTTTTCCAAAGTTTTGCATGACTGGTAGGAATTTTAGGTGGTGTATAAAATTACCCAAAAATTTATGTAAGGCTAAAAACATCTTCAGATCAACTATGCTAAATAAATGATTCATAATTTAAGGCTACCATACTGGCTCATTGAGTTGAAAACATTTGCATTTTCCCAGAGTGTATTTCACCCTCCAAACATAATTTATAAACGTGTAATGTTATGATCTGTCACATGTATACAAGTCCAGCAACCATAATTATTTTAATTGTACTTAATGTTTTGCAAACAGTGTTTCAACAAGGCACTGCATATGACCTGGGGTAACCTCACTAAAGAAATCTTCACATCCAGAGAGAAGCTGAGTAGCTCAACACTTTCTATCCACTATAGTCTTCCTCCACTCCTAACCCACCCCACCTCAAATATTCAGGTTCTAATTAAAGGTGACAAACAGAAGCTTCTTTTTTTTTTTTTTTGATTTTGCAGGTATTTTTATTAAGTATACATTTAATCTGTAGATCTAGTTCACAGGAAATTTTTTTTGAACAGTATTGAGATCATAATGCATGAACACAAACTATCACTCTATTTAGACCTTTGATTTCCTTCACCTGCATTGTAGATTTTGGCCAAAGATCCTCAACCTATTTCATTAGATTTATCTTTATAACTAATTGTTTCCTTTTTGGGTGTTACTGTCAATCATTTTTTTTATTATTATTATATTTAATTGCATTTGACATCGTTTGTTTTCCCCAGTGGGTTCCCACCACCATTTCACCCGTGCGCCGTCACCTCAGTCCCTTGTGCTCTTTACATCTCATCACCGTCTTTGCCCTCCCCTCCCTCCATCCACCCCCATGGTCCCTTGGGTTTACCTTTAATCTTTTGATCTTGTTGAGCTGTTGTTTGATTGCTTGGTTGTTTTTGGTTATGATTGCCCATTTCCTTTAGTTTTCTGTGTGTTGTTGTTTTTTGTTGTTGTTGTTGTTTGTTTCATTTTCTCCCTTTTCATTTTTTGTTTTAATTGTAGTTTGTTTGTTTTTTTCACATTCC